>CM060910.1:223586279-224116226 GCA_030737875.1 Allium sativum | reverse complement strand
ATAATAGAAGGTAATCAAGACTTGACTGTATGGACAGATGCTTCTATTAGAGGGCTAGGCGCAGTGTTAATGCAAAAAGGCCAAGTGATCGCTTATGCCAGCCGTCAACTAAAGCCGCATGAAAGAAACTATGCTACTCATGATCTTGAGTTATTAGCTATCGTGTTTGCTTTAAGAATCTGGAGGCATTATTTACTGGGCGAGAAATTCAAACTATACACCGATCATCAATCCTTGAAATATCTGTTCACTCAGAAAGATTTAAACCTGAGGCAACAGCGTTGGTTAGAATTCCTTGCAGCATACGATTTTGAAATTATATACACTCCAGGGAAAGCCAATGTTGTAGCAGATGCGCTCAGCAGAAAGAATGAAATCATCGCCAGTTTTGTCATCACGTCTTCATTAATAGACAGGATCTCGACTCTTCAGAAAGACGATGAATTTATTCAAAGAATCAGTCAAAGAATCAAAGGAGGTGAATCCATAAGTTTTCAACTCGATGACAGGGGAGTTCTAAGATTAAAGGGTAGAATCTGCATCCCAAACCTTCCCGAGCTCAGAAGAGAAATACTTGATGAGTGCCACAAATCTAAATTAAGTATCCATCCCGGTGTGAGCAAAATGTATAACGATATCAAACGCATATTCTGGTGGAGAGCTATGAAAAGAGATATCTCATTATATGTTAGCAGATGCCCCACTTGTCAGCTAGTTAAGAGTGATCAGCAGAAATTGGCTGGATTATTACAACCCTTAGAAATTCCAGGATGGAAGTGGGAACAAATCTCGATGGATTTCATCGAT
Source organism: Allium sativum (assembly GCA_030737875.1). Lineage (NCBI taxonomy): Eukaryota > Viridiplantae > Streptophyta > Magnoliopsida > Asparagales > Amaryllidaceae > Allium > Allium sativum. Next base: position 224,115,419 of record CM060910.1, on the reverse strand, counting down.
GGCCTACCTCGAACTAGAAAAGGAAACGACAGTATATGGGTAATCGTAGATCGCTTCACGAAGACTGCCCATTTCATACCTGTCCGATCCAACAGAACGGCTCAAAGTCTAGCACAGATTTACTTCAAAGAAATTGTTAAACTTCATGGAGTACCGCTCAATATAGTCAGCGATAGAGATCCCCTATTTACTAGCAAATTCTGGGAAGCATTCCAGGAAGAATTGGGGACCAAATTGAATCTAAGCACCGCTTATCACCCTCAAACAGACGGCCAAACTGAGCGGGTGAATAGAATTTTAGAAGATCTACTGCGGGCTTGCGTTATCGATTTTGGAGGCTCATGGGAAGATCATTTACATTTAGCCGAATTCTCTTACAACAATAGCTATCAAGCAAGTTTGGGAATGTCTCCATTTGAAGCATTATACGGTAGACCGTGCAGATCTCCCGCATGTTGGGTAGAACCTGGCAACAGACTTGTGTTAGGGCCCGATATGATTCGAGAAGCATCAGATAAAGTCGATTTCATTAAGAAGCGATTGAAAACCGCACAGAGCCGACAGAAAAGTTATGCTGATGCGAGAAGAAGGGATATATCGTTTGCTGTTGGCGATTATGTTTATTTAAGAGTTTCTCCAATGCGAGGGGTAATCAGATTTGGCAAGACTGGGAAATTGGCACCGAGATTTATTGGTCCCTTTCCTATACTTGAACGGATTGGAACTCTTGCATATAGGGTTTCATTACCTAATTGGTTGCCTGGTGTACATGATGTGTTCCATGTGTCTCAACTCAGAAAACATGTTCATGATCCCGACCTTATTGTGGAAGAAGAAGCGCAACAGGACATTGACATAACTCCAAAATTAGCACTCAAGAGAGAGCAATTAAAGATAGTTGGCAAAGAAACTAGAGAGCTAAGGAGGAAAAAGATTCAGTTAGTCAAAGTGCAGTGGAGTAGTGATCCTAGAGACTGTACTTGGGAGACTGAGGAAAGCATTAAACAAGCCTATCCCAGATGCAGAGTGGACATCTCTGACTAACTCCGGTGCAAGGTACCTTTACAATACTTTGCATTTACATTTTATTTCCTGCTTAACTGTTATTTCCTTTTTCGAGGACAAAAAGTTTTAAGTGGGGGAGATTGTAATAACCCGGAAAATGTGAACCAGTTTAAAATTTTTAAATTTGGTTATTAACAAGAAATTTGAATAGTTGAAATAGTATATTTCAATAAAATATAGAATTTGGTTTAATATGGCAGTTTGAATTTTTGAGTATAAACTTTGTCTGACTGTACCGGGGGGAAAATATAACGGATTTTGACGAAACTGAAAATATTTAAATCTGTTTATCAATACCTTTCTAACGAATCTGAAAAATCGAAATTTCACAACGGAAATCAAAAGTTATGGCCAAATGAATTTTCAGAAAGGTCGCTATATAGTATATATAGCCCTTGAAAATTGAGATTTTGCATACGACCTCGGAATTCGACGAAACCACTTTTGTTGGGTCCGGGATGTCAAATTATTACTAAGTTTCAAATTTCATAATTTTTGAAGCTAGTATGTGAGCAGGGCAAAAGATAACGTGTTTGGTCAAATTCTGTTAAAATGGGTCGACCTAAAAATGGCCGTTTTGCAAACGAGCTCAGAATTCGACGATACTGGTTTGGTTAGGACCGTATCGTCAAAACAAAGCTAGATTTATTTTTCTGGAATTTTTCGATTCAGTTTGTGGCCCTGGCAAATTGAAATGTACGTTTAAATTAATTATCGAATGTTTTATATTTTAATTTGAAAAATAACTGATTGTAACAGTCGAAATGGCCAACGAAACATATCCCATTGTGTCCGGAATGGGGGTATTTAGCTAGGGGCGACAGTCGTTGGGTTTGATTTCGAGGTCGTTTGTGGAAGGGGGTATTTTTGGAGTTAAATAAATTAAAAATTAAAATAAAAAGGGCATCAACCAATCAGAATTCATCTTCTTCCTCGAAACCCCTGTCGCGACGCGGAAACCCACCCAAAACTTCTCTCTTAAATTTCTCCGCATCCACACAACGAAATCAAGCAAACCCAGTTCCAATTTGAAGAGCGTTCAGAGATCTTCAAATCCATAGTAATTTCACGAATTATCATTGAGTATTGAAGGAGATATCGCGTCGGGAAGCTCCGACCTTTGCGCCGCCGCCGTGCCCTCTAGGAGGCGTCGAGTTGAACATCTCAGGTAGCTTTGGAAAGCTCTCTCCTTCCTCTTCGACGTGGCGCTGGCCGTTCGTCCTAAAGCTTCGTGGTTTTGCCGAAAAATTCAACCCTAGCTTTCGAATCAAAAAGGGGTATACGGCTGAAACTGATTTTTACACTTTAAAGCGTTGCAAACTTGTAAAAATCATATCTTTTTGCTATGTTAACGAAATTCGATGAAACAGGAGACACCGTGACCGCAAGGAGGCTCTCTACATTCTAGAAGAAGCCGCGGATTTTTCTGATCTTCCTACGATTTTTAGCACCGCAATAACCAATGTGACGAATCTAAATTATCTGTGTGAATGAAATCGCGTTGTATAAATTATATAAGCGAAGTGTAAATTATATACGCATTGTATACCTCATGTACATGTGTTGTATAAATTATATTAGCGATCTATAAATTATACAAGCGTTGTTTGAAACATATATGCTTTGAATTGTGATGAAATGCAAGTGAATTATTATATTATATATATATATATATATATATACACACTCCCCTCGTCCACAGACCATGGACGATATTTATTGCTTGTGATTGACGTGATATCATATGGTTTGACGAATGGTTGGAAATAATTGTTTGTGGTTGATATTATGCTTGAAAAATACCTTTATGGTTGAAAAATACCTTTGTGGTTGAAAAATACCCTCTTGTGGTTGAAACAAAATAGAATAGGATTGTGGAATTGAAAATAAAACATGTCGCCTGCGTGCGAACTAGATGCATGATCCCCATTGTCAAAAACTGCGAGGTTTTAAGGTAGAGCGAGGAGCCGTACTAGGGACAGTCCCGGTTTTAACTACCCTGCCGTTATGCTGCCGAAATTTTCTGAAATAATTATGTGTTAGAATAATTTTCATTCATTGAAATTATTTACATATGCTATATCGAATATTCATGTGTTGAGTTGAAATTCATTCGTTGAGTTGAAATTCATGTGTTGAATATTATTCGAATTTAAACAAATGGCTTTAGCGATAAAAATCACATTTATATATATATACAAACTATATCGAATATTCATGTGTTGAGTTGCAATTCATTCGTTGAGTTGAAATTCATGTGTTGAATATTATTCGAATTTAAACAAATGGCTTTAGCGATAAAAATCACATTTTTATATATATACAAACTATATCGAATATTCATGTGTTGAGTTGCAATTCATTCGTTGAGTTGAAATTCATGTGTTGAATATTATTCGAATTTAAACAAATGGCTTTAGCGATAAAAATCACATTTTTTATATATATACAAACTATATCGAATATTCATGTGTTGAGTTGCAATTCATTCGTTGAGTTGAAATTCATGTGTTGAATATTATTCGAATTTAAACAAATGGCTTTAGCGATAAAAATCACATTTTTATATATATACAAACTATATCGAATATTCATGTGTTGAGTTGCAATTCATTCGTTGAGTTGAAATTCATGTGTTGAATATTATTTGAATTTAAACAAATGGCTTTAGCGATAAAAATCACATTTTTATATCTATACAAACGATATAGAATATTCATGTGTTGAGTTGCAATTCATTCGTTGAGTTGAAATTCATGTGTTGAATGTTATCGTCTTCTAAAAATAAAATGAATCGACAATGAAAACTATATTTTTATAGTGAATAAGAAGTGTTAAAAATACACAGGTGTCGAATAAATATTTTTGATGATAAAAATAGTCCTTTTATCATGTATACGCTTAGTTAAAAATACACATGTGTCGAATAAATATTTTTGATGATAAAAATATTCCTTTTATCATGTATACGCTTAGTTAAAAATACACATGTGTCGAATAAATATTTTTGATGATAAAAATATTCCTTTTATCATGTATATGCTTAGTTAAAAATACATACGTGTTGAAATAAATAATAGTTTGCTAGAAATATTATTATTAGCTTTGTTCTGCATATATATACATGTGTTGAAAGGAAAAAAATGGATTAGCTGTAGAGTAAAGAAATTATTTGCGTGCCCGACAAATAGGTAAACCTTGATGAGTTGGCTGCGCAATTTTATTTATATATCAACTCCTGTGAATGCCATTGGATGCGGAGTGCTGGTTTTTCTGTGTGAAATAATAAACAACGCCATAGGATAGTAACAATTAATGTTGAACTACACTACATGGCATACTTCTTGATGATAGGCATACTTCATCATATTCCACATAAGCAATTGGAGCTTGTGTGACGAGGTGGAAGATTTACCATACAAGCAAGAGGCTTGTATGGCGATGACTATATACTACAGGTTGAACTGATGACTGATATGAACTATATAAATTATAACGATAAATTGCCAGATTAATAAAAACCCCACACGGGTCTAGAGTTGACAATAATAACGTCGCTCTAGTTATTAGATACGGCACATGGACTATTTATTTCCACACGGAAACGGGGGTGACGGGAATTTATTCTCTGGAGTGATTATCAGTACATGCTCCCCCGTAAACACCAAAATATATCACTAAAAATATGTGAATGCTTTTTAGGATTTATTGGGTACCTAATACGGCCCAATAAATTTCCAAACCCCTCCCCGTACAAAAGAGGTTATGGCGAAATTTTCGAAATATTAAGGCGTTTGTGAAATATTTGAAGTGAAAACGAAGTTGAAAATATAGAATGAGCTATAGTTGAAATTATAGATTGAACTATATTTATATATATAAATATAAATATAATTAAAAGGAATAGAAGCCGTGCAGTTCGCGTTTCGGAATCGTAATTTGAAACGATTAGTACGAGAAATCCGGCCATCGGATTTTCCCGAAACCGCAACCGCTGGGTTCGCCTTGGAAATATCTTTCCAACGGCACCAACCTTGTAAAAATCCAACGGTTGGATTGTCCGGAATGTTTAATTCAAATCTGAAGAAAAATAGCGCCAGAATCGGTTATATTTATATATAAATATAAATATAATTAAATTTAATCGAATAAGGACGCTGCAGTTCGAATTTTGAAACCGTAACTTTAAACGACTAGTGTGGAAGATCCGACCGTCGGATTCTCACGAAACTGGAACCGTTGGGTTCCCTTTGGGAATACCTTCCCACTGATATAGACTTTGTAGAAATCCAACGGTTAGATTTTCCGATATGTGTAAAACAAATTAGGAGAAAAACAGCGCCAGTGCCACGGCACGACCTGAAACGTCGTTTAATTGAATTTGGCCATTTTTAAATAAATAAAAATGGCGAAAAATCGTTATAAAATATTATAAGCAACATAGGTTGCAAATAAATGAATTGGGCTTGAATTGTTTGATATTTGATGGTTGTATGTGTATGACATGAAAATAACACTAAATAACTGAAAAATGGATGTCGAATAATATAACCATATAAAGAATCGATTTAAATTCTAATGACGTGAATTATTTGAAAAGGCCGAGCTAACCCTCATTTCAAATAATTTATCGAGCGATTCGATTTGGAAAATGCAAGGACGATTCAAGACCGACGATCTTCGTATCGGGTGGATGGGCGCTACTGAGGTTCCTAACCGGAGTAGCTACCGGAAGGGGACGGAAGTAGTAGCCGTCTGAACGTATGTGTTGGTTGGACGGATATACGAGGAATTTGACGCCTCCGGTTTCGTTCAGACCCAGGACGGACTTGTAAATGGACTGTGTGTCTGACGTTGGATTTTGTTCTATACTGACTGATCTCTGTTAAATATATATCTGTTTGGCGGCGGAGAATTTATTCTTTTGCTTAACGCCCTTCTCTGAGACGTACGAGCTCAGAGGTTATATATCGATGGAAATCAATCGTATGGAGTGGACTGCCTATGTGGCATGCCAAGATGCTGTGATCAAGGCTTCTGTTGCAAAGCAAAGTCTTGTGGATGACGATCAAAGCAAGGTCTACATGACCCAGCTTTGTTTATTTCGTAGATTCGCGAGCCTCACACCCCGGTATGAGTTAAAAACGGGATACGGACTGCAGGGAGAGCACGACATTTCTTTCTAGCTATGGTGGTGTCAGTGACTTACCAGCCCTGACATATATATCTATTTTTCACCTTTGTGGTTGTTGGAATGCGAGGCGCCTCGATTATAGGTCTGTAAGGACCAGGAAACGTGTGTTCAGGAATAAATAATCCTCTAACGTAAGTGAGGACCGGCCCTGAAGCATCCAGGGGTTACCCAGAGTGTGTAGTCCCGAGGCATTTGCTAGAGTGTCTCGAAGCGGAGAGGAGCTTGCCCCTTGCCTCGACTCATGACGGAAATCCAACTTCCAATACGAAATAACGGTCTTGATTGTAGAACTAGTATGGCGACATAGTAGATGGTATCTATGCCGCCTATGATTGATATTTATGATGCTATTCGTTTTTGAAACATATATGCACTAGTAATAATATCAAATGATTTTGCTTTATACGTATCAAGCATATTAGGCTATTATAAGGTAAAACTCTATCCTCCGGCTAGCGTTGCATTGTATGATGGGACCTGAGTCTTATAATGGCTTCATTCTTTCTAAAAGCATTGCGATTGTTTTAAAAGAATTTACTTTATTTTAAACGCACTAGCAATCACTGGAGTAAACCCGTTCCGCGAAAGTGGCGTGGTCCTATGATTTGCTATTAATGTTGTTTAACTGTTAAATAGATTCCTCATACCAGTCCCCATGACTGACTCGTTGTTTGTTTCACTTTGCAAACGCGGGTGCCCTTATTTTCACACGGGCAGCCTAGTACACAGGTGATAGGTGGTTTTTGGTTCTGCACTGCTGCATAAAGTGCACTTTTGGCTCATGGCGAGGCTGACTTCATAGAGATGACTTTGATATTTTCCGCCATTACAGTATTTATATTATGATTCCGCCACTGGCAATGCAGATTGATTTACTTTCCGTATTTCTCACTATATGTATATGTATTCCGCCTTTGGCGATGTAGACTGATACTCTTATTATGTCTCACTGCATGTATGTATTCCGCCTCTGGCGATGATGACTGATCACTTTCCTTTTTATTTACTAAGTATATCCCACGTTATGCAATTCTGATATTCCTACATGTTGTGATTCCGCTGTCATATCCATGTAAAATTGTTTTATTTATTGTTTCTGCTATTATCTGTACTCTGCTATGATGATTAATGTGTTATTTCCTATTGATTTTCCTTAGTACCGCCCCTCGGATTTTGGGATCGTCACAGTGATCGTCTAGACGTACGTGGTGATCGATGGGTTTGCGAGGTATTTAGTGCCTCCGGTTTCGTTCAGACCCAGAACGGACTTGCAAATGGAAAGTGTATCTGACATTGGAATTTATTCGGTGTGATTGATAGCCATCAGTTGCACGGTGTGAATTGCCTGTGTGGCATGCTAAGATGTAGTGATAAGGGCTTCTGTTGAAAAGCAAAGTCTTGTGGTGATGATCAAAGCCCCGCCCGTGTGGTGTAGCTTTGTGTATAACGTAAATTCGCGAGCCTCACACCCCGGTATGAACCAGAAACGGGAGAAAGGACCTCAGGGAGGGCCTGCATTTCCTCCTAGCTAGAAGTGGCGTCAGTGGTTTTACACGCCCTGATGAGTTTGACTTATGTGGTTGTTGCTGTTGCGAGACGCCTCGGTTAGATCGGATGATCCGGGTCCGATGGAGTCATTCGTTGGCTCGCTTACGCCCCAAAGGGCGGGGAAACGTAGTGTTCAGGCATTTTAATCCACTCTGTGTGGACTGGCCCTGACGATCCAAGGGTCGATGCGTTCTGATCCTGAGACTTGGGCTAGGCAGTCTCGAATTCGGTAAGGACTATCTTTTGCCTTGGTTCATGACGGGAATCCAATTTCCAATTACGTGACTGTGCGGTTTTGATTGTATATACATATGGCGACATGATATATGGGCGCCATTTCAGGTCTTGTTTATAATTAGAATTAATTATATTCGTTTTCAAACGTCGATTCAAACTCACTATTCATTGCTATAATTGAAAATTTGAATTCAAACTTTGTCGGACTGTACCGGGCGCAAAACAAAACGGATTTGAGTGAAACCAAAAATATTTAAATCTGTTAGTGAATACCTTTCTAACGAAGCTGAAAAATCGAATTTTCATAGCGGAAAGCAAAAGTTATGGCCGAATGAATTTTCAGAAAGGTCGCTATGGAATTTATATAGCCCGTGAAATTGTCCATTTTGCATACGACCTTGGAATTCAATGAAACCACTTTTGTTGGATCCGAGATGTGAAGTTATTGCTAGGTTTAAAATTTCATAATTTTTGAAGCTAGTATGTGAGCATGGCAAAGGAAAACGTGTTTTGGTCAATTACAGTTAAATTGGATCGACCAGAAATGGGCCTTTTTTGCAAACGATCTCAGAATTCGACGAAACTAGTTTTATTGGGACCGTATCGTCAAAACATAGCCAGATTTATTTTTCTGTAATTTTTCGAATCAGTTTGTGGCCCTGGCAAATTGAAATGTACATTCAAATTGAATAATGAATGTTTTATATTTTAATTTGAATGGAAACTGGCTGAAACAGACGAATGGGCCTACGAAACATATCCCATTGTGTTCAGAATGGGGGAAAAACGCTGGGGACGACAGTCGTTGGGTTTAGATTGGTGGTCGCGTCAGAAAACCCCTTTAAAACCCACCGACCAATCATATTTATTTATTTTTTTTAAAAAAAAATCCTTTTTCTCTCTCCCCGATCGAAGGCTGAAACCGTTCGAAATCTTCCCCCTCATTTTCCAATCAATCCACGCTGAATTAGCTCGTACCACAGTTGAACTTTTTGCAGATCTTCTCGAGATCTTCAAATCCATATAAAGTTTGGGATTTTTTGTGGCCTGTGGACAGAGAACCACCTCCCTGAAGTCGTCGACTTCAACCCGCCGCCCCGACTGCCTGGCGCCACCGAGTTGGCCCCCACCACCGTGCGCAGACGCGCGTCTCCCCCCTCTTCGTCGCTGCACTGGCCGATCCTCCTATCGATTCACGGTTTGATCGAAAATTGCAAACCTAGTTTTGAACCTTTCAGCTGAAGTACGACTTGTTTTATTTTCAACTGTTTTAACACCTTTAAACCGTTGCAAACTTTGAAAAATCATATCTTTTTGCTGTATTAACGAAATTCAGTGAAATAAGAGACAGTGGACTCGTGTGGACGTCTTCTACATTTTAGAAGAGACCGCATATTTTTCTGAGCCTTCTGCTATTTTTGGTGGAGTGGAACCCAATGTGAGATTTCCAATTTATAAACGATATGGAAAATGACGATGTATAAATTATATAGTCGATGTATGAGTTATATAAGCATTGTACACCGCTTGTATAAGCGTTGTATAAGTTGTACGTTCGATGTATAAGTTATATATGCGTTGTAAAAATTATATATGTGTTGAAATAGAAGTGAATTGCTTTATATATATATATATATATATATATATGCCCCTCGTCCACAAACCATGGACGATATTTATTGTTTGTGATTGGTGTGAAAATTGATTGATAGCGAATGGTTGATTGAAATTGTTTGTGGTTGATATTGATTGATTGTGGTTGAAAAATACCCATTTGTGGTTGAGAAATATTTGGTTGAAACCACATAGGATTAGTTTGTGGAAATGAAATAAATATATACATGCCGCCTGCGTGCGAACTAGATGCATGATCCCCATTGTCAAAAACCGCGAGGTATTAAGGTAGAGCGAGGAGCCGTACTAAGGACGGTCCCGGTTTTAACTACCCTGCCGTTATGCAGCCTAAATTTTGAATAATATTCATGTGTTTGAATTATTTTCATTTGTTAAACTATATTTAGTCGTTGAATAGAAAACCTTCATGTGTTGAATCGATATTCATTCGTTGAATTGAAATTCATGTGTTGAATGGTATTCGTGTTTTAAATGTAAAAATCACATTTTTATCCATATATATAAACTATAGAAAACCTTCATGTGTTGAATCGATATTCATTCGTTGAATTGAAATTCATGTGTTGAATGGTATTCGTGTTTTAAATATAAAAATCACATTTTTATCTATATATATAAACTATAGAAAACCTTCATGTGTTGAATCGATATTCATTTGTTGAATTGAAATTCATGTGTTGAATGGTATTCGTGTTTTAAATATAAAAATCACCTTTTTTATCTATTTATATAAACTATAGAAAACCTTCATGTGTTGAATCGATATTCATTCGTTGAATTGAAATTCATATGTTGAATGGTATTCATATTTTGAAAGAAATTGTTTTATAATAAAAATCCCATTTTTAACATCAATATGAAATGTATAAAATAATCTTGTTTTGAAAGAAATTGTTTTATAATAAAAATCCTATTTTTATTACCTATATAAACTATATAAAATAATAGTGTATTGAAATAAATTGTTTTACAATAAAAATCACATTTTTATTATATACATGAATTGTTAAATATAGTGAAGTGTTAAAATAGAAGACAGTTAGATAAAAATATCATTTTTATCAAATGTATGAAAAGAATGTAGCTTTGAAATCAAAGAATCGATATATATATATATATGTATATATAAATAGAATTAAAATATATCGAATAACGATGCTGCAGTTCGTATTTTGAAACCGTGATTTCAAACGATTATACCAGGAGATCCGACCATCGGATTTTCCTGAAATCACAACAGTTGGGTTGGCCTTAGAAATATCTTTCCAACAGCACCAACTTTGTAAAAATCCAACGGTTGGATTGTCTGGAATGTTTAATTCAAATCTGACGTAAAACAGCGCCAGAAACGATTATATTTATATATATATATATATATATATATATATATACACATACATATATATAATTATAGTTAATCGAATAACGACGCTGCAGTTCGTATTTTGAAATCGAAACTTCAAACGATTGTACCGGGAGATCCAACCGTCGGATTTTCCCGAAACTGGAACCGTTGGATTCGTTTTGAAAAGATCTTTCTAATGATGTAAATTTTGTGAAGATCCAACAGCTAGATTTTCAGATATGTGTAAATCAAATCTGAAGAAAAACAGCGCCACTGTCGCATTATGGCCCGAAGCGCTTTTTTAAATAAATTGGCTATTTTAAAATAAACAAAAATAGCGATAAATCGTTATAAAATATTATAAACTATATTGATGTGATTTAGAAATTAACTGAAGGTTGGCTAAGTCGAATGGTTTCCTTGGTGTTGATCTGATGTTGGTTTCGGCCTTCGGGGTTAATATTTGGGAAATCGTTCTCTTACTGATTGACGGTTAGTGACTAATGAATTAAAATGATGCATGTATATGTTAGTGTTGCACTTGTTTATTATATACACGAGTTGCTCAGAAAGACCGAGTTTATCCCATTCTGAATAACTAAATCGACGATAAGAAATCAAAGATGAAGACGGTGGTCGAAGACCGGAGATCTTTACCTCGTTTGGATAGTAACCAAGGTCCTGATTGGGAGGCATCCCAAAATATGAATAATGAGTGGTGATCGTCTAGACGTACGTGGTGATCGATGGGTTTGCAAGGTATTTAGTGCCTCCGGTTTCGTTCAGACCCAGAACGGACTTGCAAATGGAAAGTGTATCTGACATTGGAATTTATTCGGTGTGATTGATAGCCATCAGTTGCACGGTGTGAATTGCCTGTGTGGCATGCTAAGATGTAGTGATCAGGGCTTCTGTTGAAAAGCAAAGTCTTGTGGTGATGATCAAAGCCCCGCCCGTGTGGCGTAGCTTTGTGTATAACGTAAATTCGCGAGCCTCACACCCCTGTATGAACCAGAAACGGGAGAAAGGACCTCAGGGAGGGCCTGCGTTTCCTCCTAGCTAGAAGTGGCGTCAGTGGTTTTACACGCCTTGACGAGTTTGACTTATGTGGTTGTTGCTGTTGCGAGACGCCTCGGTTAGATCGGACGATCCGGGTCCGATGGAGTCATTCGTTGGCTCGCTTACGCCCCAAAGGGCGGGGAAACGTAGTGTTCAGGCATTTTAATCCACTCCGTGTGGACCGGCCCTGACGATCCAAGGGTCGATGCGTTCTGATCCTGAGACTTGGGCTAGGCAGTCTCGAATTCGGTAAGGACTATCTTTTGCCTTGGTTCATGACGGGAATCCAATTTCCAATTACGTGACTGTGCGGTTTTGATTGTATATACATATGGCGACATGATATATGGTACCCATGTCGTCTATGATTGATAGTTATGATTCGAAGTTGTTTTGAAACATGTAAACACTAGTAATAATATCAATTGCTTTTGTTTTATTCGTATCAATCATATTTTGGCCATTATAAGGTAAAACTCTATCCTCCGGTTTGCGTTGCATTGTGTGATGGGAACTGAGTCTTATAATGGCTTCATTTTTATAAAAAGCATTGCGATGTTTAAAAGAAAGATTTGTTTTTAAAGCACTGGAAATCCAATGGAGTAAACCCGTTCCACGAAAGTGGCGTGGTCCTGTGATTAGCCATATTATAAATGTGTTGAGTAGATTTCTCATACCAGTCCAATAACTGACTCGTAGTTTGTTTCACTTTCAAACTCGGGTGCCCCTTTTTCTACACGGGAAGCCTTGTATTCAGGTTTAGCTGGTTCTTTCTAGATAGCTGGAGCTGAAGATGGATTCTATCATTTATCTCTTTTTATGCTGTTCAGCTCCTATTGTACATTATGTTTGTTTTCCGCTGTAGACATATATGTATAGTTGAACTGTATTTGTACTAAGTATGATCCTGTATACTGTGTAACTCTGATGATTACTTTTATCCAGTATATTCTATTGTTCATTATCTGGTGTATTTATTTATTTATGTTCTGCTATTATCTGTTTCTGTGTTATATTCTAAGGATTACCCTTGCCACCGTCAGTACGGGGTTTGGGGTCGTCTTACCCATGTCGTCTATGATTGATAGTTATGATTTGAAATTGCTTTTGAAACCTATAAACACTAGTAATAATATCAAATGCTTTTTTTTATTCGTATCAAGCATATTTTGGCCAGTATAAGGTAAAACTCTATCCTCCGGTTTGCGTTGCATTGTGTGATGGGAATTGAGTCTTATAATGGCTTCATTTTTATAAAAAGCATTGCGTTGTTTAAAAGAATGATTTGTTTTAAAGCACTGGCAATCTAATGGAGTAAACCCGTTCCACGAAAGTGGAGTGGTCCTGTGATTAGCCATATTTTGAATGTGTTGAGTAGATTTCTCATACCAGTCCCATGACTGACTCGTAGTTTGTTTCACTTTCAAACTCGGGTGCCCCTTTTTCTACACGGGCAGCCTTGTATTCAGGTTTGGCTGGTTCTTTCTGGATAGCTGGAGCTGAAGATGGATTCTATTATTTATCTCTTTTTATGCTGTTCAGCTCCTATTGTACATATTTTGTTTGTTTCCGTTGTAGACATTTATGTATAGCTGAACTGTATTTGTACTAAGTATGATCCTGTATACTGTAACTCTGATGATTATGTTTATCCAGTGTATTCTATTGTACATTATCCGGTGTATTTATTTAATTTTGTTCTGCTTTTATCTGTTTCTGTGTTATATTCCAAGGATTACCCTTGTCACCGTCAGTACGGGGTTTGGGGTCGTCTCAATTTGATTCTAACTTATGGGCTTCTTGGTGTAGATCATACCTTATTAAAGATCAAAATTTCTGGACTCTAATGCCAAGTGCAAACTGCTGTTGGCTATGGAGGAATCTGCTCAAGTACAAAACACAATTTCTACCCTTATTTCAAGTTGGAATGAAATTCCCTCATGAAATTTCTTTCTGGAATGATCCCTAGCATGCAAAAGGTAAAATTTTATCTCATGTAATAGATTTTGAAAACCGAAGGTTGACTGGTATTTCTAAAAGAGCTTCTCTTCATAGTCAATGTGTGAATGGGGTTGTTTCCTTACCTTATTGCAGTTCTTCACTTGTGAGGAATATATGGTCTTCTGTTCGAATATGTGATGTTCTGTCTGGCAATTGCTACGGTCAGTGGAATGATATGGAGCATTCCATTAGTATGTTTTATGGAAAATTGTCTATGAATGAGTACACCTTTGCATGGCACTCCAGAGTGTGGTCATCTACTTCTTGTCCTAAAGAAAACATTTTTTCATGGCGAATATTGATGAATGCGGTGCATCTTAAGAGTAAGTTGAAACAAATCTCTATAATTGATGATGATCTGTGCTTATTGTGTGGAAATTATTCTGAAACTATACCTCATCTATTTTTTGAATGTGAATACTCTCGAAATGTTTGGTCACAAACTCTCTTGCATTATGGCTTGCATGTTCCAGCTGTTAAATCTTGTGAAGAATGGTTCATAATTTTCAAAGCCACGAGGTGGAAGAATTCTAAATCGATCCTAATTCTAAAATTATTCAAGAAAGCTTTATATCTATTGTGGATGGAGAGGAACGCTAGGGTGTTTAGTGGTAGGGGCCATTTAAATAAAGATGTAGGTGCCATTTAACCTCGCTTGCAAAAAAAAAAAAAAAAAAAAAAAAAAAAAAAAAAAAAAAAAAAAAAAAAAAGGGTCTTCTTTCTTTCCTTCCCTCGGATATCACATCTGATATCACATCTCCTACGTCTCCTCTTTCCGTCTCTCCTATTGACTTTTTTAGGCTAATGAAATCGATCTAGGTGTCCGCTTCTTTTTCTTCCTTTGAAACGTTTCTTTCCTCTCTTTCGACAGATCAGTCTGTGGTTGAGAAACTCTTAAGGTGCTCATTTTTTACCTCTTCATTCTTGTCTTCCTCTTCTTAATTTTGCTTTTTTGGTTTTCGTCTTTTGAAGACCTGGTACTACTCTCGACACGCTTCCTTTGTCTCTAAAGATGAGGTGTTGATGCTTAAAAAGGAGATTCATACTTTAAAGGCCCGAAATGCCACTCTTGATGCCGCCATCAAGGAGGCTGATAAGGAAGCTAACAACTACTAAAGAAACTTCCTAAACTCTTCTAAAAGAAAATATAGCCTTGAAAAAGGAGCACCTGGAGCTAAAGGATAAAGATCTCTATTAATCGAAAGCAATTAGTTTTCGTAGGAAGAATGTTTATCTTGGAGAAAAGTTTTAACCAAGAACGACAACAGTTAAAAATGGTTGTTAATGTTTTTTTTTTTAATGCAAAGAGGAAAGTGGATACTTTCATAGATGATACGAACTGGAAAATCATCGAAGATTTCTTCGTGATTCCTCTTATGATGGTTTATGGATGAAATCTAACGTACCAAAACTATCTCTAAAAGTGAGGTAGTTGACGTAAGGGATTGCCTATTTTTGAAACTCCTTCCATCGAGGATGAATGTAAAAATGCCATCAGCAAAGGCAGTGTTAATGTGGGTTTGGTTGTTGGTGGCAGCACTGAGGGCGACCGGTTAGTCGAAAGGCAGTGGCAGCGTGGGATCTCATCTAATAAAGGAGAGAAAAGCTTTCGAGAATGATGAGGCCAGTGTTTTGCTTCCATAGGCAGCACAGGATAGCATCCTAGGGTTGGCACTTCCATTCTCCTACCTCAGGTATTGAAGTTATTCCCTATTTACGATCCTCTAAGTTGTGTACTTATTTTTAATGTTGCTTGCTAGCAACTTATGTCTAAAGTGGTTAGAAATTTGCTATCATACAATAGTTTTAAATAAACAGGACTAGTGTAATGATTTCTTAATTACCTTTTTTAAGGTTTAATAGTACCAAGACCCTGGCATCCTTCTCGTTATGAAAGGAAAATTTCTGCATAGAAAAGCCTTCGTCAAAGTATCAGCTGGATCTTCATGAATTAGAAGATTAGTGACTCATTCTTCCTAATAGGATAAAAACATTGAAGGAAGCCTTGTTTTCTCCTTGCTTCGGCCTATACCTGAAAACTTTGTAGAAATATTAGGAGGAAATTTTCTGGAAGGGTATAAAATAAATTCTTTTTCTCGGTAAATTATATGTCCCTTCTAATGTTAACAATTATTGTTAATTAAACAATTATATGGCTTTGGCTTTTTATTATCGAGGTTTTTTTTTACTATATAATGATATGGAAATAACATTCCAAATAGTCCCATTACCAGAGACTTCTTGTCAAAAGTTCTTAAGCTAAGAAGTGATTATCAGGATAAGTCCTTCTTTATTAGGACACCAGAACCCATCTGATCACGCTGATTACTAAAGAAACTATACTAAATCCACATCACTTGTCCTAGGATTTGTTTTGATTTTCTGGGCAAAGAGAAGGATGGACTCTTAGGGAAAGCAGAATACTACATTTCAAATTAATAAAGAGGCGTGATTCTCCTTCTTTTGAGCAGTTAAAATTATTTCCTACAAACATGGATGTACATATGTACTAGTTTTTCTTATATGAAGAAAAGAATTTATTGCTACATATTGAGTAGTGCACTTGCATTTACTATCCGGGATCCTCTACTGATACCACCACTTCTGACGGATGGTCTTATATCAAACCCTTCGGTCATACTACCGAAAGTGAGCTACAAAGAGTTTTTGGAAAGGTTATCCCTTTGAAATTCAAAGGTAACTCACCCTCGCCCTTGATTGGTTTAAAAATCAAAAAATGTGGAAGGTTTTAATCCATGGATTGAAAGTGTAACCGAAAGACTTGGAGCAAAATATGGCTCAAATGAGTAAAACCTTAAAAGTTACAAATGTCAAATTAGGGCGAATCCAGATGTAGATTTTGATAATAAAATGTTAAAGCTTTAGCATAGAATTTGCGAGTTGGAATTTCAATTGGAAGATAGCTAGGCTTCTCACAAATCCTTAGAATTCATTTTGACGGGAGGGATCTCAAATTTAACCACTTGACACTCTGGATCCAATATTCAACTAGAATCCTCGATCCTTGAAGGAAATTTCAATTCTTGGTGAACCCTCCGAGAGGTTTGAACGAGAGTGCCATAGGGGGATTGGTTTGACAAAGTAAAACTTGAGTTGTTAGATTATGTTGAAAATAAGAAGAAAATGGACATTCATTGAATATTTTGTAATTATGTAGAACAAATTGAAAAGCTCAACAATGAAATATATATATTTTCAAGAAGCGAGAGGATGAAATGCCAACAAACTTCTCTCGAAAGCTAATAGAGTTCATAAGCTTGCACTTAAACTTCCTACTGAATCCATCGCTAATGCCGAAACCATTAGACATAAAGAAAAGTAACTCAAAGAGGTGTTGTATAATATTATTAATCCTGTTTCGAACCTAGTCCCGTCTAAGATTTTAATAGAAAAGATTTGAAAGCTTTAGCCCATGTTATTGTATATTTTTTTTATTATATTTGCGATTTTTTTATAATTTGTATAGATAGGACTTGCTTAGTACTTTCTGTAACAGGAATATGAGTTGTTCACATACTTTTATTGCCCTATTATCCAGAACAATATACTCTGAAAATAATAAAAGACCAATATTATACTATTATTGAGATATTCAGAACCCATACGTGAATACCGGTAATGGGAAATTGTAAATTTGCTTTAAAATTTACAAATTTTTGTAGTCATCTTTGATTTCAGAATTAACTATGAACGAGATTTGTATATTCTAATGAATAAATCACTTCTGGTATGATGTGGCCCAAAGCTCCATAATCGGGTAGTAAAATAATAAAAGTCCAAAACTCTTCTTCTAGAAATAACAGAGATTATGAAACTGTTTTCAATAGTAGAAGTCTCGATACCAGATTCGGGTATAAAAGTACAGAAATCCTTTTTTGAAATAATGAAAGAACGAAACCCATTTTTTCAATAAAAGACCCAAAATCCAGATTCAGCTATTAAAATAACAATAGTCCAGAAATCCTCTTTTGGAAGTAATGAAAGACCGAAATACTTTTTGGCATTAGTAGATCCAAAACCCAAATTCAAGTATTAAAATAATAGTAGTCCAAAAACCATCTTTAGGAAATAATAGAAGTTTCGAAACCACTTTCGACTATGTTAAATCTGATGTCCATTTCAAGCGATGCCAATTCCAGGTTTTTTCTTAAAGAAGAGGTGGGACATGTTATTTCGAATAGAGGTATGACTTGCTTCAAGTGATCCCTTTGAGCTTTGGTTCCCTTCTACCAGACAAGGCGTAAGTAGAGGCAGAGCATACTCATCCTTACAACAAAGATAGGTCTTGCTTAGACAAAGCAGAGCCGGTGCTTGTTCTAAAAAGAGCAGAGGCACAGTATGCATCATATGGAGCCGGGTGCATTTCTACGGGCATGCCCTTCTCCGTCCAAGAGGCACTTAGACTATACCTAAGGCTTCTGATGTCGGGTGTATGTCCCCGAGCTTACCCTCCTCCTTACAAGAGGCGCCTAGGTTATACCTAGGGATTGGAGCCAGGTGCATCTTCCTGGGCTTACCCTCCTCCCTTTTTGGGGATGAACCTTGGTATACTAAGGAATTTAGGGGGTTTGCCCCTCGTCCCCTTTGGGAGGCCCCTTGACTATGTCAATGACTTTTAAATTTATCCATAAATAAAGGGCATTTTCCTTCAAACCAAGTAGAATTTGTTATTTTACTTTGTCTATCAATGACGCAAGTTTATCCATTTAAAATAGTATTCCCAATCAATATCATCTGTGATACTTTTCATTTTTCCACAAATATCTCCAACTTTCCTTATCTAAACAAATGAAGAATTTTTGCTTCTAGAGCCCATGGTTTGTTTCGTATCCATTTTCCAAATGATAATATTAATTTCTTCCTCCTTTGTTCCATTCGTACTTGGGAATTTTGTTCTTTGAAGGCCAACAATCAAATTTTGCATTAGTTATAAAGTAGATATTTTCCCTTGATTTCACTCCTTCGGCAATCGTGATCTAAAACTTTTCCTTAGGTGTTAAGTTTTGGCTTATTTGAGTTTCGCTCGGAAGGTTCCCCTTCTAATACCTTCTTTTCAGGCTTGCCGAAGATCGGTAAGTAGAAGGTATTTTCCTCTTGGCTTTCTCTTTTCCTTTTGACACCTCTTTTCCCTAGAGGTAAATAAAGATTCTTCTAAATTTAACTTTCACTTTTAGCCAAATCTATCATAATCCTTTATTATTTTCTCTTAAAAAACTATTCCTTTGGAGTAGCCTTGAATTTTCATCCTCATTTTTTAAAGTAGATCATCATCTTTCCCTAAAATCTTTTTGTACGCAAAGAGTGGATCCGACCCAAGATGGAAAGTGTTTATGCTCTATATGTCTATATTATGGGTTTCAACCTTTTTTTTAAACTATACTCATGGCTTTCATCCTTAACATATGTTCCACATAGAACCTGAAATCCATAAAAGCAAGAAATGCAACAAACGGAGTAGAAGTTCCTTGTATAGACCAATTTGATTTATCATCTTTATGGGTAGCTATCTTGTTGCAAGGGGTAATGCTTTCTTTTCCATAAGAGGGCACCCAATGTTGTCCTTAATCCTTCTTTATTATCTCTCTGTTCATGACACAAAGGAGCCACTTTTCTTAACCTTCACAAGACTGTAAAGATGTCCATACTCCTTCTTGGGCTTATGATCAATTTCTTAGAGAAACCCCTTTGGGTTAAAGGAATTCTTTCCTATCCTATATCTACCGCCTTAAGGTATATAAGCAGTTTTCCTTGAAGCATAAACTGAATTTTGTAGACCGCATTGGATTTTCTTAGACCTGGGATCCATCTAAATTTCCGTTAGGAGTTTTTCTAAATAGGGGATGCCAAAATTTTGGTTAGCACCCAAAATAACACGATTTTCGTAGGATCCATTACTTATGAAGAATTGACTGATGTTATATTGTCGTTCCATCAAAAGGATTCTTTTTAATGTGCTTTCGTTAGTTTTCGAAGATAAATTCCTATTGAAACAAAATATCGTAATTAAATGTATTGAAATTCAAAATTCTTGGTGGAAGAGGCTCTATTCTTGTATGTGTTGATCCATATTGTTTTTTATTAAGTAGTTCCATGGAAGGTCTTTCAGTAAAGCCACTTTGACCCCTTTATATGTTTCATCACTTAAAAGAAGGGGTTTTGGAATAGGTTATGAAGGATATTTTATTCATCCAGAGGAAGTTAGATGTTCTAGTGGATTCCAGGTATCTTGAGCATTCCATCGGTGGGTTCTAAGCTAGTGGGGTCAAGAGGTATGACTCATATAGAGCCTTACTTGACTTATTTTTCTAATTGTGACCCTTTGAGGATTTCATAAGATATCCTTACAAAATAAGTTCCCTTCGGAGCTTATGATATTAAACCTGCAAAGTTACGAAATAAAAATAAGATAATAATTTAGAAATTGCCATGCCAACACCTTTTTTACTTAAGAAAATTTATTTATTTCATTAAAATGAATGTAATAAGGATTCTTGTTTCCTATCTTTATATTATCCCCAAACAGATTGTGAAATTAGTGTTTATAGCTCAGACTTTGTTAATATAAGTGAGAGAATTAGAGAATTAATCCCAATTTTAGATCCATGGGGTCATATTTATAGGTGTAGGTTGATCCCTTTTCAGCCTTATGGGTTTCGTTTTAATGTTTCTGTATAGACTCATGTGATGGTCTACTGCAGGTTTTCCAAATGGCGAGTGACTTATGCTTTAGGCATCACCTGGAATGGAAGTTTTCCATCCTAAATGTCCGAAGATAAGTATTCACCGGGATGCCTCCAGAGTTCTCAAAATTAATTCTTTAGACTATAGACTCAGCTATTTACGGGAGGAATAAGCTTGCACATGCTCCCGTCTTTTGACGCTGCTCGAGATATTTCCTTCTTGCATAGTAGATGTCTTGAAGGTATCAAAGCTCCCGGAAATTCTTGCTTCGGGTGAACCAAAAGGTGCATTTAGCTCTTCCCTAGGCATTTGAATTATGAGGATCTTGGGAATGAGTCCTTCGATCTCTTTCGAAATGTACTTCTCTTTCTTCTTTCATCCCTGCACTTGGGCTTTTGCTTTTGGCTCTGTTATGATTATTTTGGTGCTAACAATCAATATTCATTTTACCATCATCACTTTTTTTAGCAATAAGATAGAGCACCATCCATTTCAAGGAAGGGGAATAGAGCAAGAGCAAAGGTTAAAGGAGGTCGATTGCTTTAGAGAGGAATACTCGAATCTGAAATGCTTTGGTACATTTAACCGAGGCTATAGGAAATTTGGCGTTTAGTAATTCTAATCCAAGGAGGAAAACGCCAACATTAATATGTCATTAACTATCTGTATGCTAATATAATTAATAATGATGTATTTGCTTGTTATCATGTTTGTTATCACTTTTTATTTATAAAATGTTCGTTGAATTGACTATTTAACAAGTAACATTAATATACACGTCGATAGACTCAAAGGAAATCGCTATCCTTTCACGAATGAAATGGCGTAAATGGAATTTTCAAATATCTTAAAAATCACTTCAATACATTTTGAAATGATTTATAAACATTTGAAGTGTTTGTATGAAGTTCGAAAAGAATATGAAATTTAATAAGTTTTGGTATGTCTCATAACGGCATTTTGCAATAACATTCCTTAAAATGTTAAAACTTTTTATATAACAAAATATGAGTCTAAATTCTTGGAAATGATATTTTTTTAAACTCTTATAACCGTAGGTTTCCAATGAATCAAAAATATCAAGATTTTACTACATAGAATTAAATTATGAGCTAAACAAGTTTTGAAAATTATCTTTGTTTTGTAGTTCGAAATCCTTCTCTTAAAAATATGAAAAATATTATAAATCACTTAAAATGATTTTAGTTGTATAAATAAATTTTCCAATGATAGTGAAGTGTTTTGATCAATTAAGCTAAATGTTGACACCGAAAATCTTTCAACACCTCAAAAACAGTGAATAGACAACAAAAAATGAAGAAAATAAATTAAGAACAAGTAGACAACAATTATAGTGATTCGTCTTGAATATGCCTATGTCCACTTGACCATTTTTACTAGTTTTGCACTACTTAAATGATTACATACTGTAGGATTGCTTGAAATTTGATTATAGAAAGACACAGTAAGTAAATAGTGCAAAAATGGAAGAAGCCCAATAAAAATCACCCAAGGGGTGTTAATAGGATATTTCATATCCGGTTTGGCATGGTGCTCCATAGGAATGGTTGGAGTAATGAAAGAGTGGAAAACGTAGTGTGGATTGGTGGAAATTGTCGCCATGTCCGCTACGTATTATTCCCTGGTTCGGCTGGCCTGGTTTGGCATATGTCGTGCCGAACCGGAATAATGCCGAACCTAAGAGGTAACTTGATGGAGTCATTTCTTATAGCCGAACAGAGGAGTTCGAGCTGGGGAAAGGACGTACTAGATGAGGATTCACATGTTTCACTTCAAACACTGAATTGAGAGTAAGAGCATCATGTGCTTTGCAGGGAACGTTGGACCGTAGTCATGCCGAATCGAGTTGTCGCTTTCATCTTGAGTATGTATTAGTTGATCTGGAGCATTATGCTTCTACCGAACCGAAGGTAGGCTGAACCAGTATAGTTTTTCTATGGGTATCCGAAACTTATGTTCAATTGAATTTGAGTCTTGAATGATTTGGCTTTGAGAAATTAAGTATGTGATGGTCTTGTCAAAAGGTTGGTCAATATTTTCCTCCTCAAAGTATGTTGCATCGCAGATAAGATATGCCTTGAATGATTTGAACTATGTACTCTTGCTAGTGTCATTTTTTGAATGATAACCATTTCCATAGATATAACAATAAGGAAACATAGTGTCCTTTTGGATAGTCATGATGCATAGCCTTCTTGTCTACATGTATAGCCAAGTGAACTTCTGATTGTTCCCGTTTGTATTTGTCAAATTGAAGTCTTTTGATTGAGAATCCTGACGATCACAGGTAACTAATTAAACCTCGTCAAGTCAAGAGGTTGAATGCTTGTCATTCATTTGTGTATGTCGAGCTGTTGGCCCTGCGTGTTGAGACATGTGCAGGTTATTATCATACAACGTCGTTCTATGCACAAGTAGAGCACGTCGTTTGGTCAAGTCCGTTTCTGCACATGATTCGACACGTGAAATTTCCAACCATGTTGAAAGATTGTCTGGAATTTTTCATCCTTTTTATCTTCCCTTTTTTTTATTCTGGTTCAGATGCTGAACCAGACTCCCCTTAACTCGGTTCGGCATGGTCGAGCCAGATAATGATTGAGCTCGATTCGGAATTGCCAAACCGAATTATATGCCTATCACATTAGAGGGAAGGCGAATGGTTTATCTTCCTTACAAAAGTATAACCCACTTCGTTCTCCTTTATTCTTTCTCTTTTGCTACAATCACCGAACCCAATCCATGGTTTTCAAACTTAACCTCCCTCCTAACTCATGTACGATCATTGTAGCCCCTTTATGAACTCATTAATGACCACCATTACTCCTTGATCTCCATTC
This sequence comes from Allium sativum, assembly GCA_030737875.1. Lineage (NCBI taxonomy): Eukaryota > Viridiplantae > Streptophyta > Magnoliopsida > Asparagales > Amaryllidaceae > Allium > Allium sativum. The sequence continues at coordinate 224,091,775 of CM060910.1, read as the reverse complement.
TAATAAGTAGGTAAGTTTCGAAGCTAGATTTAAACCCCTTATTTTCTGATGGTATGTGTCCAAGTCATGGTTATTTTTCGAGTGAGTCGATGGTATTGGCTGATGATGTTGTTGAATCTGTGAAGTAGGACGACACCAGTGTAGGGGTGTAGTGATGGAAAGCGAAGCAAGTCGATGAGGCGAGACATGGATGCAGATTTGGAAGGTGGTAACATAGTAAAGTAAGAGAGGAAAGGAATTGGTATTGGTGAAAGGAGTGGAATGTACGGGTTTGATTCGGTGTAGTAGGAAATATAGAGAAGAAGAGAGACTAGAAGTGGATGGAGAGGAAAGATCATGAGAAGGGATGATAGTATTGATATTTGGTTTGGCATCGCCAGGCTTAGCCAGGTTGGAAGGCCACTCCTGACTTAGCTGAAACAGATCTAGCTGATCCAAAATTGGTCAATCTCGACTAGGCCGAACCAAACTTGGCCGATCTGGATTAGGCCGAACCTAACTTGACTGATTAGGTTTCGGGATGAACCGGATTTGATTGAGTTACTTGGTCATGAGTAGGTCTTGAACTTGATGATTTATGGAGACGATGATGATACGATCCAATACATAAACTTGACACTTGGACTAACTGGAAAAACAAACTTCTGGACAGTAAGGATTAGTGCATATTTGGATATCTGAAATGTTAGGACTATAGCACATGTACATGGACTGCCCAAACAATAAAGCATCGTCTTCTGTGAAAGCCTGTCCGGTAATTGCTCGCGATCAAAACTTGACTAGACAATTGGGAACGATGGTCAATCGAGTCATTATTTATGGCACATCACTAGTATTCTACTACTGTTAATGCACATATCTTCATGTTATACCGCACTAGTTCACAACTGGAAAGCATAGGTTAATCACTCTAACTGGTGATGTTTCTTGAGTAGTACAACCACCATGATTCAATGATATTCTACCAGAGCATTCGAGGCTGGAGCTAAGAACGATGAAGCTTATAAATATACAGACACAAGGTCTAGCTCCGCTGCTGAGTCCGACAATGATGAATCTCAGTATCGAGTTCAAGTTTGTGGTGAGACGTCGGAAGTTCCACCGGAGGAAGATCAAGCTGCAACTACAGGAAGAGATGATGTTGCAGGAGTCGCTCCTACTCCGGGTACTCTTCTTATAGCTATGTTTCTTTATAATCGCATTGATTCTTGGCCTTCAGCAATGGACGAACCCAAGTTGAAAAGGCATGGTGCCAAACATGGAATCCCATATGACCATGTTCGGGTGCATGTTGTCCTACAAATACCTCATAATCCTTTGGAAGGGTATATAGATTACTCTTCCCATATGTGCATAGTTGGTTGCATCCCTTTGTTTAGTTCATTTGTCTTTACCATTTTGTCTCACATGGGACCGACGTCGATGCAACTACACCCGATAGCTTATGACTACCTTCACTTTCTTTGTATTGTAAACTATGAGCATCTCCACCAAGAGCCTACTGTTGATGATGTGTGATTCTTCTTTAACTTCAACCATCGCAAAGATACTCCATCATTCACGTATTTTGAAGCGACGTTGAATAGACGTATCATTATGGACGGATGGAGTGAGATGAGCAGAGTAAAATCATACTGGTTTTACGTCCCGCATCAGGAGGGTTTTCCCAGGCAATGTTTGAAGGAAGTAGATATCCACAGAAGTCGTTTGCTATCAATTTGGCATTGACCTTGTCTAAACTTCTTGTTTTAATTTGGCAGAGACAACAGATAGTCCCAAAGGCAAAGTGTATATGTCGAAATTAGCCACCTTGCAAGCAGTTACTGAAGAACAGAGGTTGGTGCGAAGACGTATAAATAGTGAATTTATTCACTGATCTAATAAATGCCAATAGAAGCTCTGGTCTAGGTAGTTCCCATCTCAAGGGCCGGAGGCGCAACTGCTCAAGGATCCATACCCACAACTGAGGGACCTGTGGTTGATGAACCCTGCACGAAGTCCATGTCGGGATGCCAACTAGGAAACGGGTGAGGTACAGGTCACATAGCGATACTCAAGAAAGAGAAAGACAAGTAGTGCCCGCCTCCTAATATTGAGAAACAAGTAGTTGAGAAATTTGCGCCAATGCACACTTCACAGCCTAAGTCTATGTCCCATGAAACATCTGTCAGCATAGATAACCCTTTCAAGTGTTTAACTGATCTAAAGCTATCATTTGAGCAATATGGAATCATAGATTTAAATCGCCATACATTCTTTCTCACTTGTGAGGAGGAAACATCTCTATCGGAGTTGAGGAAATTACGTTGATGAGCAACGCACCAGGCCCATTAGGGGAATCATGAGGACATGCACAGCACACGCACTGCACATCACATCACCTATCCACCATATGATTTCCTAGCTCTGACATGTACTTAGACCGGTTTGTAGGTACAATATTAAGATCGTACGATAAGTAGGGTCTTAGGCTGTCTAAGAGTAGGTCTTGCCGAATTATTATTTTGATCAAGATTAGGAGTAGAGAGAGATGATGAGGAAAGGGAGGAATAGGAAAGAGAAAAACGTCACCAGTGCTGTAAGGAAAACCCTCGTTTTCATTCTCATTCTCAGATCCACCATGACATTAACATACCCAAAAGTAAAAAAGATACCCACGAAAGCAAGAAGTTAGTTGCTAAAGCCTTAATCCCTCTAAGAGGTTCCTCTAGTTAACTTCACCCAAAAAAACATTCGAAGTTGAAGGATAAAGGAAAGGGGAAGCCGATATTAGTTTCTACAAGGCATAAATCTAAGGTAACCATAGTTACAAAGCCTATCACACTTGAGGCTTCAATGGAGGAGCACAAGAAGGAATTGGAAGCTCAATTTCGATAGTACTATTTTAGATGAATGCATTTCCTTCCTCCCCTCCATGGCTTGCCCATAAAAAATCAAGGAACGGCTCAAGAAGGAAGTCGTGGATATATGTCGGCAATACAAAGTGACATGAAAGTATGCCTGAAAATTATTAGAAATAATTTGGAACTTCGAGCTGGATCTTGCCAATAAGAACCAAGAGTGGACTGCGATAATAGTGCTTTCGTTCATACATATAAAGAAATTGTTGAAACTTAAGCCAAACTAAATGTTATCTTGCAATATATTGAGATATATAAGAAGAAATACAACAATTCCAAGGGTCTCTTATATAGGAATATGATGTGGCAAGTTTGAGAATGAAATCTATAGAAGGTAATCTAAAAGCCATAAGCAAGGAGAACTTAGAATTTAGCCCTAGCTCAAATAGCCCAAAAGAAAAGAAAAGTACTCTTGGAAAAAAGAGTGAGGAATTAAAGATTAAGCTAGGCGACGTCAAGGCATCGGCCAAAAAGGCTGAAGAAATTACCTACACAACAGTTGAGCCAGCCTCAAGCTCTAAAAATCTGTATGATATAGATTTGCAGAAGTTGAGAGATTAGCTGAGTGGGGCTAAGAAGGAAAAGGAGAAATTCAGTCCTTTGATTATGGATTTCTTTGCTTGAGTTCTTAGGTATCATGATTTGTCATCGGTCGAGGACTATCCTCGGAATTTAGTCGATGCCAAGAGTGAGCTTGATAAGGAGCAGAGGCGTGCCTCAGAGGATGGGTTAGTGGAGAAATGATCATGAAGCATTTTCTATAGAGCAATGATCCTGAAATTCTTGAAGAGGGGAGGAGATGTTGAAAGAGGCAGAAGATGCTGCTAGACTTCAGGCTAAAGGAATGTGTATCATCAAAGCAATTTCTAGGTCATCTTCCACCCTCTATGAATCAGAAACCGTCGATGGTTACGATCTGGACTTCCCAGCTCCTAGGAGTTCGAAACCAATAAATTAGATCACAGAAGTTATTGAAAATCCTAAACTCATAGGTGGTGACTTTGTGGAAGGTATATCTCTAATTTATCCTCAGTTTGAGAGAGACCTTGTCGCATATCAGTGAGTTATAGAGGCGACAGTCGAGACGCCTATAGTTTCAAAAGGACCAAAAGTTGTCACTTGTTGTAGGTACTCACCAAGCCAGGACATCTCCTGAAACACATTCAAAGGCTTCCAACAACTCTTAGGTTCCCTCATGCTGAAGATCCACCAAAGGATGAGGAAATGATTAATGCTCTAAAGGGGTTAGATGTTAAAGTGTCCCATGCTGAGGTTGAGGTAGATGTCATCTACAAAGGATAGTCTGGGAAGACTGGTGATATGAGCATGCGAGATTAATAGGCGCTGCATCAAGGTAAGCTCCTTGACATCAAAGTTGAGTCGGAGATTATCGCTCCAAATCCCTTACAAACAATTTCTTCATCTCCAACTGGTAGCTAAAACCGAGAAGTCCAAACCGGAGCACAGAGGAAGTGAAGCCGCCCCAAGGCAAGGAATCAAGTCCCAAAATGAAACATGGCAAGCTTGGGAAAGGTAGCAAGGGATCTGGGAGCAAAAAACCTTCCAAGCGCAAAATCATCAAGGAGTCCAACTTGGAAAAGAGAAAGAAGCAGAAAAATGATGACAAGCCCAAAGATAGATAGGCATGATAGTTGCTGTAAATTTATTTTCTTTTGTTGGCCGAAGTCTTATGTGAGTGTAGCCCTTAGTTTCTTGGTTGTTGCTTGTACAGGCTAATACTTGTGAATAAATAGTCTATTTTGTTTGTAAACTGTTAAGTACTTTCTCTTTCCATTCAATGTATTTGCGAGTTTAATTATAAAGCTCTACTTACATTAAGTCATCCCACCTAGGGTAAACGTTATTTGAGAGGCGGTGTGGTTACCTCCAACGAGTCATGCACCGTGTTAGTGGTGTGGTTGAAGTTAATTTCTAAGTTTGCACTCATGTCGCTGGTCTTGGTAAGGCAAAGTTATAGCATCGGATGTCTAGTCCTAGTATTTTATAATCTCTTATCATTAATCAAGCTAGAATTATAAGTTAAGCGGTCTTAAGTCTTGGCGCGTCATTCACGCTTACGTACTATTTTATACTCTTGCTTAAGCTGCTGAGAGTTAGAGTTAATTATGTGAATCGTCATGTCACATTCAGTTAGGCATTGTTCTTCCACCCTAGTTTTGAGAGGAGGATCGCCACTCAAGCGATTGAATTACGCTCGTATTTTGTTAACTCTAGTCTGACTAGTCACGGAGTCGAGTATGCTCATCAAATCATGGTAAAATTAACATTGTTATGGGATTAGTTATTCCCTTCATTTAAGTATTGGCATAATCTGGTCGGATCACAACCCTTAGCCATATATTTACAAATAGTCATAGAGCATGGATAAAGCTATATTTATAATGTACCGATAGTCAGTGAGTCGTTGCTTATTACATTGTGTGAAAGCTATGTGCTACTTGCAAAACAACTAGAAATAATAGCAAAGTAAAATAGTATCGTAGAAGATCGACATTTAATGCTCTCTGGAGTCGATCCCCATCGACAGTCGTCAATTTGAAAGCTCTGTTTTCAACTTTTCATTGAAGAACGCAAGGTCCTTCCCACTTCGGGTCCATGTGGATGGGATAGAAAAGACATGTTTTAGGACAAGGTCACCAAGTTCAAAGGTACTGAGTCGAACCTTTGCATTATAGTATCAGGCGACCTGATGCATATGCTCAGTAGCTTGCAAGTCCGCCTCCACTCTCTTCTCATCGATCATGTTAAGTAACTTCAGGATGTGTTTCTTATTGGTTAGAGGATCATGGTAGGAAGTTCAATGAGAGGTGACTTCAAGCTCGGTAGGTATGACTGCTTCAGAGATAAAGGCTAATTCGAATGGAGTATGGACATTCACAGACTTTTGTGTTATTCAATATGCCCAGAGAGTAGATGACTTATGGCAGGTCATGGACCCACCTGCTTGTTGCCTTTTCCAATTGCTTCTTCAGGATAGGCTTTATGAACTTTTTTACTGCTTTGACCTATCCATTTGATTGCGGGTGAGAGACAGCTATATATATATATATATCTTTATATATATATATATATATATATGCATCTTCTCGATGTGATATCGTCGGCAAAGGTCTTTGAATTCTAAGCTTTCGAATTGAGTTATTTTATCAGTTATGATAGTCTTAGGAAATCCAAATCATCATATAATGTTTATGACGATGAAGTTGATAACATGCTTTGTCGGGATTATGGTTAGTGTTTCAGCTTCAGCCCACTTTGTGAAATAATCTACTGTAATAATCACATACTTTTCTCTTCTTTTGGAAATCAAAAGGCTACCAATGATGTTGACTCCCCATACTGCGAAAGGCCATGGTCTGACCATTTAGGCGAGTTAGGTTGGCGGGGCTTTTGGAATCTTGGCAAACCTCTGGGACTTTTAGCAGCGTTGTAAATTTTGCCATACTGGAGTATATTCTTTGCTAAATTTTGCCCCATGGTATGGTCATCACACTTGCCTTCGTGCACTACTCGCAATATGCGTTTGGCATCGTCGTGAGCTGCACATCAAAGCAAGGGGACGAAGAACCCTTTTTTATATAACATGTCTCTCAAATTATGTATCGCGAGGCTTGGCACACGATATAGCACACTTTTCTGCTTTGGTAAGCTCCCATGCACAGGAAGTTCTTGATGGGAGTCATCCAGGATTCCCTCTCGAGATTGACAATCAGCGTCCAATTTACTTCCATTTGATCTATTCTTGGGGTGTTTATCGTATTGATCGAAGCCAACCCCATTTTCTTTGGATTCTCTGAACTAGATATCATAGCAAATGTGTCCGCCTTTTCATTTTGTTCGGGCAGGATATGAGATATGCAGTAATATTCAACCCCATTTAATAGATCCTAAACCTGATCAAGGTAGGTGGAAAGTCGTGACTCCATAGCATGGAACTCCTTCCTGATCTGGTATATGATAACTTGGGATTCACAGAAAGTTTGCAATGACTTTACCCTTGTCTCCTTTGCGATTTTAAGCCCGACAATCAGGGCTTTGTATTCGGCTTCATTGTTGGTTGCAGGAAATTTTATCTTTAAAGCATAACAAATCAATCATTCCTCTGGAGTTAACAAGACAACTCTGACAATCATTCCTCTGGAGTTAACAAGACAACTCTGACGCCAGAATGTCGAACATTACGAGCCCCATCTATGAATGAATCCCATCTGGTAGTTGGTAGTTTAACATCTTTAATGTTTTCGGTCAGAGCCATGAATTCTACGCGGAAATTCACTAGTTCTTGCCCCTCGATGGCCCTTCGTGGAATGTAGGAAATATGTAACTGGCTAAGTTCGATGTTCCATTTAAGCAGGCTCCCAATACCTAAGGTCACTGAAGGACATACCGTAGCGGCTGGACGGTGTACACTTTAATGGGATGAGCCTAAAAATAGTGATGCAGCTTCGTTGATGCTTTTAAAAGTTTGTAACCTAGCTTCTCAATCCTCAGGTAGTTGCGCTCAGACCCTGTTAGTCTTTTTATCATATATAGTACACTTAGTGTTGATCTGATTGTCTTCACATAAGATTTATGAACTGATGGCATGCAGGGATACCGCCATATACACAAATAGGTCGTTATGATCAATCGACTTTGACGATATAAGAGTCCTCTCTAGGTGATTCAACAGATTTTGGAATGTTTCGACACAGCCTGGAGTCCAAGCAAAGTTTCGCTCTCCTACGTTTATTAGATCAAGGAAAGTAATGCAATTTTCAGTCGCTCTGGATAAAAATCGGTTCAGAGCAGCCACTTTCCCATTCAGGCTCTACACATCTCTAATCGTCTGAGCTCCTGGATGTTACGAATGGCTTCTACATGCTCGAGGTTGACATTAATCCCTCAATAATTGACATTGAAACCCAATAATTTCCCTGATGCTACACCAAAATGTAACGACCCAGAAAATCTGAACCAATTTAAAATTTTTAAATTGGCTAAAATAATGGATTTTAAATATTTAAAATAAATATTTTAAATAATGGCGATGAAAACTGAGTTTGAATCGACAATTGAAAACGAATATAATTAATTATAATTATAAACAAGGCCTGAAAGGGCGCTGTAGTTTCAAAAATCGAATTCAAACTTTGTCGGACTGTACCGGGTGCAAAACAAAACGAATTTTAGTGAAACCAAAAATATTTAAATCTGTTAGTGAATACCTTTCTAACGAATCTGAAAAATCGAAATTTGGTAGCGGGAATCAAAAGATATGTCCAGTTGAAAATTCTGAATAGTCGCTATGGAATTCAGACCCTTAAAAATGGACATTTTGCAAAAGACCTCGGATTTCGACGAAACCACTTTTGTTGGATCCGTGATGTCAAATTATTGCTAGGTTTCAAATTTCATAATATTTTGAATCAATATGTGAGCATGGCAAAGGAAAACACGTTTGACCGGTTTTAGTTGATTTTAATCGACTGGAAATTGGCCATTTTTCAAACGGTCTCAGAATTTGATAAAACTAGTTTTGTTAGGACTGTATTGTCAATACGAAGCTATAAAATATTTTTCGAGAATTTTTCTAGTTAGTATGTGACCCCGGTAATTTGAAATGTACGTTTAAAATTCAATATAGTGATTTAAATGTAAATCTAACGGAAACTGATTGTAACAGCCGAATCAACCTACGATATATATCCCATTGTGTTCAGAATGGGGGTAATACGCTATGGGCGACAGGCGGTGGGCCTCGTTTAGAGGTCGTATGAAAAGTCAACTTTATATAAAAAAAAAGAAGAAAAAAATTTAAATTAAATAAATAATTAAATTCCCCTTATATTCTCTCCCTCCCCTTTCCTTCTTGGTCAACCGATAGTCAAAAAAGAAAAAGAAAAACCTCGCTGCCTTCCCGCTCGTCGCCCACCACCGAAGCTCCACCCACGACCGCCGTGCCCCGCTCCACCCTCCGATCCCGCTCCTCTCCACCTCGACGCACCCGAACCCCCCCTCGCGACGCATCCGCCCCCCCTGAAGCCATCGCGACGCCCCAATTCGCGAGCCCCCCGTTCGAGACCACTGAAGCCACCGCCTGCTCCTCCTCCTGCCGCCGAGCCTGACGACCCCCCTTCTTCGCAGATTACAGTAAGTTGTTATTTTATTTTTATTTTAATTCTGTAAATTCTGATTTTTAAAAGGTTTAAAACTGATTTTAATTTTAAGATATAAAAAGAAAAAGATTTGAACTTTAAATAGAAAAAGATTTGAACTTTAAATAGAAAAAGATTTGAACTTTAAATAGAAAAAGATTTGAACTTGGATAGAAAAGATCATATTTTTAAAATAGAAAAGACGGAATTTTTATTAAGTAGAAGAAGTAAGATATGATTTTTATATTTTTAAAGTAATAAAAATATAATTTTTATATCATAGGAATATTAAAAATATAATCTTTATTTTTGAAAAGGCGGAATCTATATTTTTGAAATGCAATTTTTATATATTGAATAACGAAGTAAAAATTCGATCTTTACATATGTAGTGAATACGGGCAACGAAAGCGACAAAAGGCAAGATCGGTGAAGATTTTATGCAAAGAAGAGTCGTGGGATTGAATTAGTTATTCAGTGAGATTTCTGATTTAAAAATTATAAATGTGTGGAAATAAAAGTGAATTGCTATATATAATATATATATATATATATATATATATATATATACGCCCCCTCGTCCACAAACCATGGATGATATTTATAGATTGAAATTGTTGTGAAAATTGATTGATAGCGAATGGTTGTTTGGGATTGTTTGTGGTTGATATTGATTGATTGTGGTTGAAAAATACCCGTTTGTGGTTGAAAAATATTTGGTTGAAACCACATAGGATTAGTTTGTGGAAATGAAATAAATATATACATGCCGCCTGCGTGCGAACTAGATGCATGATCCCCATTGTCAAAAACCGCGAGGTTTTAAGGTAGAGCGAGGAGCCGTACTAGGGACGGTCCCGGTTTGAACTATCCTGCCGTTATGCTGCCGAAATTTTGAATAATATTCGTGTGTTTGAATTATTTTCATCTGCTTAAACTATATTTATTCATTGAATAGAAAACCTTCATGTGTTGAATTGATATTCATTCGTTGATTAAAAATTCATGTGTTGAATGGTATTCGCGTTTTAAATATAAAAATCACATTTTTATCTATATATAGAAACTATAGAAAACCTTCACGTGTTGAATTGATATTCATTCGTTGATTAGAAATTCATGTGTTGAATGGTATTCATATTTTGAAATAAATTGTTTAATAATAAAAAAATCACCTTTTATCGACTATATGAACTGTGTAAAATAATCTCGTTTTAAAAGAAATTGTTTTATGATAAAAATCCTATTTTTGTCACCTATATGAACTATATAGAAAAATAGTGTTTTGAAATGAATTGTTTTACAATAAAAATCACATTTTTATTGTATGCATGAATCGTTGAAATGTGAAGTGTTAAAAATAGCCACTTGTTCAAAATAAACATATATGAGTTGAAATATTCATTAATTAGCTAATGAAATGATTTGCACCTATGTATGTAACATTAGAATGAATGGTGTTTTTAAACCAAATAGAAATCAAATATGAAGTTGAATAGAAAATGATAAATGATAAGAACAGTATATATATGTACATGCATATTCATTGAACAGGTTATAGCAAAGGGGCTAGAGAAGAGGAATAAAATTTTGTGCCCGACAAATAGGTACACATTTACTGTTTTGTTTGGGTGATGATTTTATGAGCCTGTTGGCTAGCCGCTTGGCTTTTTCTTTTTGAGATTAGAAGGACCGGGAAAGCTATTTGCGATTTCCCGATGCTCCCGGTGCAGGGGAGGTTATGGCGAAATTTTCCAAAATTTTAAGGCGTTAGTGAAATATTTGAAGTGAAAACGATATTGAAATCATTGAATGAACTATATTTATATAAATATATAAATATAAATAAAATTAAAACGAAACGAGGCCGGGCAGTTCGTATTTTGAAACCGTGATTTCAAACAACTAATGCGGGAAATCCGACCATTGGATTTTCCCGAAACCTCAACCGTCGGGTTCGCCTTGGAATAATCTTTCCAACGGCACCAACCTTGTAAAAATCCAACGGTTGGATTGTCTGGAATGTTTAATTCAAATCTGATGAAAAACAGTGCCAGAAGCAATTATATATATATATATATATATATATAAATATAATTATATATTTAATCGAATAACGACGTTGCAGTTCGTATTTTGAAATCGAAAATTCAAACGATTGTACCGGGAGATCCGACCGTCGGATTTTCCCAAAACTGGAATCGTTGGATTCGTTTTGAAAAGACCTTTCTAATGATGTAAATTTTGTGAAGATCCAACGGTTAGATTTTCAGATATGCGTAAATCAAATCTGAAGAAAAACAGCGCCACGGCCGCTTTATGGCCCGATGCGTCGTTTTGAATAAATAGGCTATTTTAAAATAAATAAAAATAGCGATAAATCGTTATAAAATATTATAAACAATATGGAATGGAAATAAACTGAATTTGCTCGATTTATGTGGCTTTTGATGGTTGAATGTGTTTGGTGTGAAAATTACATTAAAGAACAAAATTGGTGTTGTCGAATAATTTTACCATCGAAATAAATTGATTTGAAATTCTAAATATACGTGAATTATTTGAAAAGGCCGAGTTAATTCTCATTTCAAATAATTGACCGACGATTGAAAGTCGAAGATGAAGACGATGGTCGAAGACCGGAGATCTTCACCTCGTTTGGATGGTAACCGAGGTCCTGATTGGGAAGCATCCCGAAATATGGATAATGAGTGGTGATCGTCCAGACGTACGTGGTGATCGATGGGTTTGCGAGGTATTTAGTGCCTCCGGTTTCGTTCAGACCCAGAACGGACTTGTAAATGGACTGTGTGTCTGACATTGGAGTTTATTCTATGTTGATTGATTTCTGTTAAATATACATCTGTTTGGCGGCGGAGAATTTATTCTTTTGCTTAACGCCCTTCTCTGAAACGCACGAGCTCAGAGGTTGTATATCGATGGACATCAGTCGCATGGCATGAATTGCCTGTGTGGCATGCTAAGATGCAGTGATCAGGGCTTCTGTTGAAAAGCAAAGTCTTGTGGTGATGATCAAAGCACCGCCTGTGTGGCGTAGCTTTGTGTATAACGTGAATTCGCGAGCCTCACACCCCGGTATGAACCAAAAACGGGAGAAGGACCTCAGGGAGGACATGCGTTTCTTTCTAGCTAGGGTGGTGTCAGTGACCTACCAGCCCTGACATTTATATACTTTTCACCAATGTGGTTGTTGCTGTTGCGAGGCGCCTCGGTTTGATCGGACGATCCGGGTCCGATGGAGTCATTCGTTGGCTCATTTACGCCCCAAAGGGCGGAGGAACGTATTGTTCAGGCACTATAATCCACTCCGTGTGGACCGGCCCTGTCGCTCCAAGGGGCAGTTGCGGCTGTTCCGGAGACATGGGCTAGATTGTCCCGAATTCGGTAAGGACTATCTTTTGCCTTGGTTCACGACGGAAATCCAATTTCCAAATACGTGACTGTGCGGTTTCGATTGCATATATATATTTGGCGACATAGTGGCATGGGACGCTCATGTCGTCTATGATTGATAGTTATGATTTGAAATTGTTTTCGAAACATATAAACACTAGCAATAATATCAAATGCCTTTGTTTTATTCGTATCAAGCATATTTTGGCCGTTATAAGGTAAAAACTCTATCCTCCGGTTTGCGTTGCATTGTGTGATGGGAACTGAGTCTTATAACGGCTTCATTTTTATAAAAAGCATAGCGATGTTTAAAAGAAAGATTTGTTTTAAAGCACTGGCAATCCAATGGAGTAAACCCGTTCCACGAAAGTGGCGTGGTCCTGTGATTAGCCAAACAATATATGTGTTGCGTAGATTTCTCATACCAGTCCCATGACTGACTCGTAGTTTGTTTCACTTTCAAACTCGGGTGCCCCTTTTTCTACACGGGCAGCCTTGTATTCAGGTTTAGCTGGTTCTTTCTGGATAGCTGGAGCTGAAGATGGATTCTATCATTTATCTCTTTTTATGCTGTTCAGCTCCTATTGTACATATTTTGTTTATTTCCGCTGTAGACATTTATGTATAGCTGAACTGTATTTGTACTAAGTAAGATCCTGTATACTGTGTAACTCTGATGATTACTTTTATCCAGTATATTCTATTGTTCATTATCTGGTGTATTTATTTATTTCTGTTCTGCTATTATCTGTTTCTGTGTTATATTCCAAAGATAACCCTTGTCTCCGTGAGAACGGGATTTCAGGTCGTCTCACAAAAGAGCATTTCAAAGAGTTGAGTTTCATCCCATACTAGCGGAGAGCACTGAACATCTACACTAAGTCATCCACATTATGTGTCGATCGTCGTCATTTTACAAGCATGCTATCTATGTAAACCTACATCGGCCTTCCAAATTGGCCTTTGAACAAGCAGTTTACCAATCCTTGGTACCTTGATTTGGCATTCTTCAAATCGAATCATATGACCACATACTAGTACAATCCAATGTGTATAATGAAACTAGTGCGCTCTTGATCTGGTATATGCACCGGAATTTGGTTATAGCCATAGTATGCATCTATGAAGGAGAGAAGCTCATGCCCAGTCGTCGAGTCCAAAAGTTGATCGATTTTGGGAAGTGGGAAGCTATCTTTGGGACAAGTCTTGTTTAGATAGGATAAACTAATACATATGTTGGATCTTGCTTTATAGCATTTTGATTATGACAACTATATGCGTGTATATATATTATTACCCACTAACTCTGTTTTGCAAGAAGAAATTCAAACAACAAATTCATGAGCACTTATAGAAGATTACATGTATTAGAGTCTGTTAGTATTAGAATTTTACTGTTAAAATCTTCCTTGATGATACACATACACAATTTCAAAGTATATAATTTCATATGCAACTACACAAGGAATAGTTTTGTATAAGGAAACATATGTCTGATCATTTCAATTCAAACATCTGTTTGGTGAAAGAAATATAATTTCATCACAATATTCAGACGTCTGAGTTATACAAGTCAGACGTCTGTTTTATGCCAAAAATGAACTATTTCCTTGCTGTCTGAAATTTAAATAAAAACAGGCATCTGAATTTTTTATTCAGACATCTGAATACGAAAGGATGCAACCTTTTAACGAAGAGATACAACTCCTAATGCATATCTCTTAGACAAAACTATTCATAATTAGTTGCAACCTTTTGTAGATTATAAATAGAGGCTTGATCAGATGTTTTAGTCACTAAAACTTTAATTCTTTCTATCTTACCTTAAGCATTTGAATTTTAAAGAGCACTCTATTTCCATATTTCTCAGATTTCAAATTATATTCAATCTTCCATATTCTTTCACAAATTACATGATTATCATCAAGGAAAGATTATAGGAAGGGCGTACATCAATTTGACATATCTGTGTTATCAAGAACACAAATAGTCAATAATTATTCTATATTATGGAAGTCCTCTTCAAAAGTTGAGGCAAGAAATTCCATTCGGTTGTTCGAGTAGTTGTAAACCTGTTCCTCCGGGTGAAGTGAGGTTTATTATGTTAGTAAAATACTAGAAGGGAGTTTGGGATTGGGCGTAGGATAGTGGTCTGAACCACTATAAAATCAACTGTGTCATTTTACTTACAACTACTATATTACTATCAACATGATACCTTTCTTAAGCTCCATACTATACGATCCTACCGCTGCATAAACTCTTTCAATTGTTATCAGAACAAGGGCATCCTATAATTGTAACATCGTTATTCGATATTTTGTTAATATGGAGAATAACCGAAGTACCTACACTACTCTGCATTCGTTGAAGGAAAATCTACTCAAAGAACACCACTGTTCAATGGATTACACTACAATTATTGGCTTACTAGAATGAGAATATATGCCCAAGCTAATAGCTTTGAAGCATGGAATCTAATTCAAACACAATATACAGAGCCTACTACTGAATATTCTGCATGGACAATAGCTCAGGAAAACAAAGCAAGTGCAAATGCCAAAGCTATGAATATGTTGTTTTGTGCTTTGAATAGAAATGAATTCAATCATGTTAGCATCTGCACCATTGCACATCAGATATGGGAAACACTCAAAACATTACACGAGGGTACAAACAAGGTCAAACAAACAAAGATCTCAATGCTTAAAAATCAATTTCAAAATTTCAGGATGTGACAAAATGAAACTATAAACAACATGTACTCAAGATTTCAAGACATACTTCATGCCTTAATAGAGTTAGGAGAAAAATATAGTGACTTTGATATCGTATCAAATGTACGAAACTCCTTAACCGACGAATGGGAGAGAAAAGTATTATCCATTGAGGAAGCAAACGATTTATCAACATTGAAACCAGAAGAACTAATAGGCAAACTCATGTCTATTGAAGTAAATCTCCAAGCTAAAAAGCACCAGGCACAAGGGAAAAAGAACATAGCCTTTCATGTGCAAAAAGAAGAATCAGAATCAGAAGACGAGAATCTAGCATTCATAGCCAAAATTTTTAAGAAGTTTGTAAAGTATAGAAAAAGTGGCTTCAAAAAGGATTCCTCAAGTAAACCTTCAACCGCAAACTTAGAATGTTTTAATTATCACAAGAAAGGTTACATGGTAAAATACTGTCTGGAATTAAAGAAGGAGAATCATAAAAACTTCAACAACAAAAATAAGAAAGATAGATTCAAAAAGAAGGCTTTCTTTGTCACATGGGAAAATTTAGATTCAGATTCATCAGATAGTGATAATGACAATGATAGCGACAATGAACAAGAAAATGTATGCATCATGGCCGATAATCTGAGGTTAATGATTTATCTTATGATGATTTAGTCAAAGTAAGCACTTAATTTTTATTTACTATAAAAAGTATTAAAAAGAAACTTAAGGACACTCGAGAAAATCAGAATAAAGCCGAATTTGAAAGAGATACGCTAAAAGATGAAAAGAAAATATTGAAAGAAGAACTTAATTGAAAAAGTTCAAGAATCTCTCTCAAACTTAGATAGTCAGCTGTCACTTTTGAGCCAACAAATTGAAACTCAATGTAATGACCCGAAAATCCAGTCCAATTTGAGCTGACTAAATAACACCAGTCCAACCCCAAATTGCACTAGAAATTCAAGAAACTAATAGAAAGAAGATAGAGGGTGAGGATAGATAAGATAGAAACTTAGAATAGAAGAAGAAGAAGACAACAACAACAACATCAGAGTAACACGAATCTCACAGCGGAACGAATAAAATATAACATAACTTTTGAAATACAAAGTTATAACTGTTTATACATACCATTTTCAGAGTACAACATATAACATCACAGCGGAATAAATAATAGCTATCGACTGCTGAAGCCTCCTGCTCCAAGCTCTCCAAGTGCATCTGTAAATCCCGACTACTTGACTGCCCGTACAAATTTAGGCACCCAAGAGTTTAGGGAAGACAAAACAAATAAACTCCGGGTCAGTCATGTGACTGGTGTGAGTAAACTCAAATCATTTAAATAGGTATATGATATCTCATAAGACCACGCCGTGAATACGGAACGGGTTTTTCCCTTATGAGAATCCAAACATCTTTGAAAAGCAATATCATTCTGATATTATGATAATGTCTAAATACAATTAGATATCCGTCTAGTAGAAACGCTTGCATCTCACGTTCTACATATATAGTATACAATCAAAACCGCAGGTGCGTATTGGATGATTGGGTTCCAACTATGACAAGGTATGGAACCACCTTCCGATCAGTGTACTCTAGGAACGATACACTGGAGTTCAACAAGAACATCTTGTAACTCAGCCACACATGACCGACCACTCATTTCGCTTGAGTGTATCGAATGTACATCACCAACGGTTGGGATCAGCAACCGTTTCCCGTATATATATGGGACAGCATTGATAGATTTAAGAAGCAAATGAATATTCTCTAGATAGGTGATTATACACCCTACTTCGGTGCGACCGACTTAGCCATGCTGCCTGCCTAATTTTTGTCATTTACCGGATGTGAGGCTAGAAGCTACGCTTACTTTCCATTCATTGATAACACGATCACTTTGAATGCCACATTATCAGATCCGTTAATCATTAGTTTGATCTGCACAAATAGATTCTGGATATTATGCGAAGGGAATAAATCCATTGGCCACCATATATATTTGTACAGTCCAATTCTTTTCATCATTGGAACTATTCTGTCAGACATTCGTCCATATACGTTCGTTCTAGGACTGAACGAAACCGAAGGCACTATTCTGTAAACAGGACAGCCCTTGCACTTTACTCCGTCTTCAATTTCTTCATCGTATTTGATCACAATGCTTATGTCGATACGGATTGGTTCTTCGGATAATAATCCAACCGGTCTCTCCATATTAACAACGAAAAATGGTCAAAACTTCGATAGTCTGTGATTTAACTATCAAATGAAAATATGTCGGTGTACAAACAACGATCTTAATTCCAAATGGAATTATCGATCCAATCATCAATCATATATATATATATATATATATTCATATTTCCTTATTTTCTAAAACTAGAAAATATACATTTTCAACATTGGAAAACATTTCCAATCCTCATTTACGCATCACTATCATTCCACAACTATTAGTCCCGTACTGTAAACTAGTAAGAGAACAATTCTCTAAGTATAAACCCCGAAGGCCGAAACCAACATCAGATCAACACTCAGAAAACTATTCAACTTACCAATCTCTAGTCAGTTTCTAATATTGTTTAATTCTATTTGATTTACTCTTATTCGAATACTATAAGTCGATTTACTCTATTGATTTAACTCTATCGAATAACTAAATTCGATAAACTCCTTTTGATTAACTTGCATTCGGTTGCTAAATTCGATTAGCTAATATTAGACTATTCTTATTCGATTAACTAATATTAGACTAACTCAAATCAGGTTATTTCTAATTGAATGACTAATATTCAATTACTCTATTTAGATTATCTCTTTTATATCTCATCAATTTCCTTTTTATAACGTTTATTTTCCGTTACAACTATTTCCTATTTACAACTTCTATTTACCGTTACAAATATTCCTTATTTACAACTTCTATTTACCGTTACAAATATTTCCTATTTACATCTTCTATTTACCGTTACAAATATTTCCTTATTTATAACTGTTTATTTATCTTCTAAATAACTATTCCTTATTTCTATTTATTTTCTAAATAAATATCCCTTTTATAAAACTTTATTTGTTTTATAAATACTTCCTTTTATAAAACCGTGTCCGTTTTATAAATACTCTATTTTCAAATTGTTTCCTTTTATAAAATCGGTTGATTTTATAAAACTCCTTTATTTCGATATACATTGAAATATTCCTTTTTTTTTACAACTCAGGGTTTCTTATGATATTCAAAATATCAAACAACGATGATCAATATCGTTCTAACATCCATAATCAATAACAGATTATAAATCACACATATATCACAATATATGAAAATAATAAAATAATTGTTGAGGAACCCAGTCGGATTCCTCCAACCTGTCTCCCTGCATCACAAATGTTACACAGTATAATATATATCATATTTCATTTTGAAATGAAATATCCTGCTGTACAGAACCATATTTGATTAACAGTACATAAACTACTATAACTACGTTTTCAATCAAATCTATTTAACAGTCCAGTTTAACAATCAATATACAGCAGTCAATAAATAAAGTACAATTTATATTAAAATATAAATTGAGGAGAGTTAGTGAGTTTTACTCACTTTGGCGTGTTAACCGTTAAATAACGGTTTGCGTTATTTGATTTCGAAGGACAATTTATTTTGCCATAAATTCATACGAGCTCCATTGCACTCCCGGTCAGCTCCATTGGGTAGTTCTCGTTCATACGATCCTAAAGTGACTTACGGTTCGAATTTCTGATTAAGTATGACCAAGATATTTAATTTACAATTTCGAATACAAATTTAAATTAGATAACTTTGAATCCCTTTTATAATTTCTTTGGGCTTTACCTATATACTCCGGCCCAAAAGACATGACCCGCTCCCTTTACAACCCGCTCTGCTTTATCTCCTCTTTCCTTATACATCGTGTTTTCCTCCCGTCCACAGAACTCAACCCCTCCGTTTGACCAAGAATTTGACCATGCTCCTCTGCTGACTCGGCCACCAACTCCAAACGGAACTAGCTCCACCTGACTCAGTGTCAAATTCCGCTCCTACCAGACACCCTGGCCTCCAGTTCAATGCCCTGCTTCCCACACTTGACGCACAGTTGTACCCTCGCCCGAGCAGTGACTGTAGCGTCACTTTTATGTATGAATTCTTCCCAATTTTTTTGTCAGACCTTCCTACTCGACTCTACAAACAAGTACACATCCTCCGATTCATGAACTAAAGCTCCCAGTCACCAATCCCTTCCAAATAAGTCGCGTTGTCCATAATAGCACCATCAAAAAGTTCCACCGAGCTCGCCTACAAGTATGAGGAGGAAGCTCTCTCTTCTAGGAATTATTGAGTGCGGATTTCTCACGTTGGAAATGAGGTTGGTGGCGGCTTGAACGAATGGAATGCGTGGGGTATATTTTCTTTTTATCAGAGAAAGTGAAATACTTAGGCTAAGGGAAGGTGTTAAGTTATTATATAGGATTTTTCTTTTGTGGAGGAAGAGATCCCACGTTTCAAAGAAAAAGAGATGCGGCTCTTTGTTTTGAACCAGAGGAAATGAGAGGAGTAGGAAGGTCCATCTTTTGATTTGTTGCAAAGTAACATGGACAAGAATATATCCTTCCCTGCTATGGTTTCTAACGTAATTATTAATCCCTTACAAATAAATCACTTGAGTGTACCTTGCGTGATGAACGTTCTGCATATATCGTTCGTTTGTTTTAGTTTACAAAAATTCCGGTATCCCGGTACGTAAAACTCTATTCATTTCGATCTACTATCGACAGAAATAAATATACCGTAATGTTCAGCAATGTTCCACGATCTCAAAAATATAATAATACCGGTTGGTGGACTCATATTTTGAAACTTCAAAATGTTGATTTCAGGGTGCGAAATACTTCAAATAAAAAGTTGCTTATTTAATTAATTAAAAATTACCATAAAATTCTAAAAATTAAATTATCACTACTTCCCAAAAGAACCTTGTCTAAGTTCAAACCCGATCTCTAGTTATATCGAATAATCCGTTACGGTCGATAAACGATTCTATAGCGACTATTTTAAAATTTGATTTGGACATATCTCAAAATCTACACGACGAAATCCTGATTTTTCTCTTCCTCTAGAAAGATATACTCCACCAGCTCCACGCGTTTCTCGTTTCACAGAAATCCGATTTAAAACGGCTTCTGTATATCCAGTTGAAGTTCGAATAGCCAAATCGCGAACTGCAGCGCCATTTCGAGCTCGATTTTAATTATAATATAAATTATACGTTCTATCGTCGTCGATTAAATAATATATTCGTTATTTAAATAATTAAATAAGTTAATTATTATCCCATCAAAATACGGGTCATTACATTCTTCCCCACTTAAAGTAATTTCGTCCTCGAAATTGCTAAGGTAGAGGACGACCCTATCTGCTGGATAAATATTTATTGGTTTACCCCTTAAATTCAGTTTCAACCGAACCAATTTATATCGACTAAAATATTAATTTATTCCGACTAACTAAAATTTTCAAAAATTTCTGAAAATTTTCTAACGCTTAAATTTTTCGGAAAATTTCGCCATAACCTCCTTTGTACAGCCCTATCGGTAAAACCACAACTCGCGTCTCTAGGCCTTCTCCAACCCAAAAGAAAATCAAACAGCCAAGCGGCTTGCCAATTCGGCTCATAAATTCCAACTCATATGAAATATAAACTTGTACCTTTTTGCCGACCATATCATTATACCATTCCCATTGGTTATCAACTTAACATATACCAATGTCATTCCAATCCATCTCCTGTCAGTTTTTATCCTCAAACTCAAGCAATTGCTTATACTCAAGTCAAATTCCATTTCAAACTTAAGTACAATTCTTGATTCCAAATCCTTATAAAATCAATCAACTTACTCGATATCATCCCAATATAATTCCATTTTATATATAATCTTGTCCAAGTTTAATTCAAATTAATTTATTCACTTTCAAATATTTTAATCTATTTAACTTCATAAGTTAAATCTTAATTCCAGCATTTATATTATTGGGCTCATTTCAAATCAATTTGAAACCTTAACACCAATTCAAAACATTTGAATTTCTAAACCACTTGTTTTCCTTAAACAATTCAAAAACACAATCTTTGGTAGTAATCCGTCACTTAGAACTCGAAAATGAACACTGATGATGTGGCCACACTCATCAGGATTATTTCCCAGTTTATCGAAGTGAGTTCAATACTATAACACTTCCAATTTGAAAACATTTTCAAAATCTCCCAGGAACTTAAAATTTCCTTATTTTAATTCCTAATCCTGATTTAATTTCAGATTTAATTCATCTTATTTCATATACTTTACTTATATGAATTCTGATTAGTTATCTATAACCATTTCGCCTTTTTATAATTTCTTCCGATTATACTAACAACCAATACAACCAATTATACTATGTTAATTTCAAAACATATCATGTTGGTTCATCGTATTCGAGTGTTTAGAAACCCCTATCGATATTGTGGTGCCCCACCATCGACTAGAATTTATAAGCCACTCAACCAATAAAGCTCCACAATATAAAACAAATTTTTATATCAATTAACAAATACGTTTACTCGTATATATACACTCAATCTCAGTCTAGGATATTACTAACCCCATCTCTACTGAGTTACGCCACAGAGCCAAGGTAATTCTTAACCTAAGCTCTGATACCAACTGTAGTGACCCGAAAATCCAGTCCAATTTGAGCTGACTAAATAACACAAGTCCAACCCCAAATTGCACTAGAAATTCAAGAAACTAATAGAAAGAAGATAGAGGGTGAGGATAGATAAGATAGAAACTTAGAATAGAAGAAGAAGAAGACAACAACAACAACATCAGAGTAACACGAATCTCACAGCGGAACGAATAAAATATAACATAACTTTTGAAATACAAAGTTATAACTGTTTATACATACCATTTTCAGAGTACAACATATAACATCACAGCGGAATAAATAATAGCTATCGACTGCTGAAGCCTCCTGCTCCAAGCTCTCCAAGTGCATCTGTAAATCCCGACTACTTGACTGCCCGTACAAATTTAGGCACCCAAGAGTTTAGGGAAGACAAAACAAATAAACTCCGGGTCAGTCATGTGACTGGTGTGAGTAAACTCAAATCATTTAAACAGGTATATGATATCTCATAAAACCACGCCGTGAATACGGAACGGGTTTTTCCCTTATGAGAATCCAAACATCTTTGAAAAGCAATATCATTCTGATATTATGATAATGTCTAAATACAATTAGATATCCGTCTAGTAGAAACGCTTGCATCTCACGTTCTACATATATAGTATACAATCAAAACCGCAGGTGCGTATTGGATGATTGGGTTTCCAACTATGACAAGGTATGGAACCACCTTCCGATCAGTGTACTCTAGGAACGATACACTGGAGTTCAACAAGAACATCTTGTAACTCAGCCACACATGGCCGACCACTCATTTCGCTTGAGTGTATCGAATGTACATCACCAACGGTTGGGATCAGCAACCGTTTCCCGTATATATATATATATATATATATGGGACAGCATTGATAGATTTAAGAAGCAAATGAATATTCTCTAGATAGGTGATTATACACCCTACTTCGGTGGGACCGACTTAGCCATGCTGCCTGCCCGATTTTTGTCATTTACCGGATGTGAGGCTAGAAGCTACGCTTACTTTCCATTCATTGATAACACGATCACTTTGAATGCCACATTATCAGATCCGTTAATCATTAGTTGGATCTGCACAAATAGATTCTGGATATTATGCGAAGGGAATAAATCCGTTGGCCACCATATATATTTGTACAGTCCAACTCTTTTGATCATTGGAACTATTCTGTCAGACATTCGTCCATATACCTTCGTTCTGGGACTGAACGAAACGAAGGCATTATTCTGTAAACAGGACAGCCCTTGCACTTTACTCCGTCTTCAATTTCTTCATCGTATTTGATCACAACGCTTATGTCGATACAGAGTGGTTCTTCGGATAATAATCCAACCGGTCTCTCCATATTAACAACGAAAAACGGTCAAAACTTCGATAGTCTGTGATTTAACTATCAAATGAAAATATGTCGGTGTTTAATTCCAAATGGAATTATCGATCCAATCATCAATCAAATATATATATATATATATATTCATATTTCCTTATTTTCTAAAACTAGAAAATATACATTTTCAACATTGGAAAACATTTCCAATCCTCATTTACGCATCACTATCATTCCACAACTATTAGTCCCTAACTGTAAACTAGTAAGAGAACAATTCTCTAAGTATAAACCCCGAAGGCCGAAACCAACATCAGATCAACACTCAGAAAACTATTCAACTTACCAATCTCTAGTCAGTTTCTAATATTGTTTAATTCTATTTGATTTACTCTTATTCGAATACTATAAGTCGATTTACTCTATTGATTTAACTCTATCGAATAACTAAATTCGATAAACTCCTTTTGATTAACTTACATTCGGTTGCTAAATTCGATTAGCTAATATTAGACTATTCTTATTCGATTAACTAATATTAGACTAACTCAAATCAGGTTATTTCTAATTGAATGACTAATATTCAATTACTCTATTTAGATTATCTCTTTTATATCTCATCAGTTTCCTTTTTATAACGTTTATTTTCCGTTACAACTATTTCCTATTTACAACTTCTATTTACCGTTACAAATATTCCTTATTTACAACTTCTATTTACCGTTACAAATATTTCCTATTTACAACTTCTATTTACCGTTACAAATATTTCCTTATTTATAACTGTTTATTTATCTTCTAAATAACTATTCCTTATTTCTATTTATTTTCTAAATAAATATCCCTTTTATAAAACTCTATTTGTTTTATAAATACTTCCTTTTATAAAACCGTGTTCGTTTTATAAATACTCTATTTTCAAATTGTTTCCTTTTATAAAATCGGTTGATTTTATAAAACTCCTTTATTTCGATATACATTGAAATATTCCTTTTTTTTACAACTCAGGGTTTCTTTTGATATTCAAAATATCAAACAACGATGATCAATATCGTTCTAACATCCATAATCAATAACAGATTATAAATCACACATATATCACAATATATGAAAACAGTAAAATAATTGTTGAGGAACCCAGTCGGATTCCTCCAACCTGTCTCCCTGCATAACAGATGTTACACAGTATAATATATATCATATTTCATTTTGAAATGAAATATCCTGCTGTACAGAACCATATTTGATTAACAATACATAGACTACTATAACTACGTTTTCAATCAAATCTATTTAACAGTCCAGTTTAACAATCAATATACAACAGTCAATAAATAAAGTACAATTTATATTAAAATGTAAATTGAGGAGAGTTAGTGAGTTTTACTCACTTTGGCGCGTTAACCGTTAAATAACGGTTTGCGTTATTTGATTTTAAAGGACAATTTATTTTACCATAAATTCATACGAGCTCCATTGCACTCCCGGTCAGCTCCATTGGGTAGTTCTCGTTCATACGATCCTAAAGTGACTTACGGTTCGAATTTCTGATTAAGTATGACCAAGATATTTAATTTACAATTTCGAATACAAATTTAAATTAGATAACTTTGAATCCCTTTTATAATTTCTTTGGGCTTTACCTATATACTCCGGCCCAAAAGACATGACCCGCTCCCTTTACAACCCGCTCTGCTTTATCTCCTCTTTCCTTATACATCGTGTTTTCCTCCCGTCCACAGAACTCAACCCCTCCGTTTGACCAAGAATTTGACCATGCTCCTCTGCTGACTCGGCCACCAACTCCAAACGGAACCACCTCCACCTGACTCAGCGTCAAATTCCGCTCCTACCAGACACCCTGGCCTCCAGTTCGATGCCCTGCTTCCCACCCTCGACGCACAGCTGTACCCTCGCCCGAGCAGTGACTGTAGCGTCACTTTTATGTATGAATTCTTCCCAATTTTTTGTCAGACCTTCCTACTCGACTCTACAAACAAGTACACATCCTCCGATTCATGAACTAAAGCTCCCAGTCACCGATCCCTTCCAAATAAGTCGCGCTGTCCATAATAGCACCATCAAAAAGTTCCACCGAGCTTGCCTACAAGTATGAGGAGGAAGCTCTCTCTTCTAGGAATTATTGAGTGCGGATTTCTCACGTTGGAAATGAGGTTGGTGGCGGCTTGAACGAATGGAATGCGTGGGGTATATTTTCTTTTTATCAGAGAAAGTGAAATACTTAGGCTAAGGGAAGGTGTCAAGTTATTATATAGGATTTTTCTTTTGTGGAGGAAGAGATCCCTCGTTTTAAAGAAAAAGAGATGCGGCTCTTTGTTTTGAACCAGAGGAAATGAGAGAAGTAGGAAGGTCCATCTTTTGATTTGTTGCAAAGTAACATGGACAAGAATATATCCTTCCCTGCTATGGTTTCTAACGTAATTATCAATCCCTTACAAATAAATCACTTGAGTGTACCTTGCGTGATGAACGTTCTGCATATATCGTTCGTTTGTTTTAGTTTACAAAAATTCCGGTATCCCGGTACGTAAAACTCTATTCATTTCGATCTACTATCGACAGAAATAAATATACCGTAATGTTCAGCAATGTTCCACGATCTCAAAAATATAATAATACCGGTAGGTGGACTCATATTTTGAAACTTCAAAATGTTGATTTCAGGGTGCGAAACTCTTCAAATAAAAAGTTGCTTATTTAATTAATTAAAAATTACCATAAAATTCTAAAAATTAAATTATCACTACTTCCCAAAAGAACCTTGTCTAAGTTCAAACCCGATCTCTAGTTATATCGAATAATCCGTTACGGTCGATAAACGATTCTATAGCGACTATTTTAAAATTTGATTTGGACATATCTCAAAATCTACACGACGAAATCCTGATTTTTCTCTTCCTCTAGAAAGATATACTCCACCAGCTCCACACGTTTCTCTTTTCACAGAAATCCGATTTAAAACGGCTTCTGTATATCCAGTTGAAGTTCGAATAGCCAAATCGCGAACTGCAGCGCCATTTCGAGCTCGGTTTTAATTATAATATAAATTATACGTTCTATCGTCGTCGATTAAATAATATATTCGTTATTTAAATAATTAAATAAGTTAATTATTACCCCATCAAAATACGGGTCATTACACTCAAAAGTCAAAGAATGATGTAATTGTTTCTGAAAATTGCAATTTAAAAACTAAGATAAAGAGATAGAATTAGAAATGCTAGTCTACAAACTAGGTTGAAAAGCATTACTAAAAATGTATTAAATTTCGGTAAGGGAAGATAAAATTTATCTAGAATCATAGATAATTCACAAATCCTGTACAAATAAACATGGTTTAGGTTTCAAAAAGGAGTCAAAAATCTCATCTAAGAAAAATACAAATTCTAAAGGGAAAAATAAATCAAAACATAATATAGTTTTGAATAAGATAGCACCTAGTATACCAAAATACACTAGAAAGGTAACTAAAATTGAGATATGGGTTCCAAGAACAAACAATAGTTTGATTAGGAACAAACATATCAATTTATTTATGGAGACTGTTCATAATAATAAAAATTATATTTATAAGAGGGATACTAAACCCACTTGGGTTTTGCTTCCTAAGATCTAACTCTTAGGACCCTATTAAAAAGTGGGTACCAATGTGTTAATCAATATTTTTTGCAGGTCCCACTTAAGAAGAGAAAATGAATTTTAGATAGTGGTTGTTCAAAACACATGATCGGAGAAAAAGGTATGCTTACAAATATTTCATACTTTGATGGTGGCTTTGTTACCTTTGGAGATAACTCAAAAAGGTTTTATCATTGGCAAAGGGGATGTGTGCAACTAGGGTATATCAATCTACCCTTTATTACTAATGTTTCTTTAGTTAAAAATTTGAAACACAATTTACTAAATATTAGTCAATTATGTGACAAAGCTTTAAAATAATGTTTTCTAAAAATAAATTTAGTATTTTTGATGAAAATCAAAATATTATTTTTGAAGGAAATAGAGATAGAAATATCTATGTTTTAAACATTATTTTTAATGGTTATGGCACAAATGGTTTTGTCATATTAATTTTAATCCTATTCGCAGACTTTCAAAAAATGAATTAGTAAAAGGTTTACCTAAAATAAATTTTAAGAAAAATAATCTTTGCGAAGATTATCAAATAGGAAAATTGAACAAATCATCTTTTAAATCTAAGAAAGTCATTTCAACTTTACGACCATTAGAATTATTACATATGGATTTATTTGGACTTACTAAGGTTCAATCCATAAATCATAATCGATATGCTTTTGTAATAGTTGATGAGTTCTTAAGGTATACATGGAGAATTTTTATGAAAAACAAAAGTGATACTTTTGGACATTTCAAAATTTTTCTTAAAAGAATTCATAATATTAAAAACATTTGAAGCGATCATGGTAGCGAATTTGAAAATGAATTATTTAAACAATTTTGTAAAAAGAAAGGAATAAATCATAAATTTTCTTTTCCTAAAACTCCACAACAAAATGGAGTTGTTGGAAGAAAGGATAGAACACTACAAGAATGTGCTAGAACTTTATTAAATGGAAGTACTTTACCGAAACATTTTTGGGAAGAACCTGTAGCAACTGCGTGATATGTATTAAATCGCGTTTCTATACGACTCTTAACTAATAACACTTCTTATGAACTTTTTAATGGAAGAAAACCTAATCTTTCCTACTTTAAAATTTTTGAGTCAAAATGTTTTATTCTTAACACAAAAGACCAGCTCGGAAAATATGATCCCAAAATTGATCATGGGATTTTTGTCGGATATGCAGAACGTAGAAAGGCATATCGTGTTTTCAATAAACGTATAAACATTATAGAGGAAAACTCTACATGTATCTTTTGATGAAAAATTTGACAAAAATATAGCTAACAAAGATGATGACGAAATTATATAAAATGCTAATATTGAAAATAACGAAAATAACCTCATAGATCAAATTAGTCCACCTTCCAGAATTTTACGAGATCATCCAACACAAAATATAATTGAAGAAATTGATACACAAGTTCAGACAAGAAGTCAACTAAATCAAATGGGTCATATAGATTTTCTTTCAACTATTGAACCCAAAAATCAAAAAGAAGCTTCTATACTTGACTATTAGATTATTGCTATGCACGAAGAGCTAAACCAATTCGAACGAAACAATGTTTGGGAGTTCATTCCTTGTCCTAATGACCAATCTGTTATCGGAACTAAATGGGTCTATAAAAATAAAGCAGACGAACTTGGAAATATTACAAGAAATAAAGCAAGATTAATAGCTTAAGGTTATAATCAAGAAGAAGGAATCGATTAAGAGGAAACATTTGCTCCTATTGTAAGGCTAAAAGCAATACGTATTCTACTAGCATATGCATGTTTTCATAATTTCAAACCTCATCAGATGGATGTTAAAAGTGTATTTTAAATGGTTTTATTAAAGAAAATGTATATGTTGAACAAGCGCCCTTATTTATTCAAGAAAAATATCCAGAATATGTATACACACTAAAGAAAGCTTTAAATGGTCTAAAACAAGCACCTCATGCTTAGTATGACAGACTTAAAAATTATTTGATTAACTCAGGATTTCTAATCAGAAAATATGATCAAACATTATTTATTAAAAATACTAATAAAGATATTTTAGTTATACAAATATACGTAGATGATATAATTTTCGGTTCAACCAAGGAAGAATTACATAAAGAATTTTCTACCATTATGACAAATGAATTTGAAATGTCACATATGGGAGAGTTATCATACTTTCTCGGTTTATAAATCATACAATTTTCAAATGGTATTTTTATTAATCAAGAAAAATATTTTAATAATCTAATTAAACGTTTTGGAATGGACAATACTTTTGGAAAACCGACTCCTATGAGTACTACAGCTCATCTCGATCAAGATGACAAAGGAAAAAGTGTTGACTAAAAATTGTACAGAAGCATGATAGGATCACTATTTTATCTAACTACAAGCCATCCAGATATTATGATGAGTGTGTGTTTATGCACTAGATTTCAAGCAGATCCTAAAGAATCACATTTAAGAGCAATGAAACGAATTCTGCAATATCTTAACAACACTAAGGACTTTGGTCTTTTTTATCCGAAAGAATGTCCATTTGAATTAGTATCCTATAGTGATGCTGATTTTGGTGGATCTCGGATGGATAGAAAAAGTACAATTGGTACATGCCATTTTATTGGAAAATCACTTGTATCTCGGTTTAGAAAAAGCAGAATTGTGTATCTCTCTCAACATGTGAAGCAGAATATATATCTACAGCTTAAGCTTGTGCTCAAGTCATCTATATGCAACAAATACTCACAGATTTTGGAATAGATTTAACTAAATCAACAATTTACTGTAACAATACAAGCGCGACCAATCTATCAAAAAATCTTGTAAATCACTCACGAACAAAACACATTGACATATGTCATCATTTCTTATGAGATAACATAGAAAAAGAGATTATACTTTAGAACACATTTCCACTGAAAATCAAATAGCTGGCATATTTACAAAACCGCCTTAAAAAATTCATTCATAAAATTGCATACAGAATTAGGAATAATATCGATAAAAGTGATCTAATTTTTTATGCTAATGGCAAGATTTGAACTTGAATCTTTGACAATATTTATGAAGTCTTATACCATCTGGACTATTTGGTTCTATTGATTACATAACATTACATTCTTCTAAAACCATCCATTTTAAAGTCAACAACTAACCATTAACTAACTCTATGGTTGCAAATTCTCCTTATTTCTCTACCACAATTTTCCTAACGAAAACTATAGCAAAATACAACCTAATTATCAAACAAAAGCTAAAATATACTACAAAAAATGTCATATAACAATTCAAATTCATCAATCAACATAACCTTTACAACGGATAGCTCGGCATAAACTCCACGTCTACTTTCACCAACACCAAGAAATGAACAAGTATATAAATAGGGAGATTATCATACTGGATTTACACTGGATTCAAATAAAGCAAAACATGCTCCCTTTACTTCACCAGACACAAAAAGAAAAATTGATGAAATCCATCATTGTTAAAAGGAATAAATAGGACTTCAAAAAGAACTATATTTCGAACAAAAAGTAATGGCGAATCGCTTGAGATTTCTTGAGAAAATTGGTTTAAAATGTTGCAGCTCAAAGATGTAAAATATATCCGAACCGCTATGAAAACCAATCAACCCTCTTGTTCCAACTGCATCATATCATACTGCAGACGACCCTGTCAATCCCCGGACTTCTCCTTAAAGACCTTCATACAGTCCAAATACTTGTATGGAAAATGTTTGAAGACAATTTTCAAAACCTAATAAGGCGTCGTCTCCTAAACATTAATAATATTTTAAGACTATTTGAATATTTTATGTTTTTATCAACTATGTTGTCATAATAAATTGCTTCAAAATATATAAACAATCTATATTATATTGTCTATATTTAATCATCCACAAAAATAGAAGGCAAAAATAAAAAAATACAGGAATCATATGTCTGACCTATTTAAAACAGACGCTTGAGTGCAGAGACAACAATATTTTGTTGTATAGTTTCAGACATCTAAACCATTTAAAACAGACATCTGAAAATGGCCCAAAATGAACTATTTTCCTTTAGATTGAAAATTTTACCAATTTCAGATATTTGAAATTAATTTCTAGACGTCGGAATCAGTTCAGATTTTTTTTTTAAAAGGCACGTACCTTTTAACCGTTCACAACTTCATCACAACCATTCACTTTCCTCTTTTACTTTTTATAAAAAACCGTAGCCTCCATTTACCACTCTCCACCAAAATTCTAACTTTCTCTTCACATTAAATCATGGAAAAGTCGTCCTAAAAGAACAAGAATTCAAGAACAACAACCTCCATCCGATGATCTAATCCAATGATGGCTTTGGGATGATACAGCAAAGGAGAGTTGCATGGCAATGAGTAAATCAAAGTTCTTCGAAGGTGCCTTTGTTAAATTTGATGCCTTTTCTAATTATCGTCTCCTTTAATACACATGGCACTTTAACTTAGTATCTCTAGTGGAATATAATGTCAGTAATGTTCCAATTCCAATTTACCTATTAGTTGTGAAACTCTTTTTGTCTAACCTTAATTTAGATCACCAAACACCTAGAACTACTAAGGATAGTGTTTGGCCTATGGTTTGTGGGAGGCGTATCTATCTTCCAATTCAACGGTTAGAGAAAATCTTGCATTGTGCTTGGCACGGAGACAATATATACTCTACTGAAGTTGATATGAATCAAAAAGATGAAACATCTCATAAGTTTATTTCCAATGGTTTGATCGACATTCAAAATCTTACCGCTACGCACCTCCATCCACAAGCACATCTTCTTAACCAAATTTTGGTTTATACTATACAACCCTGCAAAGAAAGCTGTGAAAAGTATATTGATGTCAATTCCAAGCTCTATAAGCTTTATATTCAAATAAGCAAATCAGTTGTGCCAAAATCATTATTGACAAGTGGATAGACATAACCAAATAGCGCAAATACAAGACACTTCACTATGGAGCATATATCACTAGAATTCTTCTTGAAAGTGATGTATAAATTCCGGAAACTACGTCTTTACAAATCAAATAAATTGCCTCAGAAACTTTTGCCTTAATGAATATTGAACCAAACCCCCTATACTTGAGTATGTGTCTTTTGAATGTTGGAAGAAACATGTTGCTTCACAACATGAAATGCCTATAGCCGAATCATCTCATCGTCGTCGCTGGTTGATAGAAGAAGAAGAAGAGCAAGAAGGAATTCAAATTATCTCTCCCGATCTACCTCCTAAGCAAGCCTTGGCTATACTCTCACGAAATCAATTCAAACTTCACTCGAACTTTAAACGTTTTTGAACATAACACAAACAAAAAGTTTAATTCCTTGAAAGGCTTCTTAAATAAGATTTCGAACAAAATCTCTTGCACTGGGACTCAATCTTCTCAAGCATATGATCCCCTCCTTTTCAATGGTCATCTAGTACCACGGAAGAAGTTACAGACTCTAGTTCCGATCATGGTGATCCTAAGGGAGGAGATACTAGTGTGGGTCCAAGAATGACCACTTCAGAAAGTTGGTAAGCACATATGGTGGTATGGTTCTTATGGAAATATTTTGCTTTAAACTCTTATATTACTATGGTTTGTAATTTTTTTGGCACTTTGTTCTATCTTAAGAACAAAACTCTATCATGTGCTAGTACTGATGGTAGTATGTCCATGATATGTCTGAATATTGCAAGTATTATGTTATGTCTGTGCATAAGGATATGAATGTTATTATGTGTTGTGCATGTTCTTGTTTTCACTTACGTATAAGTATCTCCTTTTTGTCAATGACAAAGGGGGAGAATTATATAATGATAGATGCATATCAACAAGGGAGCTACATATATAGTTGTCATCAAAAAGGGGGAGAATGTTGGATCTTGCTTTATATAATTTTGATTATGACAGCTATATGTGTGTGTGTGTGTGTGTGTATATATATATTATTATCCACTAACTCTGTTTTGCAGGATGAAAATCAAATAACAGATTCAAAAGCTCTTGTGGAAGATTACATGTATCAAAGTCTGATAATATTAGAATTTTATTGTTAAAATCTTCCTTGATGAATGTTAGATCAAAATTTGGACCTAACACCCAAATTGTTCTGAATCTAATAGAATTTTAACTGAAGAATGAAGAAAAAGAAAATAACACACAGAATTTATAGTGGTTCGGCGTTAATGAGCCTACGTCCACTTTATATGTTATTGATTATACTTCGAATGCTGGTACAATCAATGATTTCTCTC
The DNA here is from genome assembly GCA_030737875.1 of Allium sativum. NCBI lineage: Eukaryota > Viridiplantae > Streptophyta > Magnoliopsida > Asparagales > Amaryllidaceae > Allium > Allium sativum. Next base: position 224,058,616 of record CM060910.1, on the reverse strand, counting down.
TAGCTCACTTTTACAATTGTGATTTCTCTCAGTAATCTAGTAATAAAACTGATAAGAAATGGTAGTATGACAATAATGGCGGAGTCAGTCCTCAATATTGCCAAAAGGATCCCTAAAAATGCCAAGCTCCGGGCTATTTATAGCTGATTTTGTCAGGCGTATCGTAGTAACATGTGGCACGAATCCCGAGGACATCGGATCGCATCGCTGCCGTTGAAGAAAAAGTCAAATTAGCCGTTGTGGACAGGTGTCGCGAACCCCTTGAAAATCGGATCGTGCAAATGGGGAGAATCGGTCAAAATGACGGTTAGGGACACGTGTCGCTAAATCCGTGCATCTCGGATCGCTGAAGACTAGCTCGTGTTTGAACGGGTCAGAGGCTCCGCCATGCATCAGGGGATCGGATCGGTCTATACTGGGCAATAACACATGTATGGATCGAATCGCATAGAGATGTCGTTTCGCTGATGAAAAGGGGGTGATCCGATAAGGTGCGATCCGATATGGGGCGATCCGATGAGGGGCGAGTCAATGGTGCGATCCGTTCCTTCATGTACTTAGAGAATGTGGTTTCATACTTTCTTCTTATGAATGAACCTGTGTGGCTTGGTCAAAAAGCTAGCCAACATTTTGCCCCCTCGAAGTATGTTTTATCGATGATGGAACATGCTTCGAAGCTATAGAACCGTCTTTTCACATCGAGTCGCAAAACAGTGAACGATTCCTTTTTTGGGACTTTTCAGTCTTCATCACTGGATCTGTCGGTCATTTATCGATTCGTATCGCGTACTCGAGTCGCGGTCCGTTAGCAAGCCATTCGTCTCGTTCTTTGGTGAGCACTTGGGCTTCTTTACGGAACGGAACGAAATGGGCTTCTCTCCGAGACGTGGTGGGCTTTTGGTTCGCGGCTCGCCTGTTTTCGCGGATCAAATAAGACAAAAAAGTGGAGACAAACGGTCGCCCTTTTGCCTATATAAGTCGACCCTCCTCTTCACTTTCTTCCTTCTTCCTTCTTTCGTATCATATCGCCTGCATCATTGAGGAAAACCCCTAGTTTTTCAAACCTCCAAAAATCTGACTGTTTTCCCTTCTTTTAGAAAGGTAATTCTACCGAAAGCACCCTTATTCGGTATCACTCTCGTTTTTATAAGTTTTTTCAACTGGTTTGAGGGAAGAAACGATGGAATGTTGTGATTTTTGGGGGAACCAGCGAGGCGCCATGGCTGATAGGCTCAGAGGTTGGAGTTCAAAAATGAGAAGGAGAGGAGAAAAACGGAGGAGGAAGGAGAAGAGAGAAGGCCGGTTCGGATCGTGGACAAGGAGAGAAGAGGAAGAAGATGAAGGCCAGTGGCGAGATGGAGGGTCGTGGTGATGGCAGAGGCGTGTATCATGGGTGGCTGCAACGCTTCGGCATAGATCCCGATGTCTCACGATCCGAGAGGGGGGGCGATCCCTCTGACCTGCGATCCGAAGGAGGGCGATCCCTCTACCCTATGATCCGAAGGAGGGCGAACTGTCTTACACACCGCGGTCCGACTCGTGGTTCGCGATCCAAACCAATTTTTGAACCTTAGACGATGCCTTGTCACCATAAAAATCTGAACGGTTAGGCTAGGGCCTTGATTTGGACTTTCTGGACTAAATGACCACATAATTTAACTGCATATGACGACTAATATTTTAATGATCTTGATAGCTTTTACGCTTTATCTTTAATGCATGCACAAGCACACACACCGGCACTTGCACACACGGGGGACGGGTAGTTTTAATCTCATTTTTCATGTTTTCTCGCCTAGCAGTAATGTTGGATAATCAATCTTCTTCAAGATCCTCTACAAAAACGGAGTCCGAGGTTCCTGAGCGATACAACCCTGAGGTCCCTCCAATTAACCCAGGAGGTGAAGATTCTGGCTCTGAATACGAGGCAACGGAATCAAATTCGTCTGAAAGTACATCATTTAGTGAAGAATCTGAGATAGACAGGCGAGCTCCCGACGAGATTCCTGGCGCGCTCGGAATAGATAAATTTTCTGATTCTTTAGTATATAAGCTCGATGATATAAAGCTTAAAAGAATCTGCTTGAGACATGGGATTCCTTGGGATGATGTCATGACACCCGGTAGCGAAGATAGACCCCACTTAGCTCCGGAAGGATATATGGCAATCAGTCGAACCATGTGCTTGGTAGGAGCTATTCCTCCGTTTCCTCCGATCGCCATCGAGACTTTAAAACGACTGGGTATCGCTCCGATGCAGCTTCATCCTAACGCCTACGCATCTCTATACACCCTATATATTGCATACGCGGAGATCCTACATACCGAACTTACATTCAGAGATTTGACATTCTTTTTTTCTTTTCAAGCATCGTTCCTCGGCAACCCCAAATTTCTCTTTCTTTGAATTGGTGGCGAATAGGAAGGTTCTGTACGATGGATACAGCAATATAGGGGATCCTAAGTCTGATTGGTTCTATATAAAGAAACAGGCCGGATGCTCAAGAAGATGGCTTAAATTAAGTAAACTTTAAACTTTTAACTGAATATCTTGTTCAAGAAGCCGAGGCGTTAATATTCTTCCCCCTTTTTCTTTGTCCTAAACAGATCACGTCTTCCCGAAAACGGAGGGTCCGCTATACAACAATCGATTGTCTATTCTTCTACAAAGCAGATCCGACTTTCTAAGGATCAAAAAATGCATTAATGATGAGAATCTTCACAAGCATCATCTTCTGGATACAAGACTTGGACTTGGCGCTGGCGGCAAACCCTATAAGTACGTGCCTCCAACGGAAGGAGAGGGAACATCGCAAGCAGCAGAAACAACTAAGTTTCGCAAGAGTACTTCCCCAATAGTCATCCAAGACGATGAGGACCTGAATATATACAAAGGGGATGAGGCCCGAGGTGATAAGTCCAAGGAAATCCCAAATTTATACTCCAATCGAACCCACTGCTCCCGATGACTTGACAGACGAACAACTATTCAAAGAGCTGAGCAAAATTCCTCTGCCCGACGATGTATATACAGCGAGGGACTTTGATGGCGAGCCATTCTTCCCTACTTCTGAGGAGGCCATCGCTCCAACTAGAGAACAAGAAACTAGTCAGATGAGCCTGTCTTCAGGCCCGGGTCATTTAGGGGGAATTATAATGGATGCACAATTCACACACACTATCTGACCTCGCACTCTTATATCGTCAGTATTCAAAGTTTTAATATGCTCTTTTCTTTTTTGCAGGAAAGATGTCCCATAGACGATCTTACTCTTATCGTTCTCTTCGTGAGGGCACACCCAGTCTTCATCCGAGTACTGAGCGCTCTCGCGGTCCTTCTCACAAGCCGACTTCCTCGCAACCCCGGTCTCCACCGAAATCGACATCTGCCAAGCTTTCCAGTTATCCGGTAGTTCCTGCAGGGGGAAAGAAACTTCCTAAAGAGTTAACTCCTCCGAAAAGTGCTCCCTCTCACAGCAGGTCATCAAAAAGGCATCACGAATCTAAGGATAAAGGCAAAGACCCAATCAAAGAGTCTGAAAAGGAGAGGGGTGACATCGTCCCTTCCAGCCAGCCAGAGTTGGCTGCCCCCGGGTCACGGGATCACATCCATGGTCCCGAGATTCAAGGTAGGCTGGAAAAGCTGCGGGAACAATTCCCAGACATATTCTTCGACAGGATGACATTTGTTCCAGCCTTGGAACCGGTCCCTTAGAACTGGGATAATGAAGTTGTCGGGCACATCCGCCACGTTGCCAGGCAGTATGAGATGATGAAGAAACATGCAGTTAACCTTTCAGAAGTCATCCGAACGCTTGAAATAGAAGCACATAGATCTAAGGCGAAACTTGAAAACAACGAAAGGGCCAGGACAAAGATGGAGAAGGACCTGGAAGATGCTCAATCCCAACTTACTTTAGCGCGGAGAGATGCCGAAAATTATAAGATTGAATTAGAGAATGCTAAGAAGCGCTTTCATTCGGAACTTGACTCCAATAGCCAGGAGAATGGCTTTAAAGAAAGAAGTAGAAGATCTCAAAATGGCCAACATCGAGTTGAAAATAGCACAAGGCCATTCTGAAGCTGAGAGAGCTGCTTGTGAGGCAGAAAAAGCAAGCTTGAAAGAAAGTTTAGCTTTGGCTGAAGCGGAAAAGGTGATTTTGAATGATCAGGTCGCGGACGCGGAGAGACGGGCAGCTCTCGCCGAAAAGAATGTTGAAAGTGCCATCGAACTGGCCACTGCTTCTAACAACAAGCTCCTCGCAAGAGAGAAGGATATCGAGGGGTTTGAAGAGATGATTTTCGACATCCTTGGCCAAGTTCTCAAAACCTGCAACATCTCGTGGATCCCGGATTACCACGTTACCTTAGCCAATTTATGGGATGCGATTGTTGAGGGTGAGAATCAGAGATTGGGAGTCGAAGAAATTGATGAAGATGAGTTGATGAAGAGCATCTTGAGGGATAACGAGCCCGAGGACCTGGCAGAGGGTCGTCGTCTGATTCTAGCAGAGATGGAAGAGGAGAGGGCCCTGGCTAAGGGTAAAGGCAAAGCTGACGAGGGTTCGAGTTCAGCTGTGGAGCCCATGACCTTCGGAGTTGAGGAATACCATCCCGATGATCCACTAATCCCTTTGGGCCTAACTCCCGTGGTTGTTGGAGCTCCTGAAGCTACTCAAGAAGGAGGATCTGCAGAAGGTATCTCCCTCTTTTCCCCACAATTTGTCAAAGCAATTGTGAATTGTCGTCGTCTGGTAGAACAACCAATTGAATTAGTAATGTGTGTTCCCCATAATACAGGTGGTGAGCCCGCCGACAAGGGTGTTGAAAAAGGAAAAGAGGCGGAGAAGGAGGCTGTCTCGCCAGGTGCCAGCGTTGATATATCAAACCAGGCTGAGGACACAACAGCAGAGAAAAGCATCCCGGCACCTAGTACTGATGTTCCCAAGGATGCTGAGACCATTGAGGCCTTGAAAGACATGGATGGGCGCCATGTAGAGGATGAGGAAGATATTATTGGCGCCAAAAAGGCCGACGACGATGATGACGAAACCTTGGCCAGCAGAAAGGCTAGGCAGGAAAAAGAGATGGCTTCGAAGAAGGTGGCAGAAGAGGCTTTGGACGTAGTCCCTCTTGCAGAATTTGATCCCAAAACCGGGATGATTTTGAAAATCCAGCCCAAATCCATCAGCAGACAGCTTCATTTCGCAAATCCTGATGACTTCCCGGCTTCCATTTCTGATAGAAGGAAGAGAAAGGAGGTGGAAGAGGAATCTTCTGAAGAGTCGGATGTTCCTCTCATAGACAAAAGGAAGAGGAAGAAAGGGGATCAATCCGATGCCGACAACGCGAAGCTGGAGAAACAGAAGCAGGAGAAGAGGCCAAAGCGTAAATAGGATATTGTTGCTTGTTGATATTTTGTCTTTAGGTTTTCCACTGGTCAAGAAATGTAATTATGAGACTGGTCCATACTTTCCTTTCTAGGTTGTTTTTCACTTTGTAGGTTTGCAGTATATAAATGAAAGTTTATCTCTTTTTGCATCATTGTGTACCTGTATTCAAATAAACTTTCCATGTTTAGTTATAGACCATCTAATTATAACTACAAATCAATCAAACAACAGAAGGAAAATTTTCGTGCTGCATTGCTGCATTAAAGTTCATGTGTATATGCATATGGCCTGTAATCAATCGTTAACGTAGCGCTTAACCGGGGCTTATTAAAGATTGATTAGCACTATTTGCAGGTTGCCCCCCATTTCTGAATATGGGGTACTTAGAGAATTTCATAAGATAACTGTTCTTGTGGTACTGAATTTCTTGTGTTGGGCTGTGTTGGCAAATTGAAGGCTGTTTGCCTAGTTGAGATAGGGCTGAAAGCTAAGCTCAGCTAGGGCAGCTGCTTGTTTCAGACCCTTTGTACTCTCCTGGCGGTCGCCGAGGTTAGAGTTCAAATTCAATAGTTCAGTCGGTTCATGTTCCTTTAGCAGGGAAGAAGATCTTTCTCAGCGCTCAATCGGAGACGCTTTTATACTCTCTCTCTCTCTGGAGAGTTAGAGTTCGAGCTCAGCGATTCATTCGCTCCCCGATCCTTCAGCGGGGAAGGAGCTCTTTCTCAGCGCTCAATCGGAGACGCTTTTATACTCTCTCTCTCTCTCTGGAGAGTTAGAGTTCGAGCTCAGCGATTCATTCGCTCCCCGATCCTTCAGCGGGGAAGGAGCTCTTTCTCAGCGCTCAATCGGAGACGCTTTTATACTCTCTCTCTCTCTCTGGAGAGTTAGAGCGCTATCAACGATATAATTTACTTTATTGTATCCTCAGAACTTTGACTTGTGATTACATTCCATTCTGATGGAAGGGATTTATGATTATATGCTTCTGGGGTCGTTGGATTATTCACAGCGATTTCCATAAAATAAACAGGCAGATAAATAAAGGTGCAATAAAGGTAAATGACACACAATATTTTTATAGTGGTTCGGTCGAATCATGACCTACGTCCACTTTATAATTTTCTGCTTTAAGGAATCAGACTATTCTAGGCAAGTCGTGCCTTGTACATGGTTTTCAACAAAGCAAAAGATTAGATTTGAAATTTTCATGTTAAATATGGCTGTAAATGTTGGGCATTCCACACTCTGGGGATTTCCTTTCCATCTACGGTTGCCAGCTTGAAGGTTCCATTATCAAGCTTGCTCAGAATGGAGTACGGTCCTTCCCACTTCGCTCCCATATGAGTTGGGGGTGGAAAGACACGTTTCAGAACCAAGTCTCTGGGTTCCCAGGTTCGGGCTCGAACCTTTTTGTTGTAATATCGAGCGACCTGTTGTTTGCATCTCAAGGCACACAGGTCTGCTTCATCCCTCTTTTCTTCGATCATATCCAGGGACTCAAGGAGCAATTCATTATTGGTCATCGGATCATAATAAGTCACCCGGTGAGAAGGTACCTTTATCTCAACTGGGATGACCGCTTCTGTTCCAAAAGCAAGGGAGAAGGGGGTATGTCCTGTTGCCGATTTATGTGTTGTCCTGTAGGCCCATAGTGCCAGGGGCAATTCGTCAGCCCACATGGCTCTGGCCCGCTTCAGTCTTCTTTTCAGAATGGACTTAATCACTTTATTCGCCGCTTCTACTTGTCCGTTCGATTGCGGGTGCGCCACTGAGGTGTATCGATTCTCAATGTGGTATTTTTGGCAGAAATTTCTGAATTCAATGCTATCGAACTGAGTGCCGTTATCCGTTATCACAATCTTTGGAATCCCAAATCGACAGATGAAGTTTCTAACGATAAAATTGATCACTCGTTTGGTTGTGATTGTAGTTAGTGGTTCAGCCTCGACTCACTTAGTGAAATAATCCACGGCTACAATAGCGAACTTTGTCCTGCCCCTTGCTATGGGGAGACTTCCAATGATATCAATTCCCCACATAGCGAAAGGCCATGGGCTCATCATTGTTTTTAATTGATTAGGAGGTGCTCTAGGTATTTTTGAAAATCTCTGGCACGCATCACACCGTCGTGCGTATCTTGCCGCATCCTTGTTTATGGTAGGCCAGAAATATCCATGCCGCAACACCTTTTTTGCCAAAGTTTGCCCTCCAGTGTGATCGCCGCATTCGCCTTCGTGTACCTCCTGCAGCACACGCTTGATGTCATCGTGAGCTATGCACCGGAGGAGGGGCATTGAAAACCCTTGTCTGTAAAGAATTCCGCCTTGCAGAACGTATCGAGCAGCTTTGCGAATTACTTTACGCCTCTCGCTCTTCTTGGTCGGAAGCGCTCCATTCATCAAGAAATTCTTTAGAGGAGTCATCCACGACTCCCTTTCTGGTTCCGTCTCTAGTATTAGATCGATTTCCATTTGATCTATACTGGGAGACCGAAGTACTTCAACGGGGGCTAGCCCGTTCTCTTCAGGATCGTCGGAACTAGCCATCTTTGCTAACTTATCTGTCTGCTGATTCTCTGACCGCGGAATGTGAGATATGCTGTAGTGATCAAAATCGTTCAGCAATTCCTTCACTTTCTTTAAGTATAAAATCAATCTTGCACTTTTAGCTTGGAATTTTCCAGTAACCTGGTTCACAACTTACTTGGAGTCGCAAAAGATATTCAGCTTTGTGACCTCTAATTCCTTTGCGATCCTTAATCCGGCTATCAGGGCTTCATATTCGGAGTCGTTGTTAGTGGCGTGAAACTCCATCCGGATAGCATAGGATATCAATCGTTTCTCGGGAGTTTCAAGCACTATTCTAGCGCCGGATCTTTCGTCATTCTTAGCGCTATCAGTATACAATCTCCAGGCATTGGGATCGAGAAGTAACTTTGAGGGATCAACTTCTTCGTTTGCTATATCCTCCTCTGGGACAGTAAACTCTGCTATAAAGTCGGCTATCACTTGCCCCCGAATTGACCGTCTGGGCTGAAAGTTCAGATCAAATTGACTTAACTCAATGTTCCACTTGAGTAATCTTCCAGACGCCTCTGGTCTCTGTAGGACTTGTTTGAGTGGATGATCGGTGTATACGGTAATGGGATGCACCTGAAAATAATGTCGAAGCTTTCTAGAGGCGATCAGTAAACTATACGCCAACTTTTCTATCCTTGGATAATTACGCTCTGCTGCCGTTAATTTTTTGCTCACGTAATACACAGGTCTTTGGACCTTATCTTCTTCTCTTACCAACGCTGAGCTAATCGCATGGGATGACACTGCTAGATACACGAATAAGTCCTCGTGATCCATTGGCTTAGATAATATCGGAGGTTTCTCCAGGTGCCTTAGTAAGTTCTGAAATGCTTCTACGCAGTCGGACGTCCATTTGAAGTGGCATTTTCCCCGCTTTATTAATTCAAGAAAGGGTTGCACTTATCCGTAGCCCTGGAGATAAATCTGCTTAGTGCGGCTACTTTTCCTGCAAGGCTTTGCACATCCTTAATTTGCCTAGGTTCCTGAATGTCTCTGATTGCCGCGATCTGGTCTGGATTAATCTCAATCCCACGGGAACTGACGATGAACCCCAAGAATTTTCCGGAGGCGACACCGAAAGAACATTTTGTTGGGTTGAGTTTCATTCCGTACTTTTGAAGAATGCCGAACATTTTTGCCAAGTCCGTGGTGTGATGGGAGGATTGCTTGGACTTAACCAACATATCGTCGACGTATACTTCCATTGTTTTCCCGATCTGGTTATAGAACATTCTGTTGACTAAACGTTGATATGTAGCGCCCACATTTTTCAAGCCAAAGGGCATCACTACATAATAATATAATCCCAGATCCGTGATAAAACTAGTGTGTTCTTGATCTGGAACATGCATCGGAATCTGGTTATATCCTGAGTAAGCATCCATAAATGAGAGAAGTTCATGACCCACCGCTGAGTCCACCAGCTGGTCAATCCGGGGTAACGGGAAACTATCTTTTGGGCAGGCTTTGTTCAAATCCGAGAAGTCGATACACGTTCGCCACTTCCCGTTGGCCTTCTTTACCAGGACTGGATTTGAAATCCAGTCTGGGTAGGTCGAGTCTCTGATGAATCCATTACTCTTTAGCTTTCCCGCCTCTTCTTTCAAGGCAGCGGACCTCTCTGGGCCCAACATTCGCCTTTTTTGCTTTATCGGAGGGTGTTTAGGGTTAATGCTTAATGAATGGCTCATGATTGATGGGGATATCCCGCACATGTCTACGTGGGTCCAAGCAAGTACATCCAAGTTATTTTTTAAGAAAGCCGTCAGTTCTTTAGCGAGATTCGGATTTAACTGAGATCCAATCTTAAGGACCTTCTCCGGGTCACTATCATCGATCGGTACATCCACAGTTGTTTCGTTGGGAGTCGCCATTCTGCCCCCAGGTTCTTGATCCTCTCTGGGATCTATATCCTCGGGCAACTCTCTGGGCGACTCTCCAATGGTTATCCTCTTTAGTTGCTATAAGGTCTCCGCCCCTGTAGGGGGAGAAGCGCCTTTGGTTTCTATGTCCCCTCCATTGCGAAGTAACTTTAGTTCGACAACATAACATGCTCGTGCGGCAACCTGATCTCCTCTGACAATACCAATGCCAGCTTCTATGGGGAATTTCAATAATAAGCACCAGGGGGCTATACAGGCTCTAAACTTTGCGAGGGTCGGTCAGCCCAAGAAGGCATTATAGGGTGATTCAACATCCAACACCACGAAGGGAAGGATCCTCACTCTCTGGAGTTCTCCTTCCCCAAGCGTAACCGGTAACTCTACATAACCCATTGGAGCGGTGGATGCTCCGTTAAACCCACAGATCCATCCTTGACAGGGCTTCAAGTCTTTTATTTCGAGGTTCATCTGGTCGAATGTCCTTTTGAAAAGAATGTTGACGGAACTCCCTTTGTCCACTAAAACCTTATGAACAGTGGCTGGTCCAATAGGTACTGTGATTACAAATGGATCTTTAGTCGGAGCATGGACTCCAATGCTTTCTCGTTCTTGGAAAACGACATCGTCGGTCATCATCTTTTGTTGCTTTACCGGGATATTGTCCTCGGGGTTGCTACACTCCCCTACCTCGAGGTGTTGCTTGGCTGCATTGACATATTGGTCCAATGCCTTGGAACTATGCCCGGCGAGATAAAGTCCTCCGATTACGGTATTGATAACGATATTCTTTCCCTTTTGCTGGGCAGTTGGCCTGGCAGCAAGTTGATTCTGGTTCTGATTTGGGGCCTGTACTGCTTGCCCCTATCTCTGGGCGTTACTCTGTATTCATCTAATTTTCCTTCTCGAAGAAGCCTCTCGACTACATCTCTTAGGTGACGGCATTCATTTGTCGAATGGCCATGAATCTGATGAAAGAGACAAAACTTCCCCGTTTTACGTTCTTTCTCCGTCGACTCTCTGGGAGGTGGCCTCTTATTCTGGAGGACGTCGTACGAATCCATGAAGATATTTTCCAGAGTATCATTTATTAGCGTATAACTCTCAAAGGCCCTGGGACGAGTCCTTCTCTGGGAGTCATTCCCTCGGTTCCTCTTCCGGTTGTTGCCATTACTATTATTATCGTTGTTTCCTGACTGACGACCACCCTGATTCCGATTTCCAACATTAACTTCAACCTTTCCCAAGCTGTCTCCTGTCTGCTTAATGGCGACATTGCTCTGGATTTCCTCCTTATCGGCCGTTTTTGCCTTTCGGTTAGCATATACTTCTTCCTGGCGTAAATGTACGTTGGCTTTTTCGTAGAATAACTCTCTAGTATGGGGTGGCTTGCCTGCCAGGTATCTCCCAAATTCAGTGTCTTTATCTACTCCATCAATCAGAGCTGCGACAACGGTTGGCTCATGGGGATCATTAACTTCAGTAGCGGCCAAATTGAAACGGTCTAGGTACACCCTCAAACTCTCGCCTGGTCGCTGCTTGACAAGGAACAAGTCAATCACACTCTTTGTCTTTTGTGCATAGATGCAGAATTGTTCTACGAACTTTTCACTCAACTCTCTGAAGTTAGAAATAGATCTTGCTAGTAAGCGAGTGAACCATAACAATGCTACATCCTCCAAGAATATGGGAAATGCTTTGCACTTGACAGCGTCAGAAGCTGCGGCAGCGGTCATTGACCAAGAATATCTCATCAGATGCCGGACGGGATCAGACCTACCCGCGTATCGGTTCATCCGTGGCATGTTGAAACGCCTCGGGAAAGTCGCATCCAAAATATCATCAGTGAAAGGGGTGTGACTGCGGTCGATTCCCCAATCTTCATTCCGTTGTCCACGGCTATCTGCCAGAATTTGATGGATCATGGCTGCAACATTCGCACTGGTCAGCGGAGGTTCAGGGTCAGTGCTTCTAGCTCGGCGGGATTCTCTAGTCTCTCTTCCGGGAGTAGTCACAAAATCCGGGGCTCGGATAGGACTTCGTTGCCCCCTGTTACCATGAGCATGTGCGCGGCGACGGGGCTGAGGTAGTCTGTTATGTACAGGACTGTCCACACCTTGAGCCCGGGGAGTTGCGGCGTGATCGTTCACATTACGGTTTGAGGGCCCCGCCTCCAGTGCTTCTTCTTCCCGTGATGGCAGGGTTCCGAACCGAAGCTGCTCTATATTTTTGGCTCTCTCATATGGTCGCCGCGGAGGTCTCGGCGATTCCTCTGACGAAGAAGAATATCCTGGAGTGAGCGGACGAACCAGCGGCGTCCTTTGCGTTACGAGATCATTAAGCCTTCTATCCATATCGGTCAAATTTTGTCGCAAAACGGAGCTTTCCTGCCTTTGGGCAGCCAATTCATCAAACAGTCTCTCCCACATTTCGGAAAAGCGAGAGAGATCCCCCTCAGTAACGGGAGCAGCAGGGTCATATTGGTCATCATCACTTTCTCTTATGCGCAAGTAGCTTGAGCTAGGTCGAGCGGAGGGACCAGGACGGTAGGAGCGAGCCATAGGCTCCTTTCCAGGTTGAGTTGTAGTCCGATTATCAATTCGGATCGCTGTGGATCGAGGATGGTGGCTCGCAACGCCCCCTGGGATCGGTTCGTGGTCACCGTGCGCAGAGGATTTGAGGCGTTATCTCGGGATCGAGTGACAACCCCTTCAGCAGTCCGGATCGCCTCGTTCTCGTCGACTCGGAGCGTGGCGTCTTCATCGGATCGGTTCGCCCCAGGCGCTCCGCGATCCAAAGTTCCCTCATTGCCTAGCTCGTGCACACTTTCTTCGACTGCTTCATTCGCGGTTTCATTGGTTCGTGAAGCTCGTACTTCCTTAGATCTCTTTCCAGCCATGATATCCGAATCGCTGGAATCTTCAAAGAACTGGGTAGTGAAACTTTAGGACTGTTCTCTCAATGAAAGCACCAAAATGTTAGATCAAAATTTGGACCTAACACCCAAGTTATTCTGAATCTAATAGAATTTTAACTGAAGAATGAAGAAAAAGAAAATAACACACAGAATTTATAGTGGTTCGGCGTTAATGAGCCTACGTCCACTTTATATGTTATTGATTATACTTCGAATGCTGGTACAATCAATGATTTCTCTCTAGCTCACTTTTACAATTGTGATTTCTCTCAGTAATCTAGTAATAAAACTGATAAGAAATGGTAGTATGACAATAATGGCGGAGTCAGTCCTCAATATTGCCAAAAGGATCCCTAAAAATGCCAAGCTCCGAGCTATTTATAGCTGATTTTGTCAGGCGGATCGTAGTAACACGTGGCACGAATCCCGAGGACATCGGATCGCATCGCTGCCGTTGAAGAAATAGTCAAATTAGCCGTTGTGGACAGGTGTCGCGAACCCCTTGAAAATCGGATCGTGCAAATGGGGAGAATCGGTCAAAATGACGGTTAGGGACACGTGTCGCTAGATCCGTGCGTCTCGGATCGCAGAAGACTAGCTCGTGTTTGAACGGGTCAGAGGCTCCGCCATGCATCAGGGGATCGGATCGGTCTATACTGGGCAATAACACATGTATGGATCGAATCGCATAAAGGTGTCGTTTCGCTGATGAAATGGGGGCGATCCGATAGGGTGCGATCCGATATGGGGCGATCCGATGAGGGGCGAGTCAATGGTGCGATCCGTTCCTTCATGTACTTAGAGAATGTGGTTTCATACTTTCTTCTTATGAATGAACCTGGGTGGCTTGGTCAAAAAGCTAGCCAACAATGATATATATACACATACGCAATTTCAAAGTATATAATTTCATATGCAAGTGCACAAGGAATAGTTATGTATCAGGAAACAGACGTCTAACCATTTCAATTCCGATGTCCTTTTGCTGAAAGAAATATAATTTCATCACAATATTCAGATGTTTGAGTTATACAAGTCAGACATCTGTTTTATGCCAAAAATGAACTATTTCCTTATTGTTCGAAATTTAAATCAAAAATAGAAATCTGAATTTTTTATTCAGACATCTGAATACGAAAGGATGCAACCTTTTAATGAAGAGATACAACTCTTAATGCACATCTCTTAAACAAAACTCTTCATAATTAGTTGCAAATTTTTGTTGATTATAAATAGAGGCTTGATCAAATGTTTTTATCACTAAAACTTATTTTAATTCTTTCTATCTTACCTTAAGCATTCGACTGGTAAAGAACACTCTATTTCCGTATTTCTAAGATTTCCAATCTTCCATATTCTTTCACAAATTTCACGATTATCATCAAGGAATGATTATAGGAAGGGTGTACATCAATTTGACATATCCATGTTATCAATAACACAAATAGTTAATAGATATTCTATATTTTGGAAGTCCTCTTCAGCAGTTGAGGAAAGAAATCCCTTTCGGCTGTTCCGGTAGTTGTAAACATGTTCCCCCGCTTGAAGTGAGGGTAAATGTGTTTGTGAAATACCAAAAGGGAGTCTAGGACTGGGCGTAGAATAGTGGTCTGAACCACTATAAAATCAAATGTGTCATTTTATTTACGGCTGCTATATTACTATCAACATGATACCTATACGATCCTACCGTTGCATAGACTCTTTCAACATGTCTACCACTTTCCATTGGAAATTTTCACGAGAACAAGATTCAATACCTAGTTAGGGTATAATGAATCTTGGATGAATCTGTTAGATTTAAACTTCTCCACTTCTTCCTTTAATGTCGTCGATCTTTAAGGATCATGAATACACCTTTTCCACTTTATTGGGAGATACTTTTGGTTAATGTTAAGTGAATGGTTTATGATGGTTGGTGATATCCCACACATTTTAGTGCAGGTCCAGGCAAACCTGTCAAGATTTTCATGGAGAGAGTTGATCAATACCCTTGACCAGAGTGGTCCAAGATGGAAATCAGTTTTCAAGACCTTAAAAAGGTCTTCATTATCAGTTAGGATCGCCACCGTTATCTCGTTAGGGGCCGCCTTTTAATATATTAGCCCTTTATGTTTTCTAGGATTGATGTCTTCGAATTGACAACTATGTTGTTCGAACTAGGATTTTACTTGTATTTGATATGCAGTGGCACCTTTAACTCAAAGGGAAGTATCCAAATCTTTTCTATACTCCTAGCTGTGGGCTTCTTTCCATTAAGCCATGTAGCATTCCTGTCCTACAACCGGATCTTCCTATACAACCCCAACTCCATCCTCAATTGGGAATTTCAAGAGCAGACGCCAAGGAGGAATGCATGCTCTAAATTCAACAAGGTACGGTCGAGATAGGAAAGCATTATATGGAGAGTTAATGTCCAACATAAAAAAGGGATAATTCGCACTCTCCTACGGTTCCACTAACTAAGCTCCAATTATACTTCAACCATACCTAATGGTTTATTCACAAATCTATTGAAATCGTGTATTCTAGCATTGCACGACTTCAAATCTTGAGCTTCAAGAATCATCTGGTAATATGCACCTTTAAACCAAATATTTATGGAAATACCAAAGTCAGCAAGGATTTTCTATACTAAAGCAGGGCCAATCAAGATCTAAATCACCATAGGATCAATACTCCGGATTTCCACTCCCTCTGCATCTCTATTACGGAAGATGACATCATCCACGTCATCCTTTATTTCTTCATGGGAACAGCTACATCCGCAGGGTTTCATTCCTCAACCTCAACATGCTTCACTATGTTAACGAACTGCTCCATTTTTCGTAGGATGAAACCAAATGGATATGGTTCTACGACAATGGCCTTGATAAAGTACCTTCTGCTTTTTGTTGAGCAGCAACTCTAGGAGCCTCCTGACCTTGTTATTCAGGGTCCAAAGTCCCTTGTCCTTGTCCCTTGGGGCCATTTTATATCCATATAATTTTCCATCTCAAATCAAATTTTTCACTATGTATCGGATATCATCGTACTCATTTATCATATGGTCGTATATCTCATAAAGCAAAACAAACTTGCCAGTCTGTTTCTCTTCCTTCGTAGACTCTCTGTGTATACGTTTTCTATATTGCATCGTGTTACAGGTATCCACGTACACTTTCCATAACAAATCATTCAATGGTGTGTAATTATTAAAGGTCTAAAACTTGGATCGCTTCTTAGCATCCTATTTCTTGTAGCGACCACCTCAATTGTCGCCTTTACGTTGGTTGCCACTCCTCTTGTTATGGATTTAAACATTAACTTGGACTTTTCTTGAACTATCCCCGAATAACTTCACTGCCACTTTGCTTTGCATACCCTCATTCACAGAATATTTGATTCTCTTTTCATGTTTTCTCTTATTCCCCAATGCATAGGAATTGATTGATCCTCTCACAGAACTGATCCAAAGTGGAAGGAGGCTTTCCTATCAACCATCTCTTAAATTTTGTGTCAGGGTTGGCGCTATGAACTAGTGACATAAAAATAGTTTTGTCATTACTGTTACAAACTTCAGTTACGACAATATTGACGCGTTGGAGGCAATCCTTGAGTAACTCCCCGTGAGATTGATTCATGTGAGAGAGGGTCACGATGTGCTTTGACTTGGTAGCATGCAAACAGAACTGATTCATGAATTTCCTGCTCAAGTCATTAAACGAGGGTACTGGTCTTGGAGATAGTCTCATAAACTATATGAGAGCTATGCTATCTAAATAGATCGTGAAGACCTTGCACTTCACAATATTTGATGCCTGGGAGGATTCCATATTCCATTTATATCGCATCTGATGCTGGTGAGGTTTTTTTACTAAACAATGAGATATATGTGGCAAGTTAAATCTTTGTATCATCCATAAAAGCGGTATATCTATAATTAATCCCCCAATCTTCGTTATTGTAGTACCAACTATCATTCATAATAAGCCTAACCATGACAATTAACTCCAAAGTGAAAATTTAAATGGTCCATATTCTGAATCATCATCGTGCTTGAGCCTCCTTGTCTCCCTTGCAAACAACGTCACTTGTGTGTTGTTTGGGGAGCACTTCCTTGATCTCTGGCGTCTGGTCAATCATAGTACGCGAGGGAGGGAGTATAGTAATTTGAAATGGTCTGGGTGCATCATGATCACATAAGGAAGTAAAAGCATTAGGTCTTCGGGAAAAGGTTACCCCAATTTGGCATTACATTTTTCGGCATGGCCGAAGCAAACCGATTCGATTGGAATATGTGGTCTCAGTTCAACATGTTGAGTTGGGAGTGTGCTGAATCGCATAGGTTAAGTTGCATGAAGTGCATTTCCAATTCGGTCTCACTGCTGCGTTACTACCTTGTTTATGCCTAATGATGAAGAATCTTCGAATTGGTAGCATAGTGGAGTAGGTGCTTTCTGACTCCTGAAGTCCTTCCATTGTGCTGCCTTTTTATTCATATCTCGTCTCAATGCAATATTGTTGGGCATCTGGTTATTTAATGTGCAAGTAATCACATTTAGTTTTGTAATGATTGACTTAAGGTTGTCGCATGTCACGAGTGCAGAAGCTGGCATGAGAGTAGTAGGTGTTGTGGTTATGGTGGTTGTAGTTGTCACAATAACATTCCCAACATTGGCAGACTGCTGGTTCATGTCGTCTTGAGATCAGTTAGTTGAAGGTCCGAAGGAGGTAGTGGCTCTCTTGGATACCATTGTGATGAAAAACCTCACTAGGGAGGGATCTTCTTAACGATATTCAGAATCCTCTATTAGATTAAAAAAAGTCCTAAAGCTTGAGAATTAAAAGTTTCTTAGTGAAAGCACTAACAATATTGACATAAAAAATGGTTCGACCTGAATTTGCCTACGTCCACTTGATAGTTTTCACTATTTTTTGCACTACTTTGATGAACATAGAGTATAGAATTGCTTGAATCCTGAGTATAGGAAGATCCAGTAAGTAAACAATGCAAACGGTGGAAGAAGAAGAAGTCCCATAGAAGTCTCCTAAGGGGTATTTATAAGGTAGTTCGCATCTGACTTGGCATGGTGTTTGGCAAGAAAGGTTGGATTAGTGTAAGGAGTGGAACACATGGTATAGATTGGTGGAAGTAGTCGCTACGTCAACCACGTTTTATTCCTTGGTTCTCCATATGTCATCCCGAACTGGAATAATGTCAAACCGGAGAGGAGACTTGATGGAGTCATTTCTCTGGTCGAACCGAGGAGGCCGAATAGGAGGATGGTCGAACGGGATGAGGGCTTCACATATTCCACTTCAAAGGCCAAACCGAGATAGCATCATGTTCTTTGTAGGGGAGGTCGTAGCAAAGACATGCCGAAGCAAGTTGTCATTTCCAACTTGACTATATATTAGTTGATCCAAAGCATTGAGCTTTTGCCGAAAATGTGGTACACCGAACCAGTTTAGTTTGCCTATGAGTTTCTAGGATTTGAGTTTAATTTGATTTAAGTCTTGAAAGAGCTTGCTTTGAGAGACTAAGTACATGATAGACTTGTCGGAAGGCTGGTCAACACTAAAATAGAACTTTCTATAGCACTTTTCGCAGTAATTTTCAATAATGATTGAAATATGAGTTTAAACTAATTAAATCTTCTCCAAACCTCTTATGAATGTTTATAAATTATTAATTAAGTATTTTTTTAGATCATTTCAGTGTTCTATAGCATATTTAAAAGTGCTTTAATAATTAATTTGAAAAAAAGTTGTCAAAAGAAAATATTTTAATCCTAGCTCTAACAAGCCGACAGTAACCCTATTTTTTTATTTGTGGAATCAAGTGGTTGTCTAACTATAGAGATGTTTAGGAGCAACTAATGTTAATCCTAGTTCTAATAAGCCAACAGGTAAACCAAATGTATATTCGTAAGATCAAGTGGTTGTCTAGCTATGGAGATGTTCAGAAGCAACTAGTGTCGTGGCACACCCGCCCATTTGTTGGGCAAGGGGTGAATAAGGTTGAAATGTCGGAAATGAGTTAAAGATCAAGTTTTACTTATAAGTTAAATGAATCAAGTTACTTAGAGATTATTTTGTTGTATTTGGTATCAAATTCCAAGTAATTAATCCTTACTATACATAGGAATATAAAAGGTGTTTTACCATTCTTCGACGAATAGCAGAGACTAAACATGTAAATTGATATCGAGTAAAATGAGTATGATTTCTTTGGATCTACTGTATTGAATTGGACTTTCCATGCAAACCAACATATTGAATGAAAGGGGCATAATGATTCCATATATATGACCAAAGAATATTTGAAAGATATACATCCTTAAAAGATGTTTTATCATGGAAAAGATTAAGAAATGAGAAACACCCAAAACTGCTTAAATATTATTTTCTCAACAATTGATTCAAACAGACCGGTAATGGATTTAGGTAATTCCCGTTTGAAAATCACTTCGAATCGATTTACATTTTGAAAGCAAAAGAGATACAGTGTTCAAAAGTTTGAAGATTGAATGAAGGATTGTTGTCACTGACCCTTGAGGATTTTCCATTATTACGAATGATGGTAATTCTCCGTTTGAATATTCGATGAAAGGGTTCCTCAGTGCTGATCGCACGATATGGCATGTCGGTTTATCCAAACCCGAGATGACTTATATGGACGAATGTTTGGTATTGCACTTCTAATGTGCATATATTGATCTCAGTGAATGTGCATTTGTTTATGGTGTGAAAAGTAACTTTCTTGCATTACGTACACCCTTCTCTGGCATGTACGAGCCTAGAGATTGTACATTAATGGAAATTAATTATGCACAATATAATTGGAAACCTGGCGTTCAAAGTGAATGATATGATTCGTAAGGAATTCGATGGACTTATGCTTCCTCACCCAGTAAAGGCATAAATGGTTCATAATGAGGCTATTAGGTCATGCTTATTAGTATATGATCAACACATTTCTAGATTACTCTTTACTAGTTGAGTATGCGGTGTATACTATAGGACCCTAGATAGGTCGGTTACGATCAAAGTGATGTCATATTTGTTCTGCGCACCACCTTCAGATCTAGTAGATGGCTTGGTCTTACATAAACCGAATGTCAGTTGGTTATTGGTACATCCATTTATAGGTGTCCTATATGGAGTTAGTTCCCTATCTTGCCATTATATGCAAATCTATTCTCCTAAAGAGCTTCAGTTTTGTTTAAATTGCCTAACATACGTAGAATTTAATAAAATAACAATTTCGCAATTTGATTTGATTTATTTTATGGGTTTTATTTTCTTAAGTCTCTAAAGAAAATATCAAATAATTTTACATATTAAAGATTTATTTATCACAAGGGAAAAATATGTTCCATGTTTATGTTTGGTTGTAGTCTTATGTGAAACCTTTTCTTTTCAGACATTGAAATTAAGTATCTCACACCAGTTTTATGACTGGCCCGAAATTTACTCTCTTTTCCCTTAAACTATAGGTTCCATATATTTATGGACAACCTATTGATCAGATATTTCATATCATTTTAAAGCATAAATCCATGGATCATTTAGAGGCTAATAAAGCATTGAGATTTTGGACATTGATGTTTTATGTACCTATCATTCCATAGTATTTGTAAGAATACCATTCTCGTTGGACTAGTACTTACAAGACTTTTTCTATGTATTTTCTAATGGTACCCATTGAAATTATGGCAATGTAAGATTTTAATTTTTCTATATTCTACTTTATTTTCTATTTACTCCAAATAATCTAAATCTCCAGCATCGAATTTGTTCCACGTGAGTATTAACAAGGTTTTTTTTGTAGATTTCTAGGCTTGAGGAATTAGGTCGTTTTAGCATTGGAGAAGCGATCCAGTGGAGAACACTTGGGATCCTGAGAAGGCCTAGCCCAAAGGGGAGTTGAGCAAGACTCTCGCCTAAGGCAACACCATCAAAGGAGCCAGAGAGGGGCAACAAAATTTTTGGTTACTTTATATAAAAATTTAGTTAGTAAAGAGTAAGAGAAATAAAATATTAGAAATGAATATGTAGAAAATTGGTTTCTATTGTTAATATTACATCAAGCACATAGGTTCAAGTCCTGCCATTGCAATTTAATAGTTTTGTTTTTTTTTTCCCTTTAATTTTTATATATTCTGCCTAGGGCAACAAGCTTTATTGGGCCTCCTGAAGGGAGAATTCTTAGTTCTTACAGTGATCTTTTCACTTATTCAATTATGATTTTAGTATCGTATAGTTTATTGCTAGCATCTGCCAGCATTTTACGTTTTGTTTCTCTTAATTATAAAATAGTGTATTATATTAATAGTTTGATGCGGTCCATTATTGACATTCATATAGAAATTTATACACACTAGTCTAGGTGCTTGAATACATACCTATAAGATAAGACATTTGCATACACGTTGATAGTCCATAGGTGCACTACATTTTAATAAAATTTCACACACCTAATTCAAAATCCATTCCTTATTTGTTTAGTTGTGTATATGTGTTGTCTCGGCTTATGTTTGATTTTTGTTTTGTAATGATTATAGTGCATTGTGCATATAGTGAGCATGTTGTTGTGATATGTGTATCTACAAGAAAGGGAAGGTTACTGTAACGACCCATCATTTTGATCGTGTCGAACCGACAAAACATGTCAGCTCGAACCATCCAAAACGACAGATTGTTATTAGCTTTTGAAGTAAATTGAATGAGTCACAGATTAAAGACACAGAGTTATATGATATCTCGCATTGGAAATAAATAATATAATAGTAGTTCATGAAGCTACTAAATAAAATTTTGCATCAGAATTTACATGAATACTACAACGGAAGTCTAATACAATAAATTTCAAACACATAAATAAATAATAACAGTTTGAACCGAAATGACAAGAAACAGCTGAACTGTAACAATTGAATGGATAGATATAGGTAAAAATCCCAACATCATCTTCAAACTCCAAGAGTGGATCTCGAAAGCTGTGATAATCGTTCTGACCAAAGCAATAATGCAGTTCTGACCAAAGCAATAATGCAAAACAAAATAACTCGGATCAGGACTAACATTTCCATGGAAGTAAATCAACTCAAATGAAATGTTCAATGAAATGCAACTAGTAACTCAAAGGATGTTTGGGGTCACCATCCTCTAAGGATCCGTCAAACTAATACTATATAGTATAATACGTTATGTACAATAGTGTCTATTAGTAAAGTAACATATCAAAATAGCGTAAGCGGATTACCATATTACCCTTACACAATTTATATATTCTCATAGTATATACAGTACCGTAATTCCTCTGTAAACTTAACGGCTAACAGAGGGCACTCCATATAAAACAGTACAAAACAAAATCGTAGTGGGCTCTTATATGACATCTGACAAGGCACGCAAGGAATGCTAGGGTGGATTCATCGTTTGCAGATCCGGACTGGTGGTAATGCATAGCAGCCACTACCGCCCACCTCGAAACACACTCCCATATCAAAAGGGTCCAATCAAATCTCAAAGGTAATAGAATAGTATCGAAGAAGTGCGCTCGATAGAAGGAGTGACCTCACTTAGCTTTGCATAGCTTCTGTTTTAGCCACATCTAACTGACTCAAGGAAGTCAAGGTCTCGTAATTAATATGAAATACAAAATAAAGTTTTTCGCCAAACCATCCTAATTCATTCTGGAACTCTACGCATACACAATTGTCAAAGTGGTTTTTGGGATTGGTTGAGAGTATGACAATAGCTGATCCCGGTCTCATTAACAACCATTCGTTTACATTTTTCACACCGTGACCATTATTTTATAAATCACTTTATAAAATCCTTTATATGAGTTCTTAGATTCGAATTTGTAATCAAAATTAAATATCTTACTTTGATTATATTCAATTTTGAAAATAACTCACTTAAATCGCTTTAATCGTCGATTTATAAATTTTTGTAAAGATCTCAAAATATAGTATAAACCAATACTATAATACTTAACTTCGATTTTATATAATTTTCGAAAATATTCGCATAACGACTTATGATCCAAACTCGACTCATATTAAAATCATACCTTAAAAGTCTCAATTTCTTTTTAAATCGATACTAAAACATTTCTACTAGCAATCCTACACATTTCATAACAGTTCATGTGTGCTGATCTAACAACTACGAAACAATGTAGGTCAAGTGTGAGATAAACTCACCTTTCATGGCACAGAATGGAGACAACAAACGGATTGACATAGGATGAAGCTACGATTTCAAGGCATTATTCAGGATAGATTCAACTCAATATCACTCGGCATTTATTTTAATTTATATAAGAGGAGAATATGGAATTTCCAATGCAATGGTATGACTATTGCGTTTTGGAATGGGTTTCAAACTCAACCCACACTCGATTCAAATAAATCAACGCAATAAATTTTTATAAAAATAATAAATTAATTTCTATATTTATATACATGGCAAAACCTATGATACACATATTTGAAATCAACATAACGCTAAATGCCTACATACACAACAAACCCAAATATATAAATTCACACATAAAATATATATAAATACCCGAACGCCAATACTCACACACTCACAGAAAAAATACACACACAAATAAAATCACATACACATGACATATGAAAAACACAGTAATGTAAACAATAACTGTCGCAACACTAAACATACACAAATATACATGCGCACTCAAAATACTCCACACATACACACAACAAGCACACACAAATTTACCATACCTACACGAACTGACGAACATAACTCCGTGCACTCTCGCATACACAACATGAAGGAGGAAGGAATGAGATGGAGCTCGGCTTGGTGGCAGCGAGATATTGGTCACGGCAGTCAGGGGTTCGTCCTGGTCTTCAGGCGGGTGAGGCGAGGGGGTGGCGGTAAGCTAAGGCGGGCTTGGCAGTTGGTCGAAGTCGGCTCGGATGCAGCTGGCATGGCTTCGGTTTGGCTAAAGGGAAGAAACGATGGGAACGTGATGATGAGGCTCGCAGGTGGGAAGAAATAAACATGACGTGGGTATTTGTGAAATAGGAGAGATAATGGGGACATGGAATTGTGAATGATGGGAGAAAAAAAAACGAAATGAAATGCGCAGCTATATCCATGTTTTGTGTGTGTGTGTGTGTATATATATATTCTGTTTTTATTTTTGTTGTTATTTTATAATGTTAAGTTGGCTTCGGGAATGTAGACCGAATGGGTTACACTAGTGAAACTATATTTAATTTTCTTTGGAGCACATGTTTTGGAAGGGAACAAAATGCAATGGCTAATTGTTTTATTCCTTTTGAATCGGCATTTCGCACTGCTTTCAGGAAAACCACGAAATAGCGATTTGGGAAACAAAATGAGAACTTTGGTAAAATGGAATGTTTGCCAAGAAATTAATAACGTACAAAGGAAAAGTAAGGGAACAAACAAAAGCCAAATGGTGACAAAATGTTTTGTTTGGAAATAGAATGCATGGTGGAAATATTTATGCTAAATGGACGTGCATGGCTTTGGAATGAAAAAAAAAAGCAAAAGGCAACCATGCATGCATACCTTCTAATAAAATAAAATAAACCAATGATTTAGTAAAATAAAATGACGTGTTTTGCAGACCCAAAATGACAAAAAAAAAAAAAAAATAAGCATGATTCGAATAGGGACACATCGAACTAAAATGACTCTATTTCAAAAATGAACTGCACAAGCCTTTCCGTAATTTCGCCACGAACCAACCACCGGAACTGACAAATGAATATATTGCACAAATCAGCGCGATGAGACGGACGCAACGGTATATAATTTGCAGTGTCACGATGCTCCGTCAAAAACGTGTTACGGACCCCTTTAAATGGATAATTCGGATGGGAAACTGAAGTCAAAACATTCGATTTTCGCGAAATGAATTTTGTTGTTGGATTAAATGACAATGGATAGAATATTTTTCATGTTTGTTCGAACTGGTTTCGGAGAGATTTTAAAAATCGATAAAATTTGAACTGCTATGCATAGCTTTGCACTGAAAATTGCGCGATTGACAAACATTCAAAATTTCCTATGAAATTTCCACAGTTACTACGCCTCACTGTACGTATTTCAAATTCCAAGTTTCCGTTATCAGAAATTACAGAATATTTTGAAATTGAATCAAAAAAATAATTCTAATAATATTAGTAAACCAATTATATAATAATATGAGTTTAAATATACTTAAATTAAAATTAAAATTCAAATATCTAAACTCGATTAAAATTTATCAATTAATAAGATTTGATATTACAAATATTGATTTGTATTATTAAATTATATTTAATTAGAATTAAATTCATCTGTTATATAAAATCCAAAAGAAATATAGTTTTATATCATAAATCAAAATAGTTATAACAATAAAATCCAAACAAATTTAGTTTTAAGTAAGCAAAATTAAATAGAAATCAAATAATTATATAAAAATATACTTGAAAATACCAGTTGTTACAATCTCCCCCAATCAAACCTTTTCGTCCCTGAAAAGGAACGAGGCAGTGAAATAGTAATTAAATAATTAATATTTAAACCAATTGTTCATATTTATCCTCATACCTATGTATATACTTTGAAATATATATAAATCAAAAGTTAAAATATTTTCAAACATTAAAAAATATGATTTTATGTATTCACTCGATGTCTCGATTGGCGATATATATCTATCCCACTTTCAAAACCTTAATATAGGTACCGATGATGTCGCGGTCATCACTAGAATCATTTTCAAGCGACTAGAGTGTGACTCTATATCTATCAAATACTTATAGGATTACATATATACATTGATCAGACAAATATTTAAATAACTAGGTATTCGATATGCTAACTTTAACGTCAAGTAAATGCTCAAAACTTCTTTCTATATTTAAATAGAATACATACCAAGTTTTCAAATCATATATTATATATAATATATTTCAAATCATTAAAAATTTAAGTAGGGCAAATTTATATCTTTCACCAACTCATTTATTTATTAAAATTCAACCCAATCCTTAATAGATATACAATAATATTAGTATTAGATCAAATACATAACAATATTATTCTACACAATACCTAAATATTTTCAAAACTAAATTATCAATATTTAAAACTTATAAAACTAGTTTAATTCCATAAGTTTAACATATATACACATCACAAATTAAAATTTTTATAAACCCATTTAAATTTATAAATTCCTATATATACATACATTTATAAACTGTACCATTATGGATTTCAGCCAAGGAAAAATCATTTTATTATAAAATCTATATCTTTAAATCTCATTTAAAATATATAGTTTATAAAATATAAAATATGAAAGTATAAATATCAAATCTTTTTAAAATATTGGTATTACCAAACAAAATGTTATTTGTAAATAAATATCCTCCATAAATATATATCAAAATTCAATATTGCATCAAAAAGATATTATATTATAATACCTTTAAAAATACAAATTTTAAACCAATATTTAACAAGACTAGACTCGCTAGAAGACTTATACTCTCCTTTTATTTCTTACCTTGTTATGGACAAGGATAAGTTATATAATTCGAGTCAAAGCTGAACGAACGAAAGAACCCAGTCAGAGAGGATCTATGAAGGAAGATGGATTCAAATAGAAATGAAATTTCAGAAAAAGATATAAATATTAAAAAAAAATTCGAAAATATTTATCTACAAACATTTTAATACCATTTTAAAAACAAGTTATACTTTCAAAATATGCTCTCTCTCAAAAATGATTTTGCAACTAATTCCACTCATTCTAGGGTATCATTACCCTATCTCTAATGAGTTTTTATCCCATAGGCTAAAGCTTTCATAAACCAAAGTTCTGATACCAACTATAAAGACCCGCCATTTTGACCGTGCCGAGCCAACAAAACATGTCAACTCGAACCGTCCAAAATGACAGATTGTTATTAGCTTTTGGGGTAAACAAAATAAATCATAGAATCACATATCACAGACACAGAGTTATATGATATCTCGCAGCGGAAATAAATAATACAATAGTAGTTCATGAAGCTACTAAATAAAATTTTACATCAGAGTTTACATAAATACAGCAGCGGAAGCCTAATACAATAAATTTCA
Source organism: Allium sativum (assembly GCA_030737875.1). Lineage (NCBI taxonomy): Eukaryota > Viridiplantae > Streptophyta > Magnoliopsida > Asparagales > Amaryllidaceae > Allium > Allium sativum. The sequence continues at coordinate 224,031,705 of CM060910.1, read as the reverse complement.
AATATATAAATGAATAGTAATAGTCTGAACAGAAACGACAAGAAACAGCCGAACTGGAACAAATGAATAGGTAGATATAGGTGCGCAAATCCCAGTATAATCTTCAAACTCCAAGAGCGGATCTCGAAAGCTGTGATAATCGATCTGACCCGAGCAATAATGTATAACAAAACAACTTGGATCAGGACAAGCATTCTCATGGAAGTAAATCAACTTAAATGAAATGTTTAATGAACTGCAACCAGTAACTCAAAGGATGTTTGGGATCACCATCCTCTAAGGATCCATCAAACTAATACTGTATAGTATAATACGTTATATACAATAGTGGCTATCAGTAAAGTAAAATATCAAAATAGCGTAAGTGGAATTACCATATTACCCTTACATCGTTTATACATTCCTATACTATATAAAGTGCTGTAATTCCTTCCTATACCGAAGGGATATCAGAGGTCACTCCATAAAAAACAATACAAAACAAACTCGTAGTGGGCTCGTATATGACATGTGACAAGGCACACAAGGAATGCCAGGGTGGATTCACCATTTGCAGATCTGGACTGGTGGTAACACATAGCATCCACTATCGCCCACCTCGAAACATACTCTCATATCAAAAGGGCCCAATCGAATCTCAACAGTAATAGAATAGTATCGAAGAGTATGCTCGATAGGAGGAATAACCTCACTTGACCCAGCGTAGCTCCTGTTTTATCCATATCAAGCTAACTTAGGGTAGTCAGGGTCTCGTAGTTAATATGAAATACAAAATAGAGTCTTTCGCCAAACCATCCTACTTCATTCTGGAACTCGACCGCGTACACAATTTTCAAAGTGGCTTTCGGTATTGGGAAAAGTATGATAATAGCTGATCCTGGTCTCTTTAACAACCATTCGCTTACACTTTTCACACCGTGGCCATTGTTTTATAAATCATTTTATAAAATTCTTTATACGAACTCTTAGATTCGAATTTGTAATCAAAATTAAATATCTTACTTTGATTATATTCAATTTTGAAAATAACTCAATTTAATTGCTTTAATCGTCGATTTATAAATTCACATCGTAAAGATCTCAAATTATAGTATAAACTAATACTATAATACTTAACTTCGATTTTATATAATTTCCGAAAATATTCGTATAACGACTTATGATCCAAACTCGACTCATATTAAAATCATAGCTTAAAAGTCTCAATTTCTATTTAAATCGATACTAAAACATTTAACTTCAAGAATATTTTAGTTTGATTAAAATTCGCAAAAATTCAAGTTCAAAACAATTTCAAATGATTAAATTCTACATTTACAAGAAATCATTTCAAGTCGATTCATAAAATCTAACATTTGGTTCGAGTTCAATATAGACAATTCAAATCAAAACTTAATATTTCAAGTTAAACAAATCTTACAGTCTAGTTCCTCCTTTTATAAAAATTCGTTCAAATCGACTGAAATCCCAATCGCTTAAGTTCAAATTCGGTTTATACAATTCAAATCAAAACCTTCTATTTCGATTTATATAATTCAAAACAAATCATATATTTCAATTTCAACGATCATATCATATTTTATAACTCAAGCCATACAATTCAAGTTCACTACTTATGAATTCAAAATAATTTCTAAATCATTATTTAGTGATTCAAAACAATTATAAAATCATTCTTATAAGCTTGACTTACATAACTTCTCAATTCATACAAAATGGATTATATAATCAGTTCCAAACATAGTAATATATATATTCAAAATTCACATTTTATCACTTTAAGATCGAACTCAAATTCATATCAATTTTTTTATTCAAATACATTTCCTTCACTTTGAAAAATTCAAATTAAAAGTCAATTTACGCAATTCAAATTCATTTCGTTTAATAGTTAAACCATCTCAAATTCACATTTAGTTGACTAAAAAACAAATTTATATCATATCCATTATAGGATCACAATAGGTCGTGTGGGAGACGATAAAGAAGGAGAAGGGGCGGAAGCTAAGGAAGGAATCGCTCCAATAGATCATGGGAGGAAAAGCCCCTATTGTGTCTCCTTCTACATCCCCTGTTGAAGAAGAGGATGTAGGATCTCAGGGGGATACCGACATCCATGGAGGCAGTGATGATGAGATCCACATCGGAGAGGGTGGTTGGTCGGTCTCTCCCATTTCGTCTTCAATAGAGGACCCGAGGTTGGGAGGATCATCCAAACCAGTTTCTCTAGTCATGACCTCGGAGAACACTACGTTGTTGGATGCATAAGGACAATTCAAAGACTTGGATAAGGTTCGGATTGAGCTAACACTCTCTTGACCAAGCGACACTAACAGTGGGAGCCTTACGCTGAGCGTGAGGGAAGTCACCCCTTCAAGCAGACTAAAATATGGTCTGTTGAGGGAACACTCAGGACACATGCTCATAAACACTGCATAACACAACATTTGTTTGTGTGCATAGGATGTTTGACTCTGACCCAAAATCTGCTCTGTGCAGGTGCAATGGCTAGAGAAAGCGACAAGGACCGAGATCGAGGGTCTGGGAGTCGTCGACCATTAGAGAGCAGGACTATAAGCAGCTTTAAGAGGAGTGTATATTTGTATTCGTAGTCCCCTCGCTTTTGCGACCACAGCAGTGCCGGACGACATAGAGATCAACCTCAATGCTCAGAATCCTCACCCCTGAGTACTCATCTAGCTTAAGTAGATAGAAGGCCAAATATAGCAAGTACAAGGCAACTGACCTCTACAGTTCCCCCTTATGTTTTCCCAACAATGCAAGTAGATAAGGATATCAACAAGGAGAAGGCACTCTGAGTATCCGGTTTGACAAAGAAGGTTGTAGCAAAATGGGGTCCGACAGTGCTGGATATTTCTACGATCCCACAACTCAGCAACGAGGAGAAAAAAGAAATACTTAAGAAATCATTTCTAGGCTTCTACTTCTAGGATTTGTTGTGGCTACCTGATATTAGTCTGATCCCGATGCAAGATGACGAGCAGACTTGGAAGCGTGTATATGTCATCTTCTACCAATATCGGGAGTTGTATAAGTACTTGAGGAGACTCTCGGAGTGGATCTTCAAGACGAACGGAGAGATCCAGGGATTACAGCATGAAGTCCAATTCGAGAGGGAGAGCCTGAAGAACCAGGAGGCTGAACTAAGTAAGAAAACAATTCAGTTTGTATCTATTTCCATGTATCCGAGAAATATGTTTTGGTGCTAACTCTCTGTTACCGAAATAGATGACATGAAGAGAGCTTGTAAAGGTCAAAGCTCGAGATGCACCAGGCCCAGGAATCGTTTAAAGACAATTTGGCCTCAGTCTCGGCCCGGGTCTCTGCGTTGGAACAGGAAAATAAGGGTATGTCCTAGGAGAACAAGCGACTGGTGAAGGAGAACGAAGAAGTGGAATAGCTTCGTGAGAACAACCAAACCATGAATCAAGATAATGAGGTTATATGAAAAGAGAACGAGTGAGTGCAACAGCTTATCAAAGAAAATTAAGAGCTCGAGAAGCTTCTTGAATCGAAATGTGCTAAGATTGAGCTGGCTAAGAAATACAAGGAAGCCGCGGAAGCCTCGAATAAGGACATGTTGGGTCAGGCGGATAGTATAAAAGATGAGTTTTAGGTCGAATTGAATAAATTTAAGGCTGAGGTGAAGGAGGCCGGCGAAAGAGAGGAGGCGTAGTTGGAGCCATCAGTGTGGGGATTTTATGTCAGAATAATTTGATTCCGCGTAATCTCGTGGGTTGAAGATTATCCCAGCTATCTAGCTTAAGCCTGGGATAAGCTGGTGAAGTGGGAGGCCCAAATGGAAGAGGTGGAATTTGTAGATGAGGCGACACCGATGGTTGAATTCTTGACTGAGAAAGAGCGCCGTATATTGGCCGAAGGAAGGGAAGTGCTGAGAGAGGATGCCGAGGCGGAGAGGGTGGCACAACTTACTGCTACGAAGGGGAAAGTCATTTCTACTTAGAGCATAATAATGACTCATACATTTAAAGGACGCAGCTCTCAACAGCAGCAAGTTGCCCCATTCGTTTCCATTGGTCGTCCATCAGTTCCAGCTCCCATCTCTATCGAGTATGATGCTGATTTTCCAAGGATGGAACATAGACGCCCTCTTTAGCTAACAACCAGAAGCATTATGCCCGTTGGAACCACACATCAAGCATTGGAAGGTAAATCGACTTTCTCACCATTGCCTAGAAGGATGGTAACATGAGGTCAAAGGAGACTAACTCTTCTTCTCCTTTGTCATGCGGGTTCCTCCGGAGCAGAGGAGATAATGGGTTTTGTGCCAACGTTGCCTATCACGCCCGGGTTTGATACGGAATCTCAATAGAAACAACTAGGAAAGGGATTCAATCACCTGGACACTTTCTTGGATTCATAGTTAGAGGAGTTTAAAATGGAAGACCTCTTTCTAAAAGTGAATGGGAGGCATGAGGAAATCCAAACAACCGGATCGATGGAAGCAAGTGGGCAAATCATGCACAAGTTGGTTGAAAAATAGTAAGCGCAATTGCTCGCATTGTCGAAACAGCAGGAGGAAAAGAGGAAAACTGACGAGGAAGCCATCCATAAGGCTTAGAAGGAAACAAGGGCAAAGAATGAAGAGAAGGCTCGAGCCAAAGTTTAGGAGGCATCTCAGAAAAAAGTCGAGTATGAGTCCACCCAAAAGAAATCGGAGGCTGAGCTCAAGAGGCTGAAGGAGGAAGAGGAGAAAAAACTGAAGATCAGGCGTGATGCTTATAAGAAAGCAGAGAGGGGGCCAAAAGGCCGACAAGGAGGCTGGGAAGGAGGGAGACACGACCGCAGTGCTGAAATTATCCAGCGAGTTCCGACCTAATCCCTTGAAGTTCATTTACATCCCCGGAATCGAGGCCTCTGATATCTCAAGTGGTGATTAGGAGTTCTTAATAAAACCCCAGCCATAGCCTACTCTAACAAAAGGAAAGAACGGGAGAGGAGGAAGCGGCTCCAAGAAGACGAGGAAAAACGAATATGAGCCGTCTAAACTAAATCAAGGAAAATAAAGAAAAAGGGTGGCTCGTCGAAGTGATTATTATAGACATCTTTTTGGTTATGTAGTCTTATAGGATACGCGAGTACATCCCTAACTTTTGGAGGCATGATGTGGTTTTCAATTACGTCATATTGTTAGAAAGAAGAGATAGTTATATTTTGTTTTGTGAGAGAAAGTTAGTTAACTTTTCTTACATCACATAATGTTCCAAGTATTCGAATTTTTGTCTAAGCTTTCCACTTTCTGTACTTGCGTAAATGTACTCGTCATTTCACTTAAACTAATTCCATCTGTGGCTTTACCCTTGAAATACTCAAAGTTGTGTGAAGCCGAAGTGTGTTGACTCCATTCTTGACTCCTTTCAGTCATAGATCTAGAGCCTCTTAGAGCCCAAGCATGTGAACTTCGATCCCAGGTGCTAACACCAAAAACGAATGCTAACACCCCAGGAGGTGAGAAGGCATCTCTAAACTGTAAATAACATAATTAAAGCAGAAAAATGTAGAAAATAGCAAAGTAGACAGCAAATTTATAGTGGTTCGACCTCGATTTTAGCCTATATCCACTTTAAATGAGGATTTCATACTTTCTCCATCACAAGGCACACATATGATCTCATTTTACACTTTTTGTGATGCTTTACAATTATTCTCTCTTTCTTCTCTACAATCTCTTGACAATTCTCTATCACTCTTGAATATCTTCGAATCTCACTAGTAGCAGTGATTATCATATTAGATCTTCGATAATCTAGCTTGGTGGTGATCTTCGATGATTTCTCGATGATAATGATGATGGAGATCCTTGGATGATGCTTGAAGAATTTTTAATGGAGAGGTAGAAGCTTGAGTGTCATCGGAGATCAAAAATGGTAGCCCATCGGGAGGAGAAATTCTAACCCCTTTCATGAATGAGTGGGTCCAATATTTATAGTTGTGGTTTGGAGTGGAGTGGAGCTCAAAATAAGGTTTATGCGGCTTCCTAGATTGGCAGCAGATCCATCCCATGTATGGTATGCGATCCATGGTTTTCCAGAAGCCCAGGGTAGCTAACGATCTGTAGGAGCTCGCGTTTCAACATATATGCAGGCCACCAATCCAACGAACTATGAGCGACCCATAGTTTTCTGCGATCTACATGTCTTGTGCGACTCGTGTAATAACTCGCCCCGAATGGGCCCAAATTTCGACCCAGAAAAGTCCCATTAAGATTAGAGCCATCCTAAACGGGTCGTTGGTTACTGGAACGATTACATTTGCACAAATAACAATAACATATGCTTCAAATAGAAATCTCACATAGTGGAAAGAGAAAATATAATATTCAAATAAGATGCACCATTATTTCAAAGCCACAGAAATACACAGTCGCAGTTACATTTATTCAATAGGTACATCAAATAGTTTATTTCATAAGATTCCAAAAAAGCAAAGCTATAACTGATATAATATCTTAATAACTTCATCTTTTCCATCGGCTTCAATCATGACTTCGTCCATAGCTTTACGCCATCTACTGACATGTTGGATGTTAAGGAGAGGGGGTCAGAACATAAAGTTGTGTAACTGGAATATAGTGTTACTTAATGTCCATACCCTATATTTTTACCAGGTTACATATGTCATGGTATGTCTACTCAGCACGCAACAAATATCAAGTTTCTAACTAGTAGGGTGGATATCCAAATCAATTTCTCATTATTGTCTTTAGGGTAAAGACCCAACGAGGTGGCATTCTCAGTCACTTACGGACTTATCAAGGGTGAATTCTTGTGATCTCTTATAACCCTGAGGCGGACCCCTAGCCCTTTCAGACCTCGTCCTAGTACGCCAACGTTCTAAAGTCTATTCTCTCACTTGTAATGTGAGAAGTAGTATTGCAAACGTTACTACTTAACTTATATTACCCGGTAGGACACCTAGGTTGCTTAAAACTTTCCTTAGATGGTTGGTGAGCATGCAATGGCCACATATCCGTTCAATTACCAACCTGTCCTAGTTAAGTCCTTACAAGCTTCTAGAGGAAGTGGACATCCCCATAAACTACCTACTCCGTTATTGTTTTATGCCTAGCCACTTTTAAAGAAGGAGGACCAAAAAACATACCTTAACACTAATAAGGGTGGGTCCCATGACTTATTTCCTTTCCGAGGAATAAACCTTCGAAGGGATCCTAGACCTAACCACATAAGACCCAAATTAGATAAAAAAAGGTGAGTTAGCCACTTAACGACTTCTTAAGGCGTAGTAAACCTATATTTTTCACACATCAGACTTATATATATATAGTTATATATATATACATACACATACACTAGACCTCTCACATTAAACAGTATACCTGTAGATGCTGGATATGCTCGTCAGTTTCGGGAAGGCTTCTACTACAAGTTGGTTTAACCTCGTGTCTTGTGTACTAAGTTTATGAATGGCCCATGGTACCTAGACGCTCACATTAGTTGGGCCTACTTGTAGTTGCTTGATTTGTCGGTCGGTTCCGGGCAGGCTTCTACCACAAATGGCAACTAACCTTGTGTCTATGTGTCACTTATTTTATGTATTTAATCCATTCTACATATACGCACACGCAAGAAAACAAATATATATTTGTTTATTTGTTAAGGAGACATTTCAAATTCGAATTCTACTTAATCGCGTTTATTACGTTATTACAACGTTAATTACGTTGATAAGTAATATAATAATAGCGCCTAATTAACGTAAATATTCTGTAACAACCCGGAATTTTGGGGCCAATTTAAAAAATTTATTTTTAGAAAATTTAATGAATTTTGAATATATAAAATAATAACGACGAAAAATTTATTTTAAAACGAATAAATTCAATTTAATTATAAAAGGAGTTTAAAACAACGCTGCAGTTTGAAAATTTGAATTTGAACTTTGGCTGACTGTACAGGATTCAAAACAAATCGGATTTCAGTAAAACCAAAAATATTTAAATCTGTTTAATCATATCTTTCGAACGAATCTAAAAAACTGAAATTTCATCGCAGGAATAAAAAGTTATGTCCAATTTAAAATTTAGAAAAGTCGCTGTAGAATATATATATATATGTGTATTAATATAATATATGGCCCTTAAAATCGCCATTTTGCAAACGACCTCTGTTTTCGACGAAACCACTTTTCTTGGAACCGGAATGTCAAATTATTGTTAAATTTATTTTTCTAGAATTTTTCGAATTAATACGTGAGCGTGGCAAAGGAAAATGTGTTTTGTCAGTTTCAGACGAATCGGATCGACCAGAAAATGGCCATTTTTCAAACGGTCTCAGAATTCGACGAAATTAGTCTTTTTAGAACCGTATCGTCATAACAAAGCAAAATATATTTTTTATGGAATTTTCTGAGTCCGTATGTGGCCCCGGTGGATTTATATATGCTGTTAAATTAAATAAATAAAAGATTTAAATATTAATTCAAATAAAACAGGGCTCAGACGATCAAACTGGAAGACGGGACCTAGCCCATCGTGTCCGGAGCGTGGGTATTTGCTTAGGAACAAAGTTCGTTGGGCCTGAATTGGAGTTGTTAAGGATAATGGGCTTAAACTGAAAATTAGGAAATTAAATAATATAAATGCACTAAGAAATACGGTCCTAATACCAATCAAATACGTATACCCTAAACACTTTCTCCCAGCCGCCACTCCTCTAAACTAATGGCCGATAATGTCCCAAACTAATCCATCAATTTCTCACAATCTAGACCGAGATAATATATGAATCCAAAGCCAAACGGTAGAGATTTTCAGGCTCTACAATTCCATACGGATATGATCGGTCCTTATTGAATGTTGCTCGAGTTATTTGCGCTCAAAGGTCACGACTTTGGGCTCGATTTCAGGGTGCTGGGGAGTGCGAGCTCGATGGGGTTCCAGGCACTGGAAGGTGGATGTGCAGGCTTCAATGTGGCGCAAGTTGATCGGTCGGAAACGGCCTCAGGTGGCGTGCGTTCTGGTGGGATGATTTTAAGGGAATGGGTTCGGTTTGTCAAGTATTCACGATAGGAGAAGGAGGAAAGAACGACAACATTTTCCTAAGTGTTGTTTTAAAAAGGGTAATTTGTTTTAATGTTAATTTAAATATTCTAATTATTTAATTAACTTATAAAGGCCGTAACTTATTCATTTGAAAACGAAATTCAGAAATTTCGATTTCTTTGGAATCGTATGGACAAGATCTAGATAATGGAACTGTCCGCGACCAGAACAGAGCAATTTGAAAATTCAGCCAAATTTGAATACGAACTATTCTAAATTAAAGGCTCAGTGAGAAATCTTAATTTATTTTTATTATTATTTATTTTAAATAATACGAATAAATTGTAACTATGTTCTCCTCCATTCACTGTATATGTCATGCTTTGTGATTTGGTTTGAACTGTGATTTGTGTGTTATGTAGATCTGAAAAATTAACATGTTTGTTAATTAGAATTGTGTTTAACAAAAATGATCAGTTTGTTAATTAGTGAGATTTATGATCTAAATAATTTAAAATAAATTACTTGTTATCGTGTTTAGTGATTCATACATGTTCGTGATTGGATTCTAAACGTTTGATGCTGTTTGGTGTTCTGTTAATTTAATGGAATATTTATGTTGAATTAAAACTTCCCAAATTGAACATTTCATCATCTTGTGTTATTAGATGTGTTTATAAACAAATTTGTTAAACCAAATCACCTTGTTCTGTTATGAGATTTGTTAATTTACAACTATGTTAATTAGAAAAATAGTAGAACAAAATCATTATGTTGTGGTTGTTAGATTTGTTAATCCAAGAATTCACATTTATGTTAAATTAGAATTTTTATATAAAACCATCGTTTTATGTTGAAAAGGAATTATCATATAAAAACATCGTTCTTATGTTGAATGTGAATTGTTATATAAAAACATCGTTTTATGTTGGAATAAGGTGACTTCGGTTTCGTTCAGACCCAGAACGGACTTGTAAATGGATCGTATGTCTGACATTGTATTCCTTTATACTGTATTCGTTGATCTATGTTTAACATATATCTGCTTGGTGTTCAATACCCTTCTCTGAGACGTACGAGCTTAGAGGTTACATATTGACAGAAATCAATGGTATGGTATGGATTGACAATGTGGCATGCCAAGATGCATGGATCGAGCCTTTTGTTGAAAAGCAGGGCCTTGTGGGATGATCAAAGCATAGCCTGTTTAGGCGTAGCTTTGTGTATAGCATGACTTCGCGAGACTCACACCCCGGTATGAGTCAAAAACTGGATTAGGACTGCAGGGAGTGCACACGTTTCTTTCTAGCTAGGAGTAGTGCTAGTGCTTAAACTGGCTGGCATTTTACTTATGTGGATGATGGATTTTGAGGCGCCTCGGATTTATAAGCCATTAGTGGTCATATAGAGGTCCAAAGGGACCGGGAAGCGTGTTTTCAGGCATAACTAATCCACTACCCTTAGGTAGGGACTGGCCCTGAAGATCCAAGGGTTTCCCATAGGTGTGATCCTGAGCATTTGCTAGAGTGTCTCGATTCGGAGAGGAGCTTTCCCCTAGCCTCGACTCATGATGGAAATCCAATTTCCAATACGACCTTGCGGTTTTGATTGTAGAACTAGTATGGCGACATAGTAGGATGGGGTACTATGCCGTCTATGATTGATACATTATGATTGAAATGTTTTTGAAATATATATACCCATATATATACACACTAATATTAAATCTGTTTTATCGTATCAAGCATCTTTTGACCATTATAAGGTAAAACCCTATCCTCCGGTTTGCGTTGCATTGTGTGATGGGACTTGGGTCTTATAATGGTTTCATTTTTCTAAAAAGCATTGCGTTGCTTAATGATTTACTTTATTTTATGCACTGGCAATCCAATGGAGTAAACCTATTCCGCGTTAGCGGCGTGGTCCTGTGATTTGCCTTATTATTAGATTAGTTAAGTTAGATTTCTCATACCAGTCCCATGACTGACCTGTAGTTTGTTTCACTGGCAAACTCGGGTGCCCATATTTCTCACACGGGAAGTCGAGTAGCTTTTTGTAGATATTTATCTCTTTGGCAGGATCCTGGATCGAAGCTTAAATCTGTGTCCAGAGCATAGAAAGTCTTCCGCTGAGCATTGTATTGAATTCATTGTAATTTACCTTCCGCTGCATTATTTTATTCGATGTATTCTGATATTATGTACTATGATGTTATATTATCATGATGTAATAAAAGTCTGCTGTTATTGTTATAATGTGTTGTATTCCCAAAGTTAAAGTATTCAAGGATTTCCAACATTTGAATCAGACCTGTGTGGTTTATGGTCGATTCAAAGGGCGGGGATTTTTGTGTCTTTACATATTCTATAAATGGGAAACTTACTAACATGGTGGCAAATTGTCAATTTATCCAAATTAAGGCATACAAGTTAGAATTTCCTTATTTTTACCGCTACAACATAGGCACGATGGCATAATGAACATATAACAAATAGAAGTGAATCGAAAATACACATACATAACAATTACAGCTTGTATACTGGGTATGTAGAAATGATTTCAATATTGAATTAAAAATAGAGCGTTACATACGCCTACCAATGTATGTTTATAATTCATATTTCATGAAATTCACCTAGTTTGGTGTTATGCACTTAAAAAATGTTTACCTTTGACATATTTCACTTATGAGTGCGTTTAGACCCAACATAGGATCTATACCCAATTCAAACCATGAAACATAAAATCCGAATCTTTTTAGGATATAATATAATGGTAATAAGGGTAAATCACATAAAATCTAAATAATAGTACTACAGTCATATTGACTTTTAGTCCAATACAAAAACCACAATTCCACAAAATCAATTCAACATGACAAATGCATGCGTAATTACAAGATATAAGATTTGGGGATTTTCATGTCCATATTATCGAATATCCAAATTCTCCTAGCATATCAATTTATATGACAAACTATTAAAAACATGAATATTCCTTTAAGCATGTAACACCCCTAAGTCCCACATCGTGGAAGCTTGTGTGAAGTGGGTACTTATATAGTAGATCCCATCTCTTACTAACGCCGAGGCATTTTGAGGAACAATACCCCACACCTATACTGTGGCTAAGTTGGGAACAATATCTTGCGTGAACGGAGGTGCGGGCTGTTACAGTGGTATCAGAGCCAGGTTCACTGTAACAGCCCGCACCTCCGTTCACGCAAGTTATTGTCCCCAACTTAGACACTGTATATGTGTGGGGTATTGTTCCTCAAAAGGCCTCGGCGTTAGTAAGAGATGGGATCTACTATATAAGTACCCACTTCACACAGGCTTCCACGATGTGGGACTCAGGGGTGTTACATTCTCCCCTCCTACAGAGCCCAACGTCCCCGTTGGCTCACAAACACCTCACTCAGGCGCTGCGGTCCACACAGGAGCCACAATTCCGGCTGGGTATTGGCTCTGATACCAACTGTAATGACACGCATTTCGCCCGACCTTAATCGATCGCAAAATCGACCAAGACCGTTCAAAATCCGCATGCGTTAACTCTGGGAATACAACACATCAGAATAAAAACATCAGACTTTTATAAAACATCATAATAATGTTACATCAGAGTACAGAATATCAGAGTACATCGATAAATTACAGCGGAAGATAAATTACAATATTTTAATACATTGCAGTGCAGCGGAAATAAAATAGATACAGCGGAAGATAACTATGTTCTGGACACAGCTTTAAGCTTCAATCCAGCATCCTGCTCGAGAGATAAAGACCTGTAGACAAACTACTTGACTGCCCGTGTGGAAAAGAGGGCACCCGAGTTTGCAAAGGTGGAAACAAACAACGGGTCAGTCATGGGACTGGTGTGAGAATTCTTAACTAATTTAACTAATATTAATAAGGCAAATCCAAGGATCACGGCGCTAATGCGGAACGGGTTTTATTCTAATGGATTGTCGTGCATAACTTAAAGCAAATCGTTAAATAACGCAATGCTTTTGGAAAAAATGAAATCACCATAAGACTCAGGTCCCATCACACAATGCAACGCACACCAGAGGATAAAGGTTTACCTTATGGTGATTAAACATGCTTGGTACGATAAAAACGGATTTGATATTATTATTAGTGTGTATATGTTTTAAAAACAATTTCAATCATAATATATCAATCCTAGGAAGAATAGTATCCCATACTACTATGCCTCCATACTAGTAATACAATCAAAACCGCATGAGGTCGTATTGGAAATTAGGTTTCCATCATGAGTCAAGGCTAGGGAGGAGCTCCTTACCGATTCGAGACACTCTAGCTAATGTCTCAGGATTCCCCGCAGTTAACCCTTGGATCCTGCAGGGCCGGTCCACACATACAGCTTCGTGGATTGGCAATTCCTGAACACACGTTTCCCAGTCCTATAGGACCTATCCGAGGCGCCTCATTCCATCATCCACATAAGTAAATATCAGCCAGTTTAAGCACCGACACTACTTCTAGCTAGAAAGAAACGTGCTGCTCTCCCTGCGTTCCCTTCTCCCGTTTTAGACTCCACCGGGTTGTGTGAGACGAAAAGGAATCTCGCTCGATCTGAATCAGTCGCTAAACCGACCCATATCGTTTGAAATTCCTGATTGTTTCGAGAACACGACAAATAGAACGCAGACGGAAGAACATTTCATTGTTATTACAACAATTCCATCAGAATACAAGAATATACAGAGTATAAATGAATAAATATTACACAGAAAATATCAGAGATTACAATACATTACATAGCAGCGGAAAATAATACAATACACAACTGAAGGAGATATACAGATACAAACCTTTCCGGATATCGTTCCAGCTGTAAACCAGGATCCTGTGAATATAAATCTGCAAAACCAAAACTACTAGCTGCCCATTTCAAAATAAGGGCACCCAGAGTTTAGGTTAAAACAATAAACTCCAGGTCAGTCATAGGACTGGTGTGAGAACTAAAACAGTTATTAATCTTTATTTTTAAAGTTAGATAAATCAAGGGACCACGCCGTATAACACGGAACGGGTTTCCTCCCAAGAATACCAATGCATAAAACAACATCGCAATGCTAAATAAAGAACAATGAAGCTGTTATAAGACCCAGGTCCTATCACACAATGCAACGCAAGCCGGGGGATAGGGTTTTCCCTTATAACAGCCAAATAATGCTTGATAGGTTTAAAACAAATCGTTTGATACTATAATAAGTGCATAGTGTATAAAACAACTTCAAATCATAAGTATCAATCATAGATGGCATGGGTACCATATATCATGTCGTCATACTAGTTCTACAATTAAAACCGCAAATGTCACGTATTTGGAAGTTGGATATCCATCTATGAACCGAGGCAAAAGATAGTCCTCAACCGATTCGAGACGCTCTAGCCCGTGTCTCAGGAACAGCCGCAACTGCCCCCTGGATCCTCAGGGCCGGTCCACCGATGTGGATTATTATGCCTGAACAATACGTTTCTCCACCCTATGGGGTGTCAATGAGCCAACAAACGACTCCATCGGACCCGGATCTTCCGATCAGACCGAGGCGCCTCGCAACAGCAACAACCGCATAAGTCAAACTCGTCAGGGCGTGTAAAACCACTGACGCCACTTCTAGCTAGAAAGAAACGCATGTCCTCCCTGACGTCCTATCCCATTTTTGGTTCACAACTGGGGTGTGAGGCTCGCGAATTCACGTTACACAAAGCTGTGCCACACAGGCTGTGCTTTGATCATCACCACAAGACTTTGCTTTTCAACAGAAGCCTTGATCAATTACCACTTAGGCGTGCCACATAGGCAATTCACTCCATGCGTTTGATATCCATCAATATATAACCCCTGAGCTCGTACGTCTCAGAGAAGGGCGTTAAGCAAGAGAATAAATTATCCGCCGCCAAACAGATATATATTTAATAGAAATCAATCATACAGAATAAAATCCAATGTCAGACACACAGTCCATTTACAAGTTCGTTCTGGGTCTGAACGAAACCGGAGGCACCTAGTACCCCGCATATCCATCGATCTCCAAGTACATCTGGACGATCACTAACTGTTTCCATCTTCTTGGGTGTATGGCCCAATCAAGATCATCAGTAATTATCCAAACGACGTGAAGACCTCCGGTCTTCAACCACCGTCTTCATCTTCGACTTATCGTCGTATTAGTTATTCAGAATGGGATAAACCCGGTCTTTCTGAATAACTCGCGTATATAATAAATAAGTGTTACACAAATACAACATACGCCTCATTCCAATTTAGAATATTATTTTATTCAAATATTACTATACTTTGGGAAAGGTTCCCATTAATTTTATCAAAGATAAATTCTTTAAATTTATTCTTTAATCTTCTTTGAATATCAATTCAAACTAGTCGAGATTAGCGAACCACATCGAAGTAATCATTTATTTTATTTCCCAATCCCAACCTATTCATCCCATGAAGTAAAACTGATCATACTTCATATCTAACACCATGGTGTTATCGGTAAATTCAATTACCATTTCACGTTCAAATCTAATTAAAGATTTAACTATCGCCGAGAGTAAAACTGGTGGTACTCCATTCTCGATCATTTCAATCTAATTAAAGAATCATTAAAACTCCACTTAGTTTTAATCTTTAACTGGGTTAAAGAATCGGTGTCATTTAAAACACGGTTCACGATAAACCCAAAGTCACATTTCATTAATTATCGGGTTAAAGAGCGAGTGTTGTTTAAAACACTGTTCACGATAAACCCAAAAATCAATATCAATTCAATTCCAATTAAACATTATTTAATTGGTACACTTCATTAAATCTAACTAAAGAGACTTAATCTTTTCTCAACTGGGTTCAAGAACAGTGTTAATGAAGACACCATTCACGACAAACCCAAATCACATTTGATATTAAATACAAGGCTCTGAATAGAAAATATATCGGCTCATATTCAATATCAAATTCTACGACCAACAAATATCGTATTGGAAATAACGATGTATATATCTATATCTTTCAAATTCCCATAACGATATCTGTATCATCACGAAATCCAACATCGAAATATTCCGAAGACAATTTTGATTCAAATCCATTCCAATGCAATTATTGGAAATTCTGGTTATTTTCAAAACCATTTTCAAATCCAATTTATTTATTTAAAAGTAAATAGAATTATAATTCTAGTTCAAAACTAGTTCATTTCGATAACAATCTATTTTTATCTTTTCAAATATGGAATTTTTCATCCCAATTCTTCCCAAATCATTTCTTATGATTTTACACAAATTATTGATATTTTTAATAATTTTATCAAGGCTCGTACAGTCGATTTCCATCAACGGCCATCGAACTGCACTTACAACGACCTTTTTCAAATTTGATTTGGACATAATTCCAAATCCAACCATTAGATTTCAAATTTCTAATATTCGTTAGAAAGCTCTTTTCGATACGAACCCAATGGTTCCGGTTTTAGGAGAATCCGACGGTCGGATCTCCCGTAATATCCGTTTGAAGTCAATGGTCGAAATTCGCGAACTACCGCGGCGCGGCACGTTCTATTCAGGCCATTATATTATATATATAATATATATAATATATACTTCGTCGATTTCAATTCAAAACGTGCTTTATAAATCGTTTTAAATTCATTTTCAAAACGGTATCAACTTCATATTCAATTTCAAATCAAAATTGAATATTCCAATCTAAATTCGTTTTAAATTCATTTCGAATCGATTTCAATTCGAATTCATTTCAATTCAATTTCAATTCGAATTCAATTCTATTCAATTTCAATTCGAATTCATTTCTATTCAGTTTCAGTTCGAATTTCAATTCTTTTCAAAATATCAGATTTTTAAATCACTTTCGATATTCATTATAAAATCGATATAAATATCGTTCACGTCAAAATGGCGTCAATCATATCAACACGGCTTCATATATTTCTATTTTCAAATATTCTATTTCAAATATTTCTATTTCAAATATTTCTATTTCAAATATTTCTTTTTCAAATATTTCTATTTCAAAACTTCTATTTCAAATATTTCTATTTCAAATATTTCTATTTCGAAATTGGAATGAAGCCCAATCAATTACCATATAATGTTAATTATATGGATTTTCTAGAACACATGTATACAATAACAACGATGAATAATCAACCACCATCTGAAGTGCATTCTACACTGTATAAGCATCATATATAAATATTCAACGCTTATAACAGTCTGTCAATCAATCGATCGACATACAACTAAACAATTGGGATTAATGTACATCAAATATCATCCCAATACCCGTGTGGGTTTTTCAAACAATCAAACACAGATTTTATTTGTGCAGTTGGGCGATGTGTAAAATTTACCGTCCCAATCAATATCAGTCAAATGTGTGTATATAAACAAATCGCCCGATTTGTTTATTTTTATTTCATTTCATACACATTAAAAATTCTATTTTTAACTATAAAATATTTTATTTCATTTCACACCACATCACACAATCAACTACACATCAAAATCAAACAAACAAGCATACAAGCCGTCCATGGTCTGTGGACGACGGGTGTCGGGTGCTACTAAACACCGTCTGCATCCTAGTATATATTATTAACTAGAAAGGAAATTAAAGGTGAGAAGTTCTCACCAAAGCTATCCCAACTCCACGACACTTCTTTGTAGAGAATCTTCGCCACTCGCCCTTTGTCACTTTCTTTGCCCGTATTCTCTACATATATAAAAATCGAATTTTTTACTTTGCTATTCAATATATCAAAATCGAATTTTTATTTCGCTATTCAATATATAAAAATCGAAATTTTATTTCGCTATTCAATATATAAAAATCGAATTTTTACTTCACTATTCAATATATAAAAATCGAATTTTTACTTCGCTAATCAATATATAAAAATCGAATTTTTACTTCGCTGTTCAATATATAAAAATTGAATTTTTACTTCGCTATTCAATATATAAAAATCGAATTTTTACTTCGCTATTCAATATATAAAAATCGAATTTTTATTTTTCTATTCAATATATAAAAATCCTAGTTTTACACCGCTAAAAATCGTATCTTTCCTATTTTAAAAATCTAATCTTTTCTATTTTAAAAATCTAATCTTTTCTATTTTAAAAATCTAATCTTTTCTATTTTAAAAATCTAATCTTTTCTATTTTAAAAATCTAACCTATACCTTCATAAAAATATTTCTAACTTATGATAAAAATCCTATCTTTATTGCGGATCTATACACATATGAAAAATCATATTTTTCTACACTAAAACACATAGGAAAAATGATAATTTTCTACACTAAAAATAATAAATAAAACTTACTTTGCTTTATTAGAAGAAGGGGGGTTCAGTCGGATTTGGTGGAGATGGACGGAGCGGTGGCGGCGGATGGGGCTGCAGGCGACGGGGGGGGGGGGGAGCGTGGGTGGTCGGAGGTGAAGGCTCTGGCCTGGTGGTGGCGGCTTAGGGCGCAACTGTCGATTTGGGTGGGTTTTGGTTGATTCGGGGGTGCGGTTTTTAACGTCAGTAGAGGGAGAGAGAGGGGACGGGTAGTGGAGGGGCCGGCGATCGGAAGAGGAGGTGGCGGAGGTGCCTGCGACGGCGGTCAGGCGAGGCGATGCGTTCAGTTTTTTTTTTTATTTCACTTTCTAGATCCGATAGAACGGGGAAGAGAAGGAGGAAAGGGGCGAGGTCAACACTTATATAATAATTTATTTAATTTTTAAATTCCTAAAAGTAACCTTTTTATTCGAACTCAAAATTGAACCCGTCAACTGTCTTCCCTAGCATATTACCCCCATTCCGAACACAATGGGATATGTCTGATAAGCCAATTCGGCCATTACGGTCAGTTTCCGTTGAAATTAAAATATAATTCTATATATTGAATTTGAACGCGCATTTCAATTTACCGGGGTCACATACTAACTCGAAAAATTCCCAAAAAATATTTTTTAGCTTCGTATTGACGATACGGTCCTAACAAAACTAGTTTCGCCGAATTCTGAGACCGTTTGAAAAATGGCCATTTTCCAGTCGATTAAAATCAACTAAAACTGGTCAAACGCGTTTTCCTTTGCCAAGCTCACATATTGATTCGAAAAATTATGAAATTTGAAACCTAGCAATAACCTGACATCGCGGATCCAACAAAAGTGGTTTCGTCAAAATCCGAGGTCGTTTGCAAAATTTCCATTTTTAAGGGCCTGAATTCTATAACGACTATTCAGAATTTTCAACTGGACATATCTTTTGATTCCCGCTATGAAATTTCGATTTTTCGGATTCGTTGGAAAGATATTCTCAATTAGATTCTAATAATTTTGGTTTCACTAAAATCCGGTTTATTTTACACCTGGTATGTTCAATTGAAGTTTGAAATCAAATTATCGAACTACCGCGCCATTTTCAATTCCTTATATATATATATATATAATTATTTATATTCTAACGACGATCTATATAAATATATACGTTCGAATTATATTCAAAATAAATTTCTCGTCGATATTATTTAAAATAATTCATTTTAAATAATCAAAATTCACTAAATTGGCCAAAATAAAAATTTTAAACTGGCCCAGATTTTCGGGTTATTACATTGTGAGGCTCGCGAAGTCACGTAATACACAAAGCTATGCTTATACAAGCTGTGCTTTGATCATCCCACAAGGTTCTGCTTTTCAACAAAAAAAAACCTTGATCATTGCATCTTAGTATGCCACACTTTCACTCCATACCGTACCATTGATCATCCGTCAATATATAAACGAGTGTTAAGCAAAGAATAAATTCTTCACCACCAATCATTTATATATTAACAGAGAATCAATAACATGATATTTAACGGAGTACGATGTCGGACACACAATCCATTTATAAACTTATGCTCTGGGTCTGAGCGAAAGTCAAATCCGTACAAATCAACACTACATCCGGACGACCACCACTGTAGCCCCTTCAAGGTAGCTACTCCCATCACAGGCATCAACAGTCATTGTCCATTCGATGTGAAGATCGTCGGTCTTCTATCGTCGTCTTCCAATCTTAAAATTTGAACGTCGTTTAAATTATTTGGAATGAGATAGACTCGGACTTTCCAAATAATTCTCGCGTATATATATAAGTTGGAAATCATTTCATATCGTTTGATTTTAATCCTTATATATAATTATGTATAATTCCTTCACCCATTTCATTTTACTATATTTTGCTAACAACAAATCTTCTTATTTATATCCAATATTGATATATATCATCACACACAACAATATTTTCTTGTTATTTTTTTTCAATTTCCATACATATCCTATACACAAAATGTATATTTTGTGTGTCATTTCAATTACAACAAAAATGAATATTTTTGTACGTCATTTATAATTTAACAAAAATGAGTAATTTTTTTTTTTGTGTCATTCAACTCCTAACCAAAATGCAATATATTTTTGGTGTCAACTTCATTTCTATACAAATGAATATGTTTTTGTTTGTTAAATTTTCATGTACAAAAGATAATAATTTTGCTATTCTTTTAATGCCAAACAAAAATAATAATTCTTATCTCTTTCAGTGCAAAACCAAAATGATCTTGGCTTTTTATAATGGCAATGTAAATTATATTCTTAGGTGACATCATAAAAATGTAATTTTAATTTACAATGTAATATCATACTTTAATTACATAATAAAAATGTAATTCTAATTTACAGTGCAAATTCTCATTTATAGTTACATATAAAAATGTAAATTTTGTTCGCTTGCCAAATTCCATATCATAGTTACAAATAAAAATATAATTTTTTTTTCATCGCCAATTGCATATCATAGTTTCAAATAAAACAAAATGTAATTTTTTATTTGCATAGCAAATATTGTATCTTTAGTTCAAATAAAAATGTAATTTTTATTCGCAATGCAAGTTCTCATTCTAAGTTACATAATGAAAATGTAATCTTTATTATCAATGCACATTCCTACTTTTGTTTACATATAAAAATGTAAATTTCATTTACAATTCAAGTTCATACTTTTGTTTACATAATAAAAATGTAAATTTCTAACTTTATCCCTTTTTATATGAAAATCCAATTCCTTAAAATGTAAATTTTCTTGTTCCTTTAATTACATTTCAACAAAAATGTAACTTTTCTTTCTTTAATTACATTTAAAGAAAAATGTAACTTTTCTCTTTTTAATTTCATTTAACAAAATGTAATTTTTTTTTTATTTTTTTATTTTTGGATTTACATTAAACACAAATGTAGATTTTGTCCTTTACTTTCTCTTTGAACAAAAATATGAATTTTTGTTCTTTAACCAAAAATGTGAAATTTTGTTCTTTTCTAAATGACATTTAAAATACTTTGGTTTACATGCAAAAGGTATGATTTTAACTATGCACTTCATTTCATATGCCATATATGACATTACAAATTTTATTTCATACGCAGTGAATGACACTTACGAATAAATATATTTTATTTCATATGCAGTGCATGACATTTACAAATAAATATATTTTATTTCATATGCATTACATGACATTTACAAATAAATATATTTTATTTCATATGCAGTACATGACATTTACAAATAAATAAATATGTTTCATTTCATATTCTAGTTACATTGAAAAATGTAAATTTTATTTACATATCAAATTCTCATTCATGGTTACAAATAAAAAAATGTAATCTTTATCATACGATGTAAATTCATTTTTTAGTTACACAGAAAAATGTAATTTTTATCATGCGGTACAAATTCACATTTAAATTACATAGAAAAATGTAATTTTATCTTACGGTGTAAATCCATATATAAATAACATAATAAAATGTCATTTTTATTTTACCGTTCTAATTTACATGCAAACTCTACTTTATATTTATATTATAAAAATGTAAATTTATTACATCGTAAATTCCTACTTTTATTTATATATAAAATAATGTAAATTTTCCCATGGTGTAAAATCTCATATTTACATAAAAAAAAATGTAAATTTTATTGCAATGTTCAATTCATTCTTTAGTCTTATATTTACAGATCTTCTTTTAATTACACTAAAAATGTAATTAACATTCTATGTTAAATTTCTTATTCTTTATCACATACAAAAATGCCATTTTATTTTCAATGTAAATTCTTCTTCTCAATTTACATATAAAAATGTACTTTTTTAATTTTCAATGTAAATTATCATTCTTAATTACATATGAAAAATGTACTTTTATCCTTCAATGTAAATTCATGTCCTTAGTTACATAATAAAAGTAATTCCTCTTTTTCTAATGACATAAAAAAAAGTGAATTCTATATATTAACAAAATTTCCATTTCTAATGACATATAAAATGATATTTCATATACTAACCATTTGTATGGATTCTAATTTCATGTAAAAAAATATGATATTACGTATATTCACATTTTTCTATCACTTCCAATGATAGAAATTATATATTAACATTTTCTGTGAACTCTAATGAGATGTAAGAAGTAAATTATTTTTTCTTAACTTATCCAATGTTTCATGTCATAAATAGAAATGTGATTTGTCGTTACTCTTTACATTGACAAAAATATGTAAATTTGTCGCTACTCTTTATATTGACAAAAATATGTGAATTTGTCGCTACTCTTTATATTGACAAAAATATGAGAATTTGTCGTTACTCTTTATATTTACAAAAATATGAGAATTTGTCGTTACTCTTTATATTGACAAAAATATGTGAATTTGTCGCTACTCTTCATATTGACAAAAATATGTGAATTTGTCGCTACTCTTTATATTGACAAAAATATGTGAATTTGTCGCTACTCTTTATATTGACAAAAATATGTGAATTTGTCGCTAATCTTTATATTGACAAAAATATGTATTTGTCGCTACTCTTTATATTGACAAAAATATGAGAATTTGTCGCAACTCTTTATATTGACAAAAATATGTATTTGTCTTTCTTTTTACTTTCAAAAATAATGTCTTTCCTTTTATTCAAAAATAATGTCTTTTTCTTTCAAACAAAAATGATATCTTTTAATTTTATAATAAAAAGGGTGACATTTTTTAATTAACAAACAAAGGTGAAATCTTTTTATTATAAACAAACCTACAATCTTTTTATGATAAAGTGAAATTACAATCTTTCTTTTTAAACAAAGTTACAATCTTTGATTATATACAACAAAGTTTCAAACTTTATTATACATAAACAAGTTACCATCTTTTAATTTATATAAAACAAAGTTGAATCCTTTAAATTTCACAACCAAAATTGAATCCTTTATACATTGATTCAGAAATAGAGTTCAGATCTACAACTTTACTCACAATCACCTCATACAATCAATTTTGAATTTCTAATCTATGAACCAAAGGGGAATCACATACAATCATTCACTAACAATAACAAGTAAATCTGAATTACAACCATCACAGAACAATCAGCATGGAAATAATAATCTACGCAGCAACAACATGAATTTCATATAATATGAATATAGATTTTGTAGTGAATTAAATAAATAAGTAATCATATTTTTAAAATAGAATTCTCACCTTGGTATTGCGAATCTAAAATCCAAATAAATCCAGAAATTGTCCCAATCAGTTCTAAGAGGAAGTATTTGCTGTCACACTTCACACGGATCTGAAATTTTTCAGTTTGGTGTTCGTATGAATTTGTTATTGATTTTTAATTAACAATTACTTTTCACAACTGCTACTGTAATAGATAAAAGCGTCGCAAAATCTGAAATGTTCATACCTTTCTTTTCAGTTTTGTTCAGAACTTTGAATTCGGATTTCGGGAGCTGTAGTCGATGGTTTTGCGAACGATTTGCGGGAGATTGGAGAGCTATGAGAGGGCTATCAGCGCCGGGGAGTTGGGGGGGGGGGGTACGCACGCACGTGGGTGGCGCAATTCAGTGCGTGGCGGCGGCGGTTCGGGTGGTCGGGGCGGCGATTTCAGGCAACGAGGAGGGTTGGGTTCGGTATGTATTTGAAGAGCTCGGAAATCTCTTCGAAACGTGACAAACGACGAAGGATTCCGTTGAGAATTGAGAGAGAAATCAAGGTTTGAAAATTCTATGGTGTATGGGTTTGGCGACTGGAAGAAACGACGGGTTTGGGGAAGAAGACTGTAGCGATTTTATATAATATAATATTAGGTCAAACTAATTATTATTTAATTACCCAATAAAGGCCCGTTTGGCCACTAACTCGAAATTTGGCCTGCTCACTGTCGTTCTTAAGGTTTTGACGCCTTCTGAACGCAATGGGACATGTCTCGTGGACCAATTCCGAAATCTGTAGAAGTTTTATTTAAAAACGCATTAAAAATTAATCAATTAAATATTGACCGTACATTTAAATATGCAGGGGCCACATATGACCTCAGAAAATTCTAAAAAAATATTTTTAGCTTTCTTATGACGATACGAATCCAACAAAATTATTTTCGTCGAATTCTGAGACTGTTTGAAAAATGGCTATTTTTAAGGCGTTTAAATTTAACTGAAATAGTCAAAACACATTTTCTTTTGCCATGCTCACATATTAATTCGAAAAATTCTAAAAATTGAAATCTAGCTATAGTTTGACAATCCGGTTCCAACAAAAGTGGTTTCGTCAAAAATAGAGGTCGTTTGAAAAATGACTATTTTTAAGGCCAATATATTTAATATTAAAAATACATTTTTAAACAAATAAATCTCGAAACTCAAAATATATAAGTGTTTACTGTTTTTCAATGCAGAAACGTCATTCTGAACTCAATGGAAGTGGTTTCGAGTCCAAGTTCCTTCATATGCAAAAAGTGGCATTTTTGACCTTTATAAATTTCATAGCGACCTTTCTAGATTTTGATTTTGACATAACTTTTGATTCCTGCTATGAAATTTCGATTTTTCAGATTTGTTAGAAAGATATATTTAAATAGATTCCAATATTTTTGGTTTCACTAAAATCCGTTAAATTTTGCATCCTGTACGGTCAGTCAAAGTTCAAGTTTGACTTTTCAAACTATAGCTCTATTTCTAACTTCTTTTATAATTAAAATTAAATTATTCATTCTAACTTCGATTTAAATCAATTCTTAATCATTATTATTTTAAATAAATTATTTTAAATATCAAAAACTCATTAAAATTTCTTAATATAAATTTTAAATTTCCCCTAAAATACAGGGTTGTTACAAAGCAAAACTAGATTCCACTCATAAATTAGGCGGAGATGTGTTAGATTTGCAAGATCTGCAATGGTTCTTAATGTTCAAGTGAGCTGTTATTGTTCTCCTAACAATATACATATAAGAAAAATTCAATCCGTGTCTTATACATATATTTTTATGCTAAATTCGAGAATCCTAAACTTAGATAGATTAAAATATGAAGATTTATAATAGAGTTAGAGAAGTAGAAGAAACGTTCACTGTAACATCCCGTATTTTTACGGTATAATAATTATTTTATTTAATTATTTAAAAAAGTGACTTAGAGATTTAAATGGTTATTTAAATAAATAATATTGAATATTTAATTGATATAAATAATAGAATAATATATTTAATTCTGAAATAGTCAGAAATAGTAGAATTCACAATACTGTGTGAATTAGATTATTTATAATATTTGATTCAGTTTAGAGTTGAATTATAATAACAAATTTATTATTTAAACGAAGTTTGAACGTATTAATTATAATATAATTTAAATCAAGCCCGTAATGGCACTGTAGTTCATAATTTGGCAATTCGAACTTTAAATGAATATACATGATTTGTTATGAGTCGGATTTCTGTGAAGCAAGAAACGTTGTAATCTATTGAACTGTATTTTTCTAATGAAAGTGAAAAATCAAGATTTCACTTTATAGACTGTAAGTTATGTCCAAAATCCAATTTTCAGAAAAGCGCTATGGAACGTTTACAAGCCATAACGATATATTTAATTTTCATTATATATTGGTTTCTAATTTGGACAAGATCTTTGAGACATAGTTATAATTTAATTTTTAGAGTTTTACTGTAATTTTTAATTGGGAAAATAAGCAACTTTTTATTTGGATTATTTTACACCATATATGAGCAATTTAGGGTTTCATGAACTGAGTTAACAGGTCTATTTGTTATATTTTTGGAATTGTGGCGAATTACTCGTCACGACGGTATTTATATGTTTGTCGATAGTCAGCCATAGGTGAACGGAGTATTACGTAACAAGTACCGTATAAAACTGGCTTTCACAAAATGAATTCATGCACTATTTCTTTTTCAATGAATACACGTATCCCAGCCTACATTTCCATCTAAAAATCTAAATCAAATTCAAATAAGTTTTAAGATATTTTGGTACCGATAAAACTAAAAGTTTGCACTGTAGTCATGTCGATCAACTAAAGACTCTCTATCTACTTCCATTTACACCTTTTATATCCCCTCTGTATTATCAAGAAACTAAAAAAAAGTTAGAGGTAGCCACCGTCCATGTATGTAATCTATCTTTAGTTATTTTAACATGTAGTATCAATACTTTGTCCAGCTTATTCCTCATCGAATTCCTAGTCATTATATTTCAAGCACATCCGAAAATTCATTGTTTTATGTTATGGTCATTAATCAAACTTGTTTGTCATATATATAGTATTACTTATATTATCATGGCCACCAACCAAAACCATACCAAGTCATTCAATGGAAATGTACTACTTAAGTCTTAAGCTAATGAACCCCATTATCAACGCAGGTAGCACATCACAATTAAATCAAATCTGAATACTTCATACTTAAGTTATCTGAGAAAAGGACCTACACTAAAACTTGGACCACCCAAGGCAATTCTCACTTCAGTGCACATGCTTTAGTACTAACCTACACTAGCCTCCATACATTCCTTATAATACTTGCATGCTAAGAAAACGTTGCCTTTATTTTCCATTTATTTAAGATCAGTTGTGACGACCCGCTCCGCACCAGCCGGCATTTCCAATGAAAGTTCGTTGTGCCAATGCCTGACTAGCACGGGACGGTCGCCAAAGAAAGGAAAAGAAAGGAATTTGAACTAACAAGGAACCTGTAGTATATCTCACATCGCATGGAATAAAATATAATAATAACATAACTTGACATAAAACAGGCGAGATAGTGCATAAGCTGAAAACTTCAACCATCATAGCAGCGGAAAATCCAAAATTACAGCTTATGTTCCACATCATCTTTATTACAACTTCTAAAACCGCCCTAAAGCAAAATAAGAAAAGTACAAGACACAGGGAGAATATATATATATATTATAGTACGTGTAAGCCTCCTGCTCGTCTCCGGACAACTACTCATTCACAACCAGCTAACATGTCTCTAGTCCGCCCGTTTTAGAGCACCCAGAGTAATAAGAAGAGACATAAAACTATGGGTTAGACAAAAGTCTGGTACGAGCGATAAGTAGCAAAATAGAACAATAACAGGTATACTAAACCATACCTGAACCTGGACCTGCAACCTAAGAGTTAGCACAACAAGATGCACAATACTCTAAGGTAACACTAACATATGGTGTAAAGATACGGGGTTGGGGGTATGCATGTCATAGTGATGTCAAACAATCAAGCATAGCAACCATCCTCACATATCTAACTCAGTGCGTAAAGTATATGATATCCACCACTTTGATCACCCAAATCCTTGCTATGATCACTCTTCCCTATGGAGTCATGGTGACTCCACTGCACTACTCCATAACCACTAGTCCTTGCTATGTCCACTTGACCCCATGAAGTCATAACGACTCCACTGCACTGGCTCATAGCCATGCTACTCTCACTCTGCCCCATGGACTGCACTGATACGCAACCTAGCATCCGTCTCGGTGGTGAATCAAAGCTATAGACGTCGATAACCCCTTTTGCACATGTCCCACAGCAAAATCCAATCATGAAGTCAACTCGTTGATCCCATTTGGATCCTGAGTAATAACCTCCCATCTGGACCTCCTTTGCATTTTGGGTTTTGGTCAAATAGAGTTGGTCTTCAGAAGAGTCATCGCGTAGAAGTAGTAGCATACATCCGGTTCGGTTTGGTGGCTTTCCCTTGGTTCGATTCAACATGCTTCAGCTCCTGGTCATCCATTCGGTTCGGTTCAATCAACCCCCTAGGTCGGTTTGGTTGTGGCACTCCATCCGGGTCTGTTTGGTCAACACCCTCCAGGTCGGTTCGATTGTGGCACTCCATCCGGGTCGGTTTGGTCATCTCCATCCGTTACTCCAGTTGCTCTCCTCCGATCTGATCCTAGCTCAGCCCCGATCTGATCCCCACCCAACTCCAACTCTTTGCAAGTGGCCTTCCTTGTTTCTAAGGCTCCACTAGTGCAAGTTCTGATCCGGTTCGTATTCCCCTTGCCCGATCCACCGATCCGAGCCCTATAATCTGATCCGATCCGAAACCCTGCACATTTCCGGCAACTTTTCCAGCAACTGTTTTACGCCATACGATGGCGTTTTCGACCATTCTAACTTCTCTAATCAATCTCAAAGCATACCATACAGTCATAGCAGCATAGAGAATCAACCATAAACACCAAAACAACAATTTGATATGTCAAAATGTATCAAACAAACCCAAAAACCTATGTTTCCCCCTTAAGCATGTTTAAGCAAATCTAATGAAAGGATTAGCAAAACTTAACCAAATCAACCCAAATTTCTAATAGAGGCCTAAAACAATATTTTGAAATTTATAAACATTTTTCCAGATATTAATCATGTATAAATTTGCTAATTAACACTAATTACCCTTAATTAACCATAATTAGTGTAAAACAATGCAAATCACTCACCTTAGCCACAAATTAACTTTAGATCTGAAACTATCTCTGATTTGAGTTGAATCTACATACGACACAGCAGCTCGAACTCTGATTTGGTGCTATTTCTCCTTGATTTGACGTAGATTAGGCTAAAACTTGATTAGAGAGCGATTTGGGATGAAATTAGATGGTGGAGGCCATTGTTGGGGTTTCTAAGAGGTAAATGATGGCTAGAAAATTGAAACAGAATGAAAACCTAACTCGTTTCAGCCTCCCCATAACCCTAATCCAGGAACGGGTTATGGGCCCATTCACTAATCACCTTATTTGGCCCGGTTAAGCAGTTTTTCACCTTCTAAACCTTATTTTAGCCATATCTCCCAAACGGTAAGTCCGCTTTTCATATATGACCACTCTACAGAAAGGTAAACCATCATCCGAATCTAATGGAAGTTGTTTCAGGTCAAAAATATTTACCAATCAAAAATTATGGCCAAAACAAGATCAATTAGGGGAAAAACGATCATTCAAAAATGGCAAAAGTCGTGAACATGGGAAATGATCCCAATAATCATCCCCCAATGTCACACGACCATACGAATCCTTATGAGAAAAAGATAAATATTGTATGATCCTCCGATGCGTAGAATGCGGGTCGTTACATTCTCCTCCCCTTAAGAAATTTCGTCCCCGAAATTCCTTAACCCAAAACATACAAAGGATCCCACATGCCTACCAATCATTCACAACAATCAAACATACAAAAACAAACAAGTCTATCCTGGCATGCGGAAAACTAAGTCGCAATTAAATCTTACTAGGCAAAGAGTTCTGGATACGTCTTCTTAATGCTCTCCTCTGTCTCCCAAGTACAGTCTTTCTCGTCCTCGCCTCACTGAACTTTGACTAGTTTCACCGCCTTCCTTCGAAGCTGCTTCATATCGTTCCCAACAATACGCATAGGCCTGCGGTTCCCAACCGCCTCGGGTTCAACTTCGGTATCATCCAATTGATCAGGTGAAATAGTCACACTAGGGTCGTGCACGAATTTCCTTAACTGGGAAACATGAAATACATTATGAACTCATGCCATCTTCTCTAGTAATTCGACTTTATATGCCATATTCCCAACTTGCTAGGGAACTGGGAATGGACCAACAAATCTTGGTGTTAACTTGCCTCTCCTACCAAATCGTATCACGCTCCTTAATGGAGAAATCTTGACAAAAACCCAGTCACTAATGAAGAATTTTAAATCTCTTCTCCTCTTATCAGCATAACTCTTCTGCCTATCTTAGGCAGCCTTCATTCGTTGTCGGATGATCTTAATCTTGTCTAAGGTTTCTCTTATCACATCTGGTCCAAGCACAAACTTCTCACAGGTTTCTAACCAACACGACGGTGAGTTGCATGGTCTTCCGTACAAAGCTTCAAATGGAGCCATACCAATACTGGATTGATAACTATTATTATATGCGAACTCCACTAGATGTAAATGGTCATCCCATGATCCACAAAAATCCAATATACAAGCTCTTAAGAGGTCTTCTAATACCCGATTCACCCTCTCTGTCTGACCGTCAGATTGAGGATGATACACGGTACTAAGATGTAATTTTGATCCTAACTCCTCTTGTAAGCTCTTCCAAAATCCACAGTGAACAATGGATCTCAGTCACTCACAACGCCTTTGGGTATTCCATGAAATATCACTACCCACTTTATATATACTTCTGCTAACTTAGCTGCTGTTCTATTTGACTTGACGGGTATTAACCTTGCACTCTTGGTTAATTGGTCCACAATCACCCAAATGCTATCGTGGCCTGATCTAGTTCTTGGTAACCCGTCAATGAAATCCATTGAGACTTGTTCCAATTTGCATTCTGGAACTTCTAATGGTTGCAACAAACCACTAGGTTTCTTTTGCTCAGCATTAACCAACTGTCAATTCATGCATTTGGATATAAACTTCCTAACATCTCTTTTCATTCCTTCCCAGTAGTAGGTCTGCTTCATGTATCGATACATTTTATTACCACCGGGATGTATAGTTAGTTTTGAGTGATGACATTCTCTAAGCACTTCATCTCTCAATTCATTGCTATTGGGAACAACTAGTATTCCATTCTTTCTAAGCCATCCATCTCGATCGAGCCCATACTTGTTCATCTCTTCGTCGATTCCCATCTCTAACTTTGAGATGATTTCCAATAGGTTAGGATGGTCTCTCTGACTGGAACCAATTCGCTCAATCAAAGTGGGTCTGATCATCAAACTTGCTAATACTTCTGGATCCAATTCGCACTTTGGTCTGAAATCATACCCAGCGATGTACTCCGGTTGCTTCCATTCTAGAATCATAGCCCCTAAACTGCCATGTCTTCTACTCAATGCATTAGCTACCGCATTGCCCTTTCCTGGTGTATATGCGATATCGAAATCGTAGGAAGCCAAGAATTCTAACCATATTTACTGTCAGAGATTTAGATCCTTCTGAGAGAAAAGATACTTTAACGATTTATGATCAGTAAATAACTCGAATCTTTCTCCCAAGAGATAATGTCTCCACATCTTCAATGCGAACACAATCGCTGCCAATTCCAAATCATGGGTAGGATATCTTTTCTCATGCGGTTTCAGTTGCCGACTAGCGTAAGCTACAACCCTACCTCCTTGCATCAATATAGCACCTAATCCGGTACCACATGCATCTGTGTATACCGTCTTCTCTTCATTTCCCTTAGGAATGACTAACACTGGTGCACATATCAACTTTTCCTTTAGGCTCTTAAATGCATTCTCGCACTTTTCGTCCCAGACGAAAGCTTGATTTTTCTTGGTCAACTGAGTCAACGGTGGCGCTATCTTGGAGAAGTCTTGGATAAACTTACGATAATATCTAGCCAACCCCAAGAAACTTCTTACGTCTGTTGCATTCTTGGGCGTAGACCAATCCTGTACCGTAGCCACCTTCGTAGGGTCCACGGCAATACCATTTCCTGAAACAACATGGCCCAAGAATCTCACTTTCCTCCTCCAGAAGTGGCACTTAGAAAACTTTGCTTTCAATTGGCATTTTCTCAACACCTCCATAACTATCCTCCAGTGTTCCTTGTGTTCTTCCTCTGTCCTCGAATAAAACAAAATATCGTCTACAAACACAAGAACAAACTTATTCAGTTGATCTCTAAATACCCTATTCATAAGATCCACAAAATATGCTGGTGCATTGGTCAACCCGAATGGCATGACCAGCCACTCATAGAATCCAGACGGCATCCGAAAGGCTGTTTTAGCTATACTCTCAGCTTCCACCCTAAGTTGAGGAAAACCTATAGCGAGATCCAACTGGGAGAACACTCTCCGTCACTCAACTGATCAAACAAATCATCTATCCGTGGTAGAGGATACTTATTCTTCCTCGTCACCTTATTCAACTCGCGGTAATCCACACACAATCAAAGGGAACCATCTTCCTTGGTAGCAAACACAACTGGTGCTTCCCTCTCAGAAACACTTCTTTTGATAAATCCCTTCTTCAACAGATCGCTTACTTGCACCCCGAGTTCTCGCTGCTCCCTTGGTGCCATACGACGAAGTGGCATCACTATAAGTCTGCCGTTTTCACTAAATCAATCCAAAATTCAATCTCTCGGTGTGGTGGAAGTCCAGTCATTTCCTCAAAGACATCCGGATACTGACCAGCCACAGGCACATCTGACAACTCATCATGCGGGATGTCGAGGGAATTTAGAAAACTAGCCATTACACCATCAATAGGTAGACCACCAAACACTACCCTCCGCCCATCATCTGCTCTAACTATCACCAAAAAGCCCTCACAGTCTACCACCACCCTGTATCTTTGGAGCCAATCAACTCCCAAAATAATGCTAAACCCAATAAAGCCCAAAACAAAGCAATCACAAACAAACATGCATCCATGACTCGATAAAACCACATTACGACAAATCATGCTAAGGCTAGTTGAACCACCAATCGGGTTCGTCACCGCTAAAGGTCTATTGACTATCTCGGGTTCCAATCCCAACCTATCTACCAGGTCACTAGATATGAAGGAACGGGAAGCTCCGGTATCAACAATACTCGAATAGGAACATCATAAATAGAAAGCATACCTTGAATGATGACATTATTTCCTTTCTCCACCGCAGTTGGGGCATTCGACGAAGAAGGAACAACATTAATAGCATATGCTTTCACAATCTTCTTTTCTTTAGGGGGTTGCGGACACTTATCCTTGTGATGTCCCACTTGGCCACAGTTGAAGCACTTCCTGTCTGCTGGCTTTGCTCGACATTCTTTAGCATAATGGCCCTTCTTGCCATAGCTAAAGCACTCAACATCTTTCTTGCTCTTTTTCTGACCATCCTTAGCTTGGTTATGACTCTGCTTCCTTTTATTCTGAGAATTATTCTTGCCTCCGCCGCTTGCTTGTGGCTTTGGCCCCTTTGCAGATGCGACAACGACTTTAGTCTTGGGTTTAGGATAAAGGCTCTCTGACCTCAATGCTTTCCCCACAATCGATTCAAATGTCTCATTGATATGGTTTATAAGCCTTTCCCCCAAGTACCGATCTAAGCCTGTTATAAACTTCTCATTCTTCTTCTCGGGAGTGCCGATAAGGGACAATCCATACTTGGATAAAGTATCGAACCAGCAATATACTCTGAGACTGCCCTACCATTCTACTTAAGCTCCAAGAACTTCCTAAACAACTCTGACTTCTGAGCAGCTGGGATAAACTTTTCACTGAATCGAACCTTGAACTGATCCCAAGTAACTTGATCCTCTGGAGTAGCCGCCTTAATATCATTCCACAAATTCATCGTCCGTCCTTGTAGCTGACGGGATGCTAGCTTTCTCTTCATCGCATCCTCAATACCCAAGTCTTCGAAGATACGCTCACAGCTGTCCAACCAATCCTGAACTTCTGTAGCTGATTCCGTTTCGTGGAACGACTTTCCACCAAGACTAGTGTAATCCTTGCATAACTTGGCGAAATCGGCACTACGCACTTGCACCACTGCACTACCACCATTTGCAGCATTGAGGACTGCTCCTTCCACATTTCTAAGCATCTCTCTCATGAAGTCAGTGAACATCGTCCTCATATCACGAGCATTCCCATTATTAGCTCCTCTACTAGTACCCCTTGTATATCGGCTCATCGTTCAATCTGTAAGGAGAAAACAATTAACCATCTCTTTAGTGGTGCCAGTGCAATGCAACTTCATCCTTAAATATACTAATAGTGTATATATATATAGCTTTTGAAAACCAAAATATCACAAATACGCGCTCTCATATACGTACTATCTCACTCTGGTGTCTTCCCTAGGTTAACTACGCAATCTAGAGCTCTGATACCAAGTGTGACGACCCACTCCGCACCAGCAAACATTTCCAATGAATGTGTGCTGTGCCAATGCCTGACTAGCACGGGACGTTCGCCAAAGAAAGGAAAAGAAAGGAATTTGAACTAACAAGGAACCTGTAGTATATCTCACATTGCATGGAATAAAATATAATAATAATATAACTTGACATAAAACAGGCGAGACAGTGCATAAGCTGAAAATTTCAACCATCATAGCAGTGGAAAATCCAAAATTACAGCTTATGTTCCACATCATCTTTATTACAACTTCTAAAACCGTCTCTAAAGCAAAATAAGAAAAATAAACTACTAATGCCCAAAGTAGTGACCATCAGCGACACAGGGAGAATATATAATATGGTGTAAAGATACGGGTGTGGGGGTGTGCATGTCATAGTGATGCTAAACAATCAAGCATATCAACCATCCTCACATCTCTCACTCAGTGCGTAAAGTATGCGATATCCACCACTTTGATCATCCAAATCCTTTCTATGATCACTCTGCCCCATGGAGTCATGGCGACTCCACTGCACTGATCCATGCCACTAGTCCTTGCTTTGTCCACTCTACCCCATGAAGTCATAACGACTCCACTGCACTGGCTCATAGCCATGCTATGCTCACTCTGCCCCCACAGAGTAATAAGTACCCCCACTGCACTGATACGCAGCCTAACATCCGTCTCGGTGGTGAATCAAAGCTGTAGACATCGATAACCCCTTTTGCACATGTCCTGTAGCAAAATCCAATCATGGAGTCTACTCGTTGATCCCTTTTGGATCCCGAGTAATAACCTCCCATCTGGACCTCCTTTGCATCTCGGGTTTTGGTCGAATTGGAGTTGGTCTTCAGAAGAGTCATCGCGTAGAAGTAGTAGCATACATCCGGTTCGGTTTGGTGGCTTTCCCTTAGTTCGGTTCGACATGCTTCGGCTCCTGGTCATCCATTTGGTTCGGTTCGGTCAACACCACCCAAGTCGGTTCGGTTGTGGCACTCCATCCGGGTCGGTTTGGTCAACACCCTCCAGGTCGGTTCGGTTGTGGCACTCCATCTGGGTCGGTTTCGTCATCTCCATCTGTTGCTCCAGTTGCTTTCCTCCGATCCGATCCCATGCTCAGTTCCGATCTGATCCCCACCCAACTCCAACTCTTTGCAAGTGGTCTTCCTTGTTGCTAAGGCTCCGCCAGTGCCAAGTTCTGATCCGGTTCGTATTCCCCTTGCCCGATCCACCAATCCGATCTGAGCCCTATAATCCGATCCGAAACCCTGCACATTTCCTGCAACTTTTCCAGCGACTGTTGTACGCCATATGACGGCATTTTCGACCATTCTAACTATTCTAATCAATCTCAAAGCATATCATACAGTCATAGCAACATAGAGAATCAACCATAAACACCAAAACAACAATTTGATATGACAAAACGGATCAAACAAACCCAAAAACCTATGTTTCCCCTTAAGCATGTTTAAGCAAATCTAATGATAGGATTAGCAAAACTTAACCAAATCAACCCAAATTTCTAATAGAGGCCTAGAACAATACTTCAAAATTTATAAATATTTTTCCAGATATTAATCATGTATAAATTCGCTAATTAACTCTAACTACCCTTAATTAACCATAATTAGTGTAAAAGAATGCAAATTACTCACCTTAGCCACAAATTAACTTTAGATCTGAAACTATCTCTGATTTGAATTGAATCTCTATGCAACACAGCAGCTCCAACTCTGATTTGGTGCTATTTCTCCTTGATTTGACGTAGATTAGGCTAAAACTTGATTAGAGAGCGATTTGGGATGAAATTAGAAGGTGGAGGCCATTGTTAGAGTTTCTAAGAGGTAAATGATGGCTAGAAAACTGAAATAGAATGTAAACCTAACTCATTTCAGCCTCCCCATAATCCTAATCCCAAAATGGGTTATGGGCCCATTCACTAATCACCTTATTTGTCCCGGTTAAGCAGTTTTTCATCTTCTAAACCTTATTTCAGCCATATCTACCAAACGATAAGTCCTTTTTTCACATATGACCACTCTACAAAAAGGTAAACCATCATCCGAATCTAACGAAAGTCATTTCGGGTCAAACCTCTTTACCAGTCAAAAGTTATGGCCAAAACAAGATCAGCTAGGGGCAAAACAGTCATTCAAAAATCGTCAAAGTCGTGAACATGGGAAATGACCCCAATAGTCGTCCCTCAATGTCACACGACCATACGACTCCTTATGAGAAAGAGATAAATATTCTACGATCCTCCGCTGCGTAGAATGCGGGTCGTTACATCAGTACTTCCTTCCTTAAGCATTAAGGAATATTTCCTTGGCTTCTAAGTTAATAATAAGGCTATATATAAGTTTACTCACGGCAAGCCATCCCTTTTTCAGAACTTAAAACGTGAAGGATCGGCCCTTGGAAAATAATAATGGCTTTCAAAATCAATGTTAAAAGAGAAAAATAAAATACACGTGAGGGTTTACGTTGAGATTTCAAGAGAAGTGGGGCAGCAGTTTTCACATAAGGGGGATGGTGCGAGCTTAAGAAGTTGAAGTGCAGTTTGGAGCTACTGGAAATAGGAGATAGAGAAAAGGGTCGCGAGTGGTGGTTTCAGAATTTGGTTCCTTGTTCACTGCGCGGTTCATAGAGACCGACTGTGGATGGTATTCATGTGGGAGGAGCTTGCAGAATGTTTGGATGGAGGAGGAAGTAAAGATGGGAATTACAGTGGGATGTTTTGGAAATATTGAAGTATGGAAAGCCATGGGAAAGTGGAATACTGGGAATTGAGAGAAGTGGCTTATGGCTTTGTATTGGGGGGGGTTGAGAATTGTCTGGTGATTTCAGTCCATGAAACGATGGAGTACATGAAGTTAATGTGAATGAGGGATGGTGCTTGCGCCACTAACTGCTGCATTTGGTGTTGTGCCTTCTTATGTCAAAGTTCTTTATAGCTCATTCTCCTCGTTGCTGCTCGAGAATGGAAAAGTCGGATATCACATTGGCAACTCGAGTTTGATATTATGCGTACAAGGAGATGGAGGTGATCAGCAGCTTTAATTTTGTGGAGCAATGGCGAGGGAACAGAAGCTTTAAGTTTTGGTGAATGGGTGAAGACAAAATGTTGTGTAAATTGGTGTGGGTTGGAGGATTTTGTTTGAGCTAATGGATGGTGAGGCCCAATTTCTTACAATAAAATTAAAAAAATAAAAAAAAACAAAGGAAGAAAGGACTATAGGATAGAAGATTTGTGACAGCAAATGCTTTTGAGTGAAAAACAGTCAGAAATGGTGAACCATATTTGGAGCAAGGAAGCGGGCCTAGTATCATGTTATTGGACCGAGGAACACTGGTAAGGCCCGAACTAAAACAGAAATTTAGTTTTAAATTTTATTTAAAAATATAAAATAAGCTAGTTAGAAAAAATAACGGACCATTTTTTAATGTTATATTCTACCCGAACATTTTCAGATTTCGCAATTTTGGAACAGTCACCGGCTTCATAATAGAAATGGTCTAGAGTCATTTGGAATTCGTTTGAAATTATGGCAAAATAGCACGCCTATTGAATGGACCAATGTTACTATTATTTAACGGTTAACAAGCAAGGTGAGTAAAACTCACTAACTCTGTCAGTTTATATTTTTACAATGTAATTTTAGAACAGATAAATGATCGTTGATTGCTGTGTGTTGATTGTTTGGATGATTTGTTAATTGATTGGTTGAAATTATAGATCCAGTGATATATATACAAATATATATATCATTAATCAAATATTGATTTTGTTGATCAGAATATTTCATATTGAAATGAAAGAAATGTTAATTATATTGTTTAACATATGTGAATGCAGGGAAACAGGTTGGAGGGATCCAACCGGATTCCTCAATAATTATAATACTGTTTGTTTTCATATATTGTAATATATGATGTGATATAAAACCGATGATTGATTATGATGACACTGGTTTGTTTAACTGGTATTTTATATACCATAAGAAATACTGGAATGTAAAAAGGGAATTTTCAAAGTGTATTTTGAAAATGAAATATTTATAGGAAATAAATACGATATTATAAATGAAATATTTACAGGAAAATAAATATAATTATAAAATAAATATTTATCGGGAAAATAAATATAATTATAAAAGGAATATTTATTTGGAATGTAAATAAAATTATAAAAGAAAATATTTGGAAAATGAATAGATTTTATAAAAAGAAATTTTACATTAGGAAGGTTTAGACCTGTGCTTCGCACACGGATGTAACATGACATCGATTTAAAGTAAATATTTAATAGAAATCTGTTTTAACAGATAAATTGAGGAGAATAATTTATTAACGATGTGTATAAATTAAAATTTGAATATATAAATTTGAATTTATATAGAGAAGTAAAATCGGTTTTAGCACCAACAATTGAAATGGAATGTGAATGTAGTAGTTATAAAGGAAATTTGCAATGAAATTATAAATGTTGGAAATGAAATAAGGTTTGTATGAATAATTCTACAAATAAAAATATAAATAGAATTTGGGTTCGAGATATTGTTTTTAAATACGAAATCAAACTATTTTGATTATATAAAGAAATATTATTCACATTCTATGTGAAAAGTTAGATTAAAGTAAATATTTTGCAAATAAAACATTATAAAGGAATTTGGGGTTTGAATTTGGAATTTAAATGGAATTACTAAAATTAGAAACTGATTGGAAATTAGTTTAGTTGAATGACTTTCTAGGTATCGATCTGATGTCGGTTTCAGCATTCGGGGTTTATACTTGGGAAGTTGTTCTCTTACTAGTTTACAGTTAGAGACTGATACATGTGGGAAGATAGTGATAGTGAATCAGAAGTGGAAACGTTTTCCAAAGTTAATATTATATATTTTCTAATTTTAGAAAATAATGAATTAATGAATATATGGAAATGTTTAATGGTAAATTAGGAAATGAAATGATGATTGATCGGTAAGATTTCCATTTGGAAATATGACCGTTGTTTGTACACATGTTTTCCTTTGATAGTTAAATCACCGACTATCAAAGATTTTGACCATTTCTTTTGTCAATCCGGAGAGACTGGGATCAGATATATTATCTAAAAACCACTCCATATGGCATCAGCGTTGCGAATCAAATATGATGAAGATAATTGAAGACGGAGTTATGCAAGGTTTATTCTAGCGATCCGAGGTAGAAAATTCCTAAGATGGATTTACAGAATAATTCCTTCGGGTTATCCAGTCGCAGGACAGCTTGAATGGACGAATGTCTTATAGGGTATATCTGGTAGATCGTGTAAGTTGGTCGTTTCAAACGTATTTACGTTGGTGTTCTCTTAGCTTATACCCATGGTATTTTTGGGAAAATCAATTTGTGATTTTATGGGTATGGCGATGTGGCAATCAAAGTAAATGAAGGAATGATCTGTTAAAAGACACGTTATGACCTCAAGCCTCATCGACTGGGAAATAACTGAAATCGGGCAGGCAGCTTGGCTAAGTGGGTTGCACCCAATTAGGGTATATTGTCACCATCTAGAGAATATTCATATTTGTTACTTCTTTCAATTCTGTATCTCTCGAGAACGGTTATGTTGGTATACCAACCGTAAGGTGACAACATATTCGGAACATTCAAGCGAAATGAATGGCCGGTCATGTGTGGCCGAGTTACAAGATGTTCTTGTTGAACTCCAGTGTATCGCTTCTAGAGCACTGATCGGAAGGTGGTTCCATACCTTGTCTTAGTTGGAAATCCATTATCCAATAAGAGCCTGTGGTTTCTAATTTTATATTATATATGTGGAACGTGAGATGAAAACGTTCCACTAGAATGCTATTTATTTGATTTAGACATTATTATAATACAAGAAGAGTATCGATTTTAAAAGAATGTTTTGGGTTATCGTAAGATAAAAACCATCCGTTTTTATATATGGATTGGTCTTCAGATTATTCTTTCTTTTAAAGGATTTTAAAAGTTAAACAAATGGTTGGAGTTTACTCACACACATCACATAACTGACCCAGAGTTTATTTTGTTTTGTTTTCCGTAAACTCTTGGGTGCCCAATTATGTACGGGCAGTCAAGTAGTCGGGATTTTACAAACATAATGAAAGCTTGGAGCAGGAGGCTTCAGGATTATATAGCAATTGTTTACTTCCGCTATGTTGTAAGTGTTGTACTTTGATAATGATATGTATATTCAAGCACAGATGTTGTTCCAAAGTTATGTTATATAATATATTTTATTTGCTGTGAGATTCGTGTTTACTCTGATATTGCATGTTCTTCTTCTTCTCCTTCTTCTATTCTAATTTTCTATCTTATCCATTCTCGCCCTCTAACTTCTTTCTATTAACTATTCGGTATTTCCGGTGCTTGAATAGTCGACATTGAGTTTATGTCGGTTACCAAGATCGCAAATTCCCTGAGACGTTACAGTGGTATCAGAGCTGAAGGTTAAGTGATTACCTTGGCTCTGTAGCAAGACTCAGTAGATATAGGGTTAGCAATACCCCAGATTGAGTTTGAGTGTATATATATGAGAGAATGTATTTGTAGATTTTATAAAAATTGTTTTATATTATGGAGATTTATTGTTGGAGTTGTTTATGAGTTCTGGTCAACCAGTTTGATCCACTGTATCGGTAGGGGTTTATAAACACTCGAATACGATGAACCGACACTGTATGTTTTGAAAACGGGGTAATGAAATAACTTTACCGAAAATATATTTTGATATAAACAAAGTATAGATATTTGAAATATTATAGTATATTGGATGTGTTGGTTGTGATTATAATCAGATAAGATCATAATTGAAATGGTTATGTAAAAAACCAATTAAAATCCGTATAAGTGTTACGAAAGAATTAAACCAGAATTGAGATTAATACCCTGGAAATGTGAAAAAGTGTTTGTAGATGGATTTGGATTTAATATATGAGAATTTTAAAAAATCCTGGGAGATTTTAAATTGTTTTACAAACATTGGAAAGATATTTTGAAACAAATTTCAAAATAGGATTATTTAAAAATGAATTTTTAAAAGTGATATAGTATTGAACTCACTTCAGTCGCTGGGAAATAAT
Source organism: Allium sativum (assembly GCA_030737875.1). Classification (NCBI taxonomy): domain Eukaryota; kingdom Viridiplantae; phylum Streptophyta; class Magnoliopsida; order Asparagales; family Amaryllidaceae; genus Allium; species Allium sativum. The sequence continues at coordinate 223,990,274 of CM060910.1, read as the reverse complement.
TCTGATGATGCTGGCCACATCATCAGTGTTCATTTTCGAGTTCTGAGGGATGGATTACTACCCAAGATATTGTTTTGGAAATGTTTTGAGAAAACTAGTTGTTTTTGTTCTGAAAGGGAATATTTGATTTTTTGAAATGGGTAAGTCATTTAAAACTCCCAGGAGAGACTGTTTGAATTAAAAACAAAATTTAGTAAAAATTTGTGAAAGCAAATAGGAATAGATTTGAAGACTAGTAAAGTGGCAATTGAATTGAAATAGAATGATATCGAGAAAATTGGATTTGTGACATAGGGATTTGAAATGGTATTGGATTGATGAGTTAGGAGTTTGGAATCGAGAACAAAACTCGTGTTTGAAATTAAATTTGGCTGGGGTATAAGCGAATAATTTTTTTGAGAATGAATTGATTGGAGATTGATTGGGATGACATTGGTATATGCAGAAATGGGTGAAAGATGGGAATGATATAATGATATGCCCGACAAAAAGGTACATGTTTATATTTGGTATAAGCATGAGATTTATGAGCCTGTTTGGCAAGCCAATTGGCTATTTGATTTTCTTTTGATTTGGAGAAGGCGTAGAGAGGCGAGTTGTAGTTGTACCGATTGAGTCGTACAAAGGAGTTGATGGCAATTTTTTTTGAAAATTTCGGATGTTAGAAAATTTTCAGCATTTTTGAATTTTTTTTTTCAAAACAAATGAATTAATAATTTAATTAAAATAAAGAGGTTCGGTGAAACTGAAGACAACAAATAAACAAACAATTTTAAACCCAGTTAATATGGTTGTTTTCTACCTTAGCAATTTCGAGGACGAAATTATATTAAGTGGGGAAGAATGTAACGTCCCGTATTTTTATGGTATAATAATTAATTTATTTAATTTTTTTTTAAAATGATTTAGAGATTTAAATGGTTGTTTAATTAAATAATATTGATTATTTAATTAATACAAATAATAGAGTAATATGTTTAATTCTGAAATAGTCAGAAATAGTAGAATTCATAATATTGTGTGAATTAGATTGTTTATAATATTTAATTCAGTTTAGAGTTGAATTATAATAATGAATTTATTATTTAAACGAAGTTTGAACGTATTAATTATAACATAATTTAAATCAAGCCCGTAATGGCGCGGCAGTTCGAAATTTGGCGATTCGAACTTTAAACGAATATACATGATTCGTTATAAGCCAGATTTCTATGAAAAAAGAAATTTTGTAATCTATTGAACTGTATTTTTCTAATGAAAGTGAAAAATTGAGACTTCGCTTTATAGATTGTAAGTTATGCCTAAATCCAATTTTCAGAAAAGCGCTATGGAATGTTTATAAACCATAATGATATATTTAATTTTAATTAAATATCGGTTTCTAATTTGGACAAGATCCTTGAGTCGTAGTTATTATTTATTTTTTAGAATTTTACTGTAATTTTTAATTGTGAAAATAAGCAACTTTTTATTTGGAGTATTTTACACCATATATGAGCAATTTGGGTTTCACGAACTGAGTTAACTGGTCTAGATTATTATATTTTTTGAATCGTGACGCATTACTCGTCGCGACGGTATTTATATGTTTGTCGATAGTCAACCATAGGTGAACGGAGTATTACGTAATGGGTACCGTATAAAATTGGCTTTCACAAAATGAATTTATGCACTATTTCTTTTTCAATGAATACACGTATGCCAGCCTACATTTCCATCTAAAAATCAAAATCAAATTCAAATGAGTTTTCAAGATAAATTGGTACTGATAATACTAAAAGTTTGCACTGTTGTCATGTTGATCAACTAAAGACTCTCTATCTATTTCCATTTACGCCTCTTATTTCCCCTTTATATTATCAAGTAACTAAAAAAAATGTTAGAGGTAGCCACCATCCATGTATGTAATTTGTCTTTAGTTATTTTAACATGTAGTTTCAATACTTTGTCTAACTTATTCCTCATCGAATTCCTAGTCATTATATTTCAAGCACATTCGAAAATTCATTGTTTTATGTTATGGTCATTAATCAAACTTGTTTGTCATATATATAATATTACTTATATTATCGTAGCCACCAACAAAAACGGTACTAAGTCATTCAATGAAAATGTACAACTGTGTGGATACTTAAGTCTTAAGCTAATGAACCCCATTGTCAACGCAGGATAAAACATCACAATTAAATCAAATCCGAATACTTCATACTTAAGTTATGTGAGAAAAGGACCTACCCTAAAACCTGAACCACCCAAGACAATTCTCACTTCAGAGCAAATGATTTAGTACTAACCTACACTAGCCTCCATACATTCCCTATAATACTTGCCTGCTAAGAAAACGGTGCCTATATTTTCCATTTATTTAAGATCAGTACTTCCTTCCTTAAGCATTAAGGAATACTTCCTTAGCTTCTAAGTTAATAATAAGGCTATATACGTTTATACTAATAACCCGAAAATCCGAGCCAATTTAAATTTTTTATTTTGGCAATTTTAGCGACTTTTGATTATTTAAAATGAATTATTTTAAATAATAACGATGAGAAATTTATTTTGAATAAAAATAGAAAGTATATATTTATATACGTCGTCGTTAGAATATAAATATTTATTTATAATCATAAAAGGAATTGAAAATGGCGCGGTAGTTCGAAAATTCGATTTCAAAGTTCAAATGAATGTACAAGATTCAAAATAAACCGGATTTTAGCGAAACCAGAAATATTTAAATCTAATTAAGAATATCTTTCCAACGAATCCGAAAAATTGAAATTTCATAGCGGGAATCAAAAGATATGTCCAGCTGAAAATTCAGAATAGTCGCTATGGAATTCTAGCACTTAAAAATGGAAATTTTGCAAACGACCTTGGTTTTTGACGAAACCACTTTTATTGGATCCGTGATGTCTAGTTATTGCTAGGTTTCAAAATTCGTAATTTTTCGAATCAATATGTGAGTGTGGCAAAGGAAAACGCGTTTGACCAGTTTCAGTTGATTTTAATCGATTGGAAAATGGCCATTTTTCAAACGGTCTCGAAATTTGACGGAACTAGTTTTGTTAGGGCCATATCGTCAATACGAAGTTAGAAAATATTTTTCGAGAATTTTTCAAGTTGGTATGCGGCCCTGGTAAATTGAAATGCGCGTTCAAATTCAATATATAGAGTTATATGTTGATTTTGATGAAAACTGATCGAAACGATCGAATCAGCTTACGATACATATCCCATTGTGTTCGGAATGGGGGAAATTAGCTATGGACGACAGGCGGCGCGTTCGATTTCGAGGTCGAAATTAAAAATTGCTTTTTGGAATTAAATAAATAAATAAATAAAAATAAAAAACCTCACCCCTCTTTTCTTTCTCTCAGGCTCCCTCCCCCGTTCAGATTGAATATTAAAAAAAGGAAAGAACGGAGCTGCGCTTCTGAGCTCAACGCCGACCAGGCGATCACCACCCCCACGACCGACCGCCTCCACCCTCGAACGCCCCTCCCCTCTCGTTCCCCTTTCTCCTTTTCGGATCTGAAACCGCCCCAATACCCCCAAAAACCCGTCGGTCTTCATCATCTCCAAAGGTGGAAAAGCTCCAATCTTCTCTCGTCCACAACGTGCGATTCACTCAATGAAATCAAGAAATTTTTGGGGCAAATCTGTAGAGATTCATATCAGCTCCGAATCCATATGTGAATGACCATTTATCGTTGAGCGTTCATCATGATTTGGAAGCTCCAAGCTTGAGCGTTCGAGCTCGTTCCCGCGGATGCCCTGGGGTGCGAGCTGCACCCAATTCCAGCCAGGAAGGGGAGGCGCGGCGCTCTTCGCGGCGGTTGCTTCAGATCGTCGGCCAATGGTTCCTGAAGCTAGTTGTTTAGATCTGAGGGTTTCGAGCTAGTGGGTTTTTCTTCAGCATTCGATGGTTACAAGCTATTAGGGGAAGGAGGAAGGGGATTAACGGCTGAAGGTAATTCACTTTATTTAAATTTCAGTTTTAATTTAATTCACTTTATTTAAATTTCAGTTTTAAATATGAATAACATAGATTAAAAATATGATTTTTATATTATAGAAAGATTAAAAATATGATTTTTATATTATAGAAAGATTAAAAATATGATTTATATATTAGAAAGATTAAAAATATGATTTTTATAATGGTAGAGTATTAAAAATATGATTTTCAATGTATAGAACATCATATTAAAAATGTGATTTTAATATGAACAGCGTGGTAAGGACTGGATTGAAATTGCAAACAAATCCAAACGGTTCAGAAGTTCAGGAATAGATAATGGCGGAGTGGATCCCCAAGGTGAGAACTCCTCACTTTTATTTCTATTTCTAGTTAAAATATATGCTAGGATGTAGACGGTGTTTAGTAGCACCCGACACCCATCGTCCACAGACCATGGACGACTAGTTTGTTTGTTTGATTTTGATGTGTAGTTGATTGTGTGATGTGGAATGAAACAAAAATATTTTTAAAGTTAAAAAAATATAATTTTTAACGTGTATATAAAATAAATATTTATATACAAATCGGACGATTTGTTTATATACACTGATTTGACTGATATTGATTGGGATGATAAATTTTACACATAGCCCAACTGCACAAATAAAATCTGTGTTTGATTGTCCGAAACCCCACATGGGTATTGGGATGATATATGACGTACACTAATCCCAATAATTAGCTGTATGTCGATCGATTGATTGACAGACTATTATAAGCATTAAATATTTATATTTGATGCTTATACAGTGTAGAATGCACTTTGGATGATGGTTGATTATTTATCGTTGTTATTTTATACATGTGTTGTAGAAAATCCATATAATTAACATTATACGGTAATTGATGGGGACTCATTCCATATTTGAAATAGAAATATTTGAAAAAGAAATATTTGAAATAGAATATTTGAAAATAGAAATATATGAAGCCATGTTGATTAGATTGACGCCATTTTGACGTGAACTATATTTATATCGATTTTATTCATTTTTCAATGAATATTGAAAGTGATTTCAAAATTCGAATCAAATTGAATAGATTTGAAATACGAATTAAAGTGAAATAGATTTGAAATTCGAATTAAAGTGAAATGATTTGAAATTCGAATTAAAGTGAAATAGATTTGAAATTCGAATTAAAGTGAAATGATTTGAAATTCGAATTAAAGTGAAATGAATTGAAATTCGAATTAAAGTGAAATAGATTTGAAATTCGAATTAAAGTGAAATAGATTTGAAATTCAAATTAAAGTGAAATGATTTGAAATTCGAATTAAAGTGAAATAGATTTGAAATTCGAATTAAAGTGAAATGATTTGAAATTCAAATTAAAGTGAAATAGATTTGAAATTCGAATTAAAGTGAAATGAATTGAAATTCGAATTAAAGTGAAATGAATTGAAATTCAAATTAAATTGAAATTGAATTGAAATCAATTTGAAATGAATTTAAAACGAATTTATAAGAAAAAAAAATCAATTTTGATTTGAATTTGAAATGAAGTTGAAATCGTTTCGAAAACGAATTTAAAACTATTTATAAAATACGTTTTGAAAGGAAATCAACGAAATATATATATAATATTTATTATATATATATAATGGCCTGAATAGAACGCGCCGCGCTACGGCAGTTCGTGAATTTCGACCATTGACTTCGAATGGACATTGCGGGAGATCCGACCGTCAGATTCTCCTAAAACCAGAACCGTTGGGTGCGTATCGAAAAGTGCTTTCTAACGAATATTAGAATTTTGAAATCTAACGGTTGAATTTGGAATTATGTCCAAATCAAATTTGGAAAAGGTCGCTGTAAGTGCAGTTCGATGGGCGTTGATGGAAATCGACTGTACAGGCCTTGACAAAATTATTAAAAATAGTTATAATTTGTGTAAAATCATAAGAAATGATTTATGAAGAATTGGGATGAAAAACTCCATATTTGAAAAGATAAAAAAGATTTTTTTATCAAAATGAACTAATTTTGAAATAGAATAATAATTTATTTATTTTTAAATAAATAAATTGGATTTGAAATGGTTTTAAATGAAACCAGAATTTCCAATAATTTAATTGGAGTGGATCTGAATCAAAATTGTCTTTGGAATATTTCGATGTTGGATTTCGTGATTATACAGATATTGTTATGGAAATTTGAAAGATATATTTATATCGTTATTTCCAATACGATATTTGTTGGTCGTAGAATTTGGTATTGAATATAAGCCGATATATTTTCTATTCAGAGCCTTGTATTTAATATCGAATGTGATTTGGGTTTGTCGTGATTAACACTGTTCTTGAACCCAGTTGAGAAAAAGATTAAATTTTTTTATTTAGATTTAATGAAGTGTACCAATTAAATGGTATTTAATTGGAATTGAATTTGAATTGATTTTTGGGTTTATCGTGAACGGAGTTTTAAATAACACTTGTTCTTTAACCAGATAATTAATGGAATGTGATTTTGGGTTGTCGTGAACGGTATCTTCAATAATACTGTTCTTAGACCCAACTGAGTTAAGAAAATCAGAAACTAACTGGAGATTAGTTAAGTCGAATGGTTTCTTGGGTATTGATCTGATGTTGGTCTCGGCCTTCAGGGTTAATACTTAGGGAATCGTTCTCTTACTAATTTACGGTTAGTGACTGATGAATTGGAATGAGGCGTATGTTGTGTTTGTGTAACACTTGTTTATTATATACGCGAGTTAATGGGAAAGATCGTGTTTATCCCATTCTGAATAACCGATACGACGATAAGTCGAAGGTGAAGACGGTGGTTAAAGACCGGAAGTCTTCACGTCGTTTAGTTGATTACTGATGATCCTGATTGGGCCGTACACCCAAGAGGAGGGAATCAGTTAGTGGTCGTCCAGACGTATTTGGAGATCGATGGATATGCGGGGTACTAAGTGCCTCCGGTTTCGTTCAAACCCAGAACGAACTTGTTAATGGACTGTGCGTCTGACATTGGATATTCTGTGTGATTGGTGGATATCGGTTGCATGGAGTGGTTTGCCTGTGTGGCATGCTAAGATGCAAATGATCAAGGCTTCTGTTGAAAAGCAAAGTCTTGTGGTTGATGATCTAAGCACAGCCTGTGTGGCACAACTTTGTGTAACATTGATTGGCGAGCTACACACCCCGGTTGTGAACCAGAAACGGAGAAGGACCTCAGGGAGGACATGCGTTTCTTTCTAGTTAGAAGTGGCGTCAGTGGTTTGACACGCCCTGACGAGTTTGACTTATGTGGATGTTGGTTTGTGAGGCGCCTCGGATATATCGGTGACTATGTGAAGCCGACGGAGTCATTTGTTGGCTCATTTATGCCCCCAAATGGCGGTGAAACGCAGTGTTTAGGCATTTTAATCCACATCGGTGGAACGGCCCTGACGATCCAAGTGGCTTGACGGAGTACTTGTCCTGAGGCTCGGGCTAGAGAGTCTCGAATCGGTAGAGGACTATCTTTTGCCTCGGTTCAGAAATGGAAATTCAATTTCCAAATACGTGACATTGCGGTTCTGATTGTAGAGCCTAGTATGTCGACATGATATATGGTATCCATGTCGCCTATGATTGATATATGATATCCATGTCGCCTATGATTGATATTTAAGATGGGTGGTTTCCTGGGTATTGGTCAGATGTTGGTTTCGGCCTTCGAGGTTAATACTTAGGGAATCGTTCTCTTACCAATTTACGGTTGGAATCTGATTAAGAATCAAAAGATGAAATTTAGCGTATGAAGCATTCTTTGGCTATTATAAGGTAAAAACCCTATCCTCCGGCTTGCACTGCATTGTGTGATGGGACATGGGTCTTATAGTAGCTTCATTTTTCTTTATTTAGCATTGCGCTGTTTGTTTTATGCACTGTTATTCTTGGGAGGAAACCCGTTCCGTGTTATACGGCGTGGTCCCTTGATTTACCTAACTTTAAAATAAAGATTAATAACTGTTTTAGTTCTCACACCAGTCACATGACTGACCTGGGGTTTATTGTTTTTAACCTAAACTCTGGGTGCCCTTATTTTGACACGGGCAGCTAGTAGTTTTGGTTTTGCAGATTTATATTCATAGGATCCTGATTTACAGCTGGAACGATACTCGGAAAGCTCTGTATCCGTGTATTACTTCTAGTTGTGTATTGTATTATTTTCCACTGCTATGTAATGTATTGTAATCTCTGATATTTATCAAATGTGTTTTATTTGTTTATACTCTGTATATTCTTGTTATCTGATGAATTGTTGTAATAAGAAATGAAATGTTCTTCTGTTTGCGTTCTTTTGTGTGTTGTTCTCAAAGTATCCGGGCTTTCCTTACCGGGGAAGTTACGGGGCCTCACATTTGGTATCAGAGCCTTGGTTTACAGAGCTCGGAGAACAAGGCACATTCGAACCATACAAAAGAATTCATTAGAAATTGGATTAGTAATATCCAATGAGAACGACTCGTTAGAGATGGGATCAATAGTATCCTAGAACGAGTGTGAAGAGTGTTGTTCTTAAAAATAAAAAATAAAAACTTGTTTCGTTTTGAATTTTAAATCGTTGTTTTCGTATTTGAATATTTATTTATATTGATTTGGACAATCCAGTATATAAAGATTTTGCATATACGTCTGATCCACGTGTATTCAAAGTTTTAATATACTGGATAGATATAAAATCACACTCTAGTCGCCCGAAGATGGTCCTGATGATCGCTATAGTACGTACATCATCAGAATAAATATTCGAGTTTCGAAATTGGGATTTCTATATATTTCCAATTGACTGGTGTGATAACCAAAATTAGATAGGGCTTATTGTTGTGATTTGGCACCAAAAATGTGATTTTTGACTATATATAAAAATTATGAATTTGAAAACCTAATCAACTAATTGATTGCTGGTTGTGTTGTTTGATTATTGTTCGATTAATTAAATGTTGAACCTTTAGCCAAATTGAACCAAATAGTGAATTGTATTGAAAATTAGTCGCATTTGCATGCATATACATGTACTTACATTGAACAGGTCATAGCAAGGAGGGTAGAGCAGAAGAATAAAATTATTTGCCCGACAAATAGGTACATGTTTATTGTATTTGTTGGGTTTTGGATGATTTTGTGAGCCGATTGGCTTTTTTCTTTTTATTTTGGATTGAAGAAGGCCATGGGAGGCTATATGAAATATCCTGAAGTCCCCGGTGCAGGGGAGATTGTGGCGAAATTTTTCGAAAATTTAGGGTGTTAGCCAATTTTTTGAAAAAATTGAAAAGTTCTTAGAAACTGAAAAGTTGAAGAACTTAAGCCGTAATGAAAATAAGGGAAGTTGAGTTGATTTGTGAAACAACTTTCGGCTTCGTTCCTTTTCGAGGACGAAAAGTTTTAAGTGGGGGAGATTGTAATAACCCGGAAATCTGAGCCATTCTAAAATTTTTATTTTGGCAATTTTAGCGACTTTTGATTATTTAAAATGAATTATTTTAAATAATAATGACGAGAAATTTATTTTGAATAGAAATAGAACGTATATATTTACATGCGTCGTCGTTAGCATATAAATATTTATTTATAATTATAAAAGGAATTGAAAATGGCGCGGTAGTTCGAAAATTCGATTTCAAAGTTCAAATGGATGTACAAGATTCAAAATAAACCGGATTTTAGCGAAACCAGAAATATTTGAATCTAATTGAGAATATCTTTCCAACGAATCTGAAAAATTGAAATTTCATAGCGGGAATCAAAAGATATGTCCAGCTGAAAATTCAGAATAGTCGCTATGGAATTTTGGCCCTTAAAAATGGAAATTTTGCAAACGACCTCGGTTTTCGACGAAACCACTTTTGTTGGATCCATGATGTCTAGTTATTGCTACGTTTCAAAATTCATAATTTTTTGAATCAATATGTGAGCGTGGCAAAGGAAAACGCGTTTGACCAGTTTTAGTTTATTTTAATAGACTGGAAAATAGCCATTTTTCAAACGGTCTTGGAATTTGACGAAACTAGTTTTGTTAGGGACGTATCGTCAATACGAAGCTAGAAAATATTTTTCGAGGATTTTTCGAGTTGGTATGTGGCCCCAATAAATTGAAATGCGCGTTCAAATTCAATATATAGAGTTATATGTTTATTTTGATGAAAACTGATCGAAACGATCGAATCAGCTTACGATACATATCCCATTGTATTCGGAATGGGGAAATTAGCTATGACGACAGGCGGGGGGTTCGATTTTGAGGTCGAAATTAAAATTTGCTTTTTGGAAATAAATAAAAATAAAAAACCCTCACCCCTCTTTTCTTTCTCTCAGCCCCCCCCCCCCCCCCCCGGTTCAGATTGAATATTAAAAAAGGAAAGAACGGAGCTGCACTCCTGAGCTCGATGCCGACCAGGCGATCGCCACCCCCACGACCGGCCGCCTCCACCCTCGAACCCCCCTTCCCTCTCGATCCCCTTTCTCCATTTTGGATCTGAAACCGCCCCAATACCCCCAAAAACCCGTCGGTCTTCATCATCTCCAAAGGCGGAAAAGTTCCAATCTTCTCTCATCCACAAAGTGCGATTCACTCAAAGAAATCAAGAAATTCTTAGGGCAAAACTGTAGAGATTCGTATTAGCTCCGAATCCATATGCGAATGACCATTTATCATTTAGCGTTCATCACGATTTGGCAGCTCCAAGCTCGAGCGTTCGAGATCGTTCCCGCGGATGCCCTGGGGTGCGAGCTGCACCCAATTCCAGCCAGGAAGAGGAGGCGTGGCGCTCTTCGCGGCGGTTGCTTCAGACCATCGGCCAGTGGTTCCTGGAGCTAGGTGTTTCGATCTGAGGGTTTCGAGCTAGTGGGTTTTTCTTTAGCGTTCGATGGTTACAAGCTATTAGGGGAAGGAGGAAGGGGATTAATGGCTGAAGGTAATTCACTTTATTTAAATTTCAGTTTTAATCTAATTAACTTTATTTAAATTTCAGTTTTAAATATGAATAACATAGATTAAAAATATGATTTTTATATTATAGAAAGATTAAAAATATGATTTTTATATTATAGAAAGATTAAAAATATGATTTTTATTTTATAGAAAGATTAAAAATATGATTTTTATAACGGTAGAGTATTAAAAATATGATTTTTAATGTATAGAACATCATATTAAAAATGTGATTTTAATATGAACGGCGTGGTAAGGACTGGATTGGAATTGCAAACAAATCCATAGGGTTCAAAAGTTCAGGAATAGATAATGGCGGAGTGGATCCTCAAGGTGAGAACTCCTCACTTTTATTTCTATTTCTAGTTAAAATATATGCTAGGATGTAAACGGTGTTTAGTAGCACCCGACACCCGTCGTCCACAGACCATGGACGACTAGTTTGTTTGTTTGTTTGATTTTGATGTGTAGTTGATTGTGTGATGTGGAATGAAACAAAAATATTTTTAAAGTTAAAAAAATATAATTTTTAACATGTATATAAAATAAATATTTATAAACAAATCGGACGATTTGTTTATATACACTGATTTGACTGATATTGATTGGGACGATAAATTTTACACATCGCCCAACTGCTCAAATAAAATATGTGTTTGATTGTTTGAAACCCCACATGGGTATTGGGATGATATATGACGTACACTAATCCCAATAATTAGCTGTATGTCGATCGATTGATTGACAGACTATTATAAGCGTTAAATATTATATTTGATGCTTATACAGTGTAGATTGCACTTTGGATGATGCTTGATTATTTATCATTGTTATTTTATACATGTGTTGTAGAAAATCCATATAATTAACATTATATTGTAATTGATGGGGCCTCATTCCATATTTGAAGTAGAAATATTTGAAAAAGAAATATTTGAAATAGAATATTTGAAAATAGAAATATATGAAGCCGTGTTGATTAGATTAACGCCATTTTGACGTAAACGATATTTATATCGATTTTATTCATTTTTCAATGAATATTGAAAGTGATTTCAAAATTTGAATTAAATTGAATAGATTTGAAATTCGAATTAAAGTGAAATAGATTTGAAATTCGAATTGAAGTGAAATGATTTGAAATTCGAATTAAAGTGAAATAGATTTGAAATTCGAATTAAAGTGAAATGATTTGAAATTCGAATTAAAGTGAAATGATTTGAAATTCAAATTAAAGTGAAATAGATTTGAAATTTGAATTAAAGTGAAATGATTTGAAATTCGAATTAAAGTGAAATAGATTTGAAATTCGAATTAAAGTGAAATGATTTGAAATTCGAATTAAAGTGAAATAGATTTGAAATTCGAATTAATGTGAAATGAATTGAAATTCGAATTAAAGTGAAATGAATTGAAATTCGAATTAAATTGAAATTGAATTGAAATCAATTTGAAATGAATTTAAAACGAATTTATAAGAAAGAAAAAAATTCAATTTTGCTTTGAATTTGAAATGAAGTTGAAATCGTTTCGAAAACGAATTTAAAATGATTTATAAGATACGTTTTGAAAGGAAATCGATGAAATATATATAATATATAAATTATATATATATATATATATAATGGTCTGAATAGAACGCGCCGCGCTGCAGCAGTTCGCGAATTTCGACCATTGACTTCTAATGGACATTACGGGAGATCCGACCGTCGGATTCTCCTAAAATCGGAACCGTTGGGTTCGTATCGAAAAGTGCTTTCTAAGAATATTAGAAATTTGAAATCTAACGGTTGGATTTGGAATTATGTCTAAATCAAATTTGGAAAAAGGTCGCTATAAGTGCATTTCGATGGGCGTTGATGGAAATCGACTGTACGGGCCTTGATAAAATTATTAAAAATAGTAATAATTTGTGTAAATCATAAGAAATGATTTGTGAAGAATTGGGATGAAAAACTCCATATTTGAAAAGATAAAAATAGATTTTTTATCGAAATGAACTAATTTTGAATTAGAATAATAATTTATTTATTTTTATATAAATAAATTGGATTTGAAATGGTTTTAAAAGAAACCAGAATTTCCAATAATTGAATTGCAATGGATTTGAATCGAAATTGTCTTTGGAATATTTCGATGTTGGATTTCGTGATTATACAAATATTGTTATGAAAATTTGAAAGATATATTTACATCGTTATTTCCAATACGATATTTGTTGGTCGTAGAATTTGATATTGAATATAAGCCGATATATTTTCTATTCAGAGCCCTGTATTTAATATCGAATGTGATTTGGGTTAGTCATGATTAACACTGTTCTTGAACCCAGTTGAGAAAAAGATTAAATCTTTTTATTTAGATTTAATGAAGTGTACCAATTAAATGTTATTTAATTGGAATTGAATTTGAATTGATTTTTGTGTTTATCGTGAACGGTGTTTTAAATAACACTTGTTCTTTAACTCGATAATTAATGGAATGTTATTTTGGGTTGTCATGAACGGTATCTTCAATAATACCGTTCTTAGACCCAACCGGGTTAAGAAAATCAGAAACTAACTGGAGATTAGTTAAGTCGAATGGTTTCTTGGGTATTGATCTGATGTTGGTCTCGGCCTTCGGGATTAATACTTAGGGAATCATTCTCTTACTAATTTACGGTTAGTGACTGATGAATTGGAATGAGGTGTATATTGTGTTTGTGTAACACTTGTTTATTATATACACGAGTAATTCGAAAAGACCGGGTTTATGCCATTCTTAATAACTGATACGACGATAAGTCGAAGGTGAAGACGGTGGTTGAAGACCGGAAGTCTTCACGTCGTTTGGGTGATTACTGATGGTCTTGATTGGGTCGTACACCCAAGAGGAGGGAATCAGTTAGTGGTCGTCCATACGTACTTGGAGATCGATGGATATATGGGGTACTAGGTGCCTCCGGTTTTGTTCAGACCCAGAACGAACTTGTAAATGGACTGTGTGTCTGACATTGGATATCATTCTGTGTGATTGATGGATATCGGTTGCATGGAGTGGTTTGCCTGTGTGGCATGCTAAGATGCAAATGATCAAGGCTTCTGTTGAAAAGAAGAGTATTGTGGATGATGATCAAAGCACTCCCTGTGTGGCACAGCTTTGTGTAACGTTGATTCGCGAGCTTCACACCCCGGTTGTGAACCAGAAACGGGAGAAGGACCTCAGGGAGGACATGCGTTTCTTTCTAGTTAGAAGTGACGTTAGTGGTTTGACACGCCCTGACGAGTCTGACTTATGTGGATGTTGTTTTGCGATGCACCTCGGATATATCGGTGACTATGTGAAGCCGATGGAGTCACTCATTGGCTCATTTATGCCCCAAAGGGCAGGGAAACGCATTGTTCGGGCATTTTAATCCACATCGGTGGACCGGCCCGGACGATCCAAGTGGCTTGACTGAGTACTTGTCCTGAGGCTCAGGCTAGAGAGTCTCGAATCGGTAGAGGACTATCTTTTGCCTCGGTTCACAGATGGAAATCCAATTTCCAAATACGTGACGTTGCGGTTTTGATTGTAGAGCCTAATATGGCGACATGATATATGGTACCCATTCCACCTATGATTGATATTTATGATTGTATATAAAATCAGAAACTAACTGGAAACGAGCTAAGATGGATGGTTTCCTAGGTATTGATCTTATGTTGGTTTCTGCCTTCGGGGTTAATACTTAGGGAATCGTTCTCTTACTAATTTACGATTGGAGTCTGATTAAGAATCAAATGATGAAATTTAGCATATCAAGCATTTTTGGCTATTATAAGGTTAAAACCCTATCCTCCGGCTTGCGTTGCATTGTGTGACGGGACCTGGGTCTTATAATAGCTTCATTTTTCTTTATTTAGCATTGCACTGTTTGTTTTATGCACTGGTATTCTTGGGAGGAAACCCGTTCCGTGTTATACGGCGTGGTCCCTTGATTTACCTAACTTTAAAATAAAGATTAATAACTGTTTTAGTTCTCACACCAGTCACATGATTGACCTGGGGTTTATTGTTTTTAACCTAAACTCTGGGTGCCCTTATTTTGACACGAGCAGCTAGTAGTTTTGGTTTTGCAGATTTATATTCACAGGATCCTGATTTACAACTGGAACGATACTCGGAAAGCTCTGTATCCGTGTATTACTTCTAGTTGTGTATTGTATTATTTTCCGCTGCTATGTAATGTATTGTAATCTCTGGTATTTATCGAATGTATTTTATTTGTTTATACTCTGTATATTCTTGTAATCTGATGAATTGTTGTAACAAGCAATGAAATGTTCTTCTGTTTGCGTTCTTTTGTGTGTTGTTCTCAAAGTATCCGGGCTTTCCTTACCGGGGAAGTTACGGGGCCTCACATTTACTCACGGCAAGCAATCCCTTTTTCAAAACTTAAAATGTAAAGGATCGGCCCTTGGAAAATAATAATGGCTTTCAAAATCAATCTTAAAAGAGAAAAATGAAATATATGTGAGGGTTTACGTTAAGATTTCATGAGAAGAGGGGCAACAGTTTTCATATGAGGGGGATGGTGCGAGCATAGGAAGTTGAAGTGCGGTTTCGAGCTACTGGGAATAAGAGATAGAGAAAGGGACCGCGAGTGGTGGTTTTAGAATTTGGTTCCATGTTCACTGCGAGGGTTCATAGAGACTGGCTGTGGATGGTATTCATGTGAGAGGAGCTTGCGGAATGTTTGATGGAGGAGAAGTAAAGATGGGATTTACAGTGGGATGTTTTGGAAATATTTATGTATGGAAAGACATGGGAAAGTGGAATACTGGGAATGGAGAGAAGTGGCTTACGGCTTTGTATTGGGGGAGGGTTGAGAATTGTCTAGTGATTTCAGTCCATGAAATGATGGAGTAAATGAAGTTAATGTGAATGAAGGATGGTGCTTGCGCCGCTAACTGTTGCATGTGGAGTTGTGCTTCCTTATGTCAAAGTTCTTTATAGATTATTCTCCTCATTGTAGCTCGAGAATAGCGAAGTCGGATATCACATTAGCATCTCGAGTTTGATATTATGGGTACAAGGAGATGGAGGTGATCAACAGCTTTGATTTTGTTAAGCAATGGGGAGGGAACGAAAGCTTTAAGTTTTGGTGAATGTGTGAAGAAAAAGTGATGTCTAAACGGGTGTGGGTTGGAGGATTTTGTTTGGGCTAATGGATGGTGAGGCCCAATTTCATACAATAAAATAAAAAAAACAAAGGAAGAAAGGACCATAGGATAGAAGATTTGTGACAGCAAATGCCTTTGCGTGAAAAACAATCCGAAATGATGAAAAATATTTGGAGCAAGGAAGCGGGCCTAGTATCATGTTATTGGACAGAGGAACACTGGTAAAGCCCGAACTGAAATAGAAATTAATTTCAAATTTTATTTAAAAATATAAAATAATTAGTTAGAAAAAATAACGAATCTTTTGTTAATATTATATTTTACCCTAACATTTTCAAATTTCACAACTTTGGTACAGTCACCGGCTTCACAATAGAAATGGTCTAGAGTCTTTTGGAATTCATTTGAAATTATAGCGAAATAACACGCCTATTGAATGGACCAATGTTGACGGTTAACAAGCAAGGTGAGTAAAACTCACTAAATCTATCAGTTTATATTTTTATAACATATTTTTAGAACTGATAAATGATGGTTGATTGCTATGTGTTGGTTGTTGGATGATTTGTTAATTGATTGGTTGAAATTATAGATCTAGTGATATATATATATATATATATACACACATATATATACAAATATATATATATATCATTAATCAAATATTGATTTTGTTGATCAGAATATTTCATATTGAAATTAAAGAAATGTTAATTATATTGTTTAACATCTATGAATGCAGGGAAACGGGTTGGAGGGATCCAACTGGATTCCTCAATATTTATAATATTTTTTGTTTTCATATATTGTGATATATGATGTTATATAAAACCTGTGATCGATTATGATGACACTGGTTTGTTTAACTGGTATTTTAGATACCATAAGAAATACTGGAATGTAAAAAGGGAATTTTGAAAGTGTATTTTGAAAATGAAACATTTACAGGAAATAAATACGATATTATA
The DNA here is from genome assembly GCA_030737875.1 of Allium sativum. Classification (NCBI taxonomy): domain Eukaryota; kingdom Viridiplantae; phylum Streptophyta; class Magnoliopsida; order Asparagales; family Amaryllidaceae; genus Allium; species Allium sativum. Next base: position 223,973,218 of record CM060910.1, on the reverse strand, counting down.
AATGAAATATTTATAGGAAAATATATATAATTATAAAAGAAATATTTATTTGGAAAATAAATATAATTATAAAAGGAATATTTATTTGGAAAGTAAATAAAATTATAAAAGAATATATTTGGAAAATTAATAGATTTTATAAAAAGAGAATTTTTCATTTGGAAGGTTTAGACCCGTGCTTCGCACATGGGTGTAACATGATATTGATTTAAAGTAAATATTTAATAGAAATCTGTTTTAATAGATAAATTGAGGAGAATAATTTATAAACGATGTTTATAAATTAAGGAAATATTTATCATTTGATAAATTGAATATATAAATTTGAATTTATATAGAGAAGTAAAATCGGTTTTAACACCAACAATTGAAATGGAATGTGAACGTAGTAGTTATAAAGGAAATTTGCAATGAGATTATAAATGTTGGAAATGAAATAAGATTTCTATGAATAATTCTACAAATAAAAATATAAATATAATTTTGGTTCGAGATATTGTTTTTAAATACGAAATCAAACTGTTTTGATTATACAAAGAAATATTATTCACATTCAATGTGAAAACTTAGATTAAAGTAAATATTTTGCAAATAAAATATTATAAAGGAATTAGGGGTTTGAATTAGGAAATTAAATGGAATTACTAAAATTAGAAACTAATTGGAAATTAGTTGAGTTGAATGGCTTTCGGGGTATCGATCTGATGTTGGTTTCGTCCTTCGAGGTTTATACTTGGGAATTTGTTCTCTTACTAGTTTACAGTTAGATGTAGGAAGATAAAGATGCGTGAATCAAAAGTGGAAACATTTTCCAAAGTTAATAGTGTATATTTTCTAATTTTGGGAAATAAGGAATTTATGAATATATGGAAATGGTAAATGGGAAATTGGGAAATGAAATGATGATTGATTGGTAAGATTTCCATTCAGAAATACGACCGTTGTTTGTACACATATTTTCCTTTGATAATTAAATCACCGACTATCAAAGATTTTGACCATTTCTGTTGTCAATATGGAGAGACTGGGATCGGATATATTATCTGAAAACCACTCCATGTGGCATCAGCTTTGCGAATCAAATATGATGAAGAAAATTGAAGACGAAGTTATACAAGGTTTATTCTGGCGATCCTAGGTAGAAATTTCCTAATATGGATTTTGCAGAATAATTCCTTCGGGTTGTCCAGTCCCAGGACAATTTGAATGGATGGATGTGCTATAGGGTATATCTGGTAGATCGCATAAGTTGATCGTTTCAAACGTATTTACGTTGGTGTCGGAGGAATTTCGTTTCTCTTAGCTTATACCCACGGTATTTTTGGGAAAATAAATTTGTGATTTGATGGGTATGACGATGTGGCATTCAAAGTAAATGAAGGAGTGATCTGTTAAAAGATTACGTTATGACCTCAAGCCTCATCAACTGGGAAATGACAGAAATCGGGTAGGCAGCATGGCTAAGCGGTTCGCGCCCAATTAGGGTATATTGTCACCATCTAGAGAATATTCATATTTATTACTTCTTTCAATTCTGTATCTCCCGGGAATGGTTATGTTGGTATACCAATCGTAAGGTGACAATATATTTGGAATATTCAAGTGAAATGAATGGCCGGTCATGTGTGGCTGAGTTACAAGAAGTTCTTGTTGAACTCCGGTGTATCGCTTCTAGAGTAGACTAATCAGAAGGTGGTTCCATACCTTGTCATAGTTGGAAATCCATTATCAAATAAGAGCCCCTGGTTTTTTATTGTATATTATATATGTGGAACGTGAGATGAAAGCGTTCCACTAGATTGTTATTTATTTGATTAGACATTATTATAATATCAGAAGAGTATGGATTTTAAAAGAATGTTTTGGGTTATCGTAAGACAAAAGCCAACCTTATTTATATAAGGATTGGTCTTATGTTTATTCTTTGTTTCAAAAGGATTTTAAAAGTTAAACAAATGGTTGGATTTTACTCACACCAGTCACATGACTGACCCAGAGTCTATTTTGTTTTGTTTTCCTTAAACTCTTAGGTACCCAATTTTGTACGAGCAGTCAGGTAGTTGGGATTTTACAGATATACTGAAAGTGTAACGACCCGTAAAATCTGAACCAATTTAAAAAATTTAAATTGGCTAAAATAGTGGATTTTAAATATTTAAAATAAATATTTTAAATAATAAAGATGAAAACTGAGTTTGAATCGACACTTGAAAAGGAATATAATTAATTCTAATTATAAACAAGGCCTGAAATGGCGCGGTAGTTTCAAAATTTGAATTCAAACTTCGACTGACTGTACCGGGTGCAAAACAAAACGGATTTGAGTGAGACCAAATATATTTAAATCTGTTAGTGAATACCTTTCCAACGAATCTGAAAAATCGAAGTTCCATAGCGGGATGCAAAAGTTATGACCAAATGAATTTTCAGAAAGGTCGCTATGGAAATTATATAGCCCGTGAAATTGGCCATTTTGCAAATGACCTCGGATTTCGACGAAAACACTTTTGTAGGATCCGGGATGTCAAACTATTGCTAGGTTTCAAATTTCATAATTTTTGAAGCTAGTATGTGAGTGTGGCAAAGGAAAATGTGTTTTGGCCAATTACAGTTAAATTGGATCGACCAGAAAAGGGCCATTTTGCAAACGACCTCATAATTCGACGAAACTAGTTTTGTTGGGACTGTATCGTCAAAACATAGCTAGATTTAATTTTTGGGAATTTATAGAATCAATATGTGGCCCCGACAAATTGAAATGTACGTTCAAATTAAATATTGAATGTTTTATATTTTAATTTGAATGAAAACTGACAGAAATAGTTGAATGGGCCTACGAAACATATCCCATTGTGTTCGGAATGGGCGTAAAACGCTAGGGACGACAGTCGTTGGGTTTGGATTGGAGGTCGCGTCAGAAAACCCCTTTTTAAAACCTCCCGGCCAATTAGATTTTTTTATTAAAAAAAAGAGAAAAACCCTCGTTTCTCTCTCCCCGATTAAAATGATATATGACGGAAATCGTTCGAAACTTCCCCCTTCGATTCCTCCTCCTACATGCAATAAAAAACCATGCCCCAGTTGAAGTTTTTGTAGATCGTCTCGAGATCTTCAAATCCATATAAGGTTTGCCAATTTCCACTGAGTATTCGAGGAGATCTGACCCTCGAAAGTCATCGACTTTCAGCCGCCGCCGTGACTTCTAGGGGCCATCGATTGGAGCGCCACCTACTGGCGAATGAGTGCCCTTCCAGCCTCTTCGACACCGTATAATCTGATCCACGTATCGTGCTACGATTCGCTAGAAAAATCAAGACCTAGTTTTGAACAGAAACCGAAAGGTATCGGCCTTGTTAATTTCAACTGTTCTCAACTTCAAAAAGGGTCACTATTTATGATTTTGGTATAAAAACCATATCTTTTTCGTTTCTTGACAAAATTCAGTGAAACAAGAGAAAGTGGACTCGTGTGGACATCTTCTACATTCTAGAAGAGACCGCATATTTTTCTGAGCCTTCTGCTATTTTTGGTGGAGTGGAACCCAATGTGAGATTTCTAATTTATAAACGATATGGAAAACGACGATGTATAAATTATATAGTCGGTGTATGAGTTATATAAGCGTTGCACACCTCTTGTATAAGCGTTGTATAAGTTGTACGTTCGATGTATAAGTTATATATGCGTTGTAAAAATTATATATGTGTTGAAATAGAAGTGAAATGCTATATATAAATGTATATATATACGCCCCTCGTCCACAAACCATGGACGATATTTATTGGTTTTGATTGGTGTGAAAATTGATTGATAGCGAATGGTTGATTGGAATTGTTTGTGGTTGATATTGATTGTTTGTGGTTGAAAAATACCCGTTTGTGGTTGAGAAATATTTGGTTGAAACCACATTGGATTTGTTTGTGGAAATGAAAAAAATAAACATGCCGCCAGCGTGCGAACTAGATGAATGATTCCCCATTGTCAAAAGTTGGGAGACTTTAAGGTAGAGCGAGGAGCCGTACTAGGGACGGTCCCGGTTTTAACTACCCTGCCGTTATGCTGCCGAAATTTTGAATAATGTTCATGTGTTAGAATTATTTTCATTTGTTGAAACTATATTTATTCGTTGTATAGAAAACCTTCATGTGTTGAATTGAAATTCATTCATTGGATAGAAATTCATGCGTTGAATGGTATTCGTATTTTAAATATAAAAATCACCTTTTTATCTATATATAAAAATTATAGAAAACCTACATGTGTTGAATTGAAATTCATTCGTTGAATTGAAATTCATGTGTTGAATGGTTTTCGTGTTTTAAATATAAAAATCACCTTTTTATCTATATATATAAACTATAGAAAACCTTCATGTGTTGAATCGATATTCATTCGTTGGATAGAAATTCATGTGTTGAATGGTATTCGTGTTTTAAATATAAAAATCACCTTTTAATCGATATATATAAACTATAGAAAACCTTCATGTGTTGAATTGAAATTCATTCGTTGAATTGAAATTCATGTGTTGAATGGTATTCGTGTTTTAAATATAAAAATCACCTTTTTATCTATATATATAAACTATAGAAAACCCTTATGTGTTGAATCGATATTCATTCGTTGGATAGAAATTCATGTGTTGAATGGTATTCGTGTTTTAAATATAAAAATCACATTTTTATCGATATATATAAACTATAGAAAACCTTCATGTGTTGAATCGAAATTCATTCGTTGAATTGAAATTCATATGTTGAATGGTATTCATATTCTGAAATAAATTGATTTATAATAAAAATCATATTTTTATCATCTATATGAACTATATAAAATAATCTTGTTTTGAAATAAATTGTTTTATAATAAAAATCATATTTTCATCATTTATATGAACCATATAAAATAGTCATGTTTTGAAATATATTGTTTTACATTAAAAATCACATTTTTATTATATACATGAATTGTTAAATATAGTGAAGTGTTGAAATAGAAGGAAGTTAGATAAAAATATCATTTTTATCAAATGTATGAAAATCATATGGTTTTGAAATCGAAGAATCGATATATATATATATATATAAATAGAATTGAAATATATCGAATAACGAAGCTACAGTACGTATTTTGAAACCGTGATTTCAAACGATTAGTGCGGGAGATCCGACCATCGGATTTTCCCGAAACCGCAACCGTTGGGTTCGCTTTGGAAATATCTTTCCAACGGCACCAACTTTGTAAAAATCCAACGGTTGGATTGTCTGGAATGTTTATTTCAAATCTGAAGAAAAACAGCGCCAGAATCGATTATATTTATATTTATATAAATATAATTATATTTAATCGAATAACGACGCTGTAGTTCGTATTTTGAAATCGAAACGTCAAACGATTATACCGGGAGATCCGACCGTCGGATTTTCCCGAAACTAGAACCGTTGGATTCATTTTGAAAAGATCTTTCTAATGATATAAATTTTGTGAAGATTCAACGGTTAAATTTTCAGATATGTGTAAATCAAATCTGAAGAAAAACAGCGCCACGGCCGCGTTTTGGCCCGAAGCGTCGTTTTGAATAAATTGGCTATTTTAAAATAAATAAAAATAGCGATAAATCGTTATAAAATATTATAAACGATATGGATGTGAAATTTAGAAACTAACTGAAGGTTGGCTAAGTCGAATGGTTTCTTGGGTATTGATCTGATGTTGGTTTCGGCCTTCGGGGTTAATATTTGGGAAATCGTTCTCTTACTGATTGACGGTTAGTGACTAATGGATTGAAATGATGTGTAGTAGTGTTTGTGTAGCACTTGTTTATTATATACGTGAGTTGCTCAGAAAGACCGGGTTTATCCCATTCTGAATAACTGAATTGACGATAAGAAATCGAAGATGAAGACGGTGGTCGAAGACCGGAGATCTTCACCTCGTTTGGATGGTAACCGATGTCCTGATTGGGAGGCATCCCGAAATATGGATAATGAATGGTGATCGTCCAGATGTACGTGGTGATCGATGGGTTTGCGAGGTATATATTGCCTCCGGTTTCGTTCAGACCCAGAACGGACTTGCAAATTGACAGTGTATCTGACATGGGAATTTATTCTGTGTGATTAATAGCCATTAGTTGCACGGTGTGAATTGCCTGTGTGGCATGCTAAGATGCAGTGATCAGCGCTTCTGTTGAAAAGCAAAGTCTTGTGGTGATGATCAAAGCACCGCCTGTGTGGCATAGCTTTGTGTATAACGTGAATTCGCGAGCCTCACACCCCGGTATGAACCAGAAACGGGAGAAAGGACCTCAGGGAGGACATGCATTTTTTTCTAGTTAGAAGTGGCGTCAGTGGTTTTACACGCCCTGACGAGTTTGACTTATGTGGTTGTTACTGTTGCGAGGCGCCTCGGTTAGATCGGACGATCCGGGTCCGATGGTGTCATTCGTTGGCTCACTTACGCCCCATAGGGCGGGGAAACACATTGTTTATGAATTTTAATCCACATCGGGTGACCGGCCCTGACGATCCAAGGGCCCACCTGAGTCTGGGTCCTAAGGGGCGGGCAAGAGCGTCTCGAAGTCGGTAAGGACTATCTTTTGCCTTGGTTCATGACGGAAATCCAATTTCCAAATGGAAGTGGTTTCAGGTCAAAATTCCTTTCCAGTCAAAAGTTATGGCCAAAACAGTGCCAACTAGGGGTAAAATGGTCTTTTAAAAATCGGGAAAAATCATGAACATGGGAAATGACCCCAATAGTCGTCTCCCAAAGTTACGTGACCATACGACTTCGTATGTGAAAGAAATAAATGTCCTACGATCCTATGATGCGTAGAATACAGGTCGTTACAGCAGCCTTGTATTAAGGTTTAGCTGGCTTTCTCTGGATAGCTGGAGCTGAAGATGGATTCTATTATTTATCTCTTTTTATGCTGTTCAGCTCCTGCTGTACATATTATGTTTGTTTTCCGCTGTAGACATTTATGTATAGCTGAACTGTATTTGTACTAAGTATGATCCTGTATACTGTGTAACTCTGATGATTACATTTATTTAGTGTATTATTTGTACATTTTCTGGTGTATTTATTTAATTCTGCTCTGCTATTATCTGTTTCTGTGTTATATTCTAAGGATTACCCTTGCCGCCGTTAGTACGGGGTTTGGGGTCGTCTCATTTGGTATCGGAGCTTTGGTTAAGCTTAGTGCTGGAATATAACATATTAACGAACTCGTCGGAAATAGAACCAGTAGTGTTCTAGGACGGGTAACTCAATACAGATAGGATCAGTAATATCCTAGTATGAGTAAAGCAGAATGAAATACACCCAATGAACACATTTACATTTGAAGTATATGTTTCTATGTTTTGAAATATCTTTTCTGTGACTTGACACTTGATCTACTATTTGCAGAAGTACTAGAAAAATGAGTGTCAGAAATAGAAGAAATACAAAACCCGATCTAGAGGCTCTATTAAAGAGATATCGAAATCTGAACGGAGCACATTTTTCGGGCAATGAATTTATAATTCAGACTCAAGCTTGGATGAGTTCTGTGGATATTTGAATGTATCCAATTGAGAGATGATCAGAAAAGATTAGTAGCATCTTGGGCGCTCAAAGAAGAAGCTTTAATCTGGTGGGAAACAATAATCAAAGATAATCCAGAAGGTGATATCACCTGGGATAGATTCAAAGAGATTTTCCTAGCAAGATTTACTCCTCCCGAAGTGACGGAGTGATTATGTGATGAATTCTCTTATCTGATACAAGGAGATATGACCATTCCAGAATATCATAAGAAATTCAACGAACTTTCTCACTTTGCTCCTCATCTGATTCAAGATCCAAAGAGGAAGAACATGAGATTTATTCATGGCCTACAAAGAAAATATCAGAATAGTGTGATGAGAAATGTGAAGCTTCCTTTTTCTGAAATGATATACATGGCTTATCAGTATGAAGACCTCCATAAGAAAGGAATGTTGTGCGATGAAGAAGAAGTCAGTTCGAGTAACAAAATGGAGTCGGTGACTGATAGTCCGGAGGTCAGTGAGAAGCCCAGTGCCAAGAGAAAAAGGGCCAGATCTGGGAAAGAACCAACAACGACCGCCACGTGCTCAAGCTGCAATTGAAAAGGACATTTGGCGATAAGTTGCAAATCTTGGAACAAACGAAGAAAGAGTGGATTTGAACCCAGTAAGAAGGTTCATGAGGGCAGAGGATGCCATAAGTACCATCAGGCTCGGCATATTGCAAAAAACTGCCCGCTATCTCAGAAATCTGAAGCAGTACATGTAAATGAAGTGGCAGAAGTGCCTACATCTTCGTCTGCTCAGGAAAGGCCAGATGTGTTAGAAGGCACGTTTACTGTCAAAGATATTCCTGTTAAGGTACTGTTTGATACATGCGCGTCGCGAAGCTTTATTGCAAAGAATGCAGCTAAGAAACTGGATTTGAATTTGAAGAAGCTCAAGGAACCAATGACTGTCCAGAATCCGGTTGGGGGTTCTATTGATCTCAGTTGGGTTTGTGGAGTGTCGGTTTCTTTTTCTCGTTATCGGTTTCCTACCATCGCGGTCGTCATGAATTTTACAGAGTTTGACCTTATCCTAGGGTTACACTGGCTGACCAAGTATGAAGCTGAGGTTAAATGCGCCGACAGAGTCGTTAAGGCGAAGATTAAATTAGGTGATTATATAACCATTCCCTGTGAAGGTCAGAATGCTAATAGAAAAGACTTCTGGGCAGCTTTGAATGTTTCCCCTGTTCAAATAGAAAATATCCCTGAAGTCACAGAGAATATTCCAGACCTCATCAAAGACATTCCTGTCATCAAGAGCTATGCGGATGTGTTCGAAGAAGATGTTCGCTTACCTCCGCAGAGAGAAATATATTTCAAGATTGCTTTGATTCCGAATGCAAGGCCGGTAGTTTACGCTATTCGAAGAATGTCCTTGAAAGAGAAAGAGGAATTAGATAATCAAACACGACAGCTCGTATGGAAGGGTCTGATCAGACCTAGTTTCTTTGATTGGGGAGCAGCAGTGGTGTTTGTCCCAAAATCTGATGGTACTCTGCGACTATGTGTGGATTATTGTGATTTGAACAAGCAGACCACAAAGAATAAATATCCATTGCTGTGAATCGATGATTTATTGGATCGTCTGAATGGAGCACAAGTGTTTTCAAGGATGGACCTAGCTACAGGCTTCCATCAGCTTCGAATTGCCGAAGAATGTGTTCCTATGACAGCATTCAGAGGTCCAGACCTATTCTATGAGTGGTTAGTAATGCCATTCGGCTTATGTAACGCTCCGGCTTACTTCGTCGATTTAATGAACAGAGTATTCAGAGGAGTATTGAATAAATTTGTTCTAGTTTTCATTGATGATATCCTTATCTTCTCTAAGTCAGAAAGCGAGCACAAAAAACATTTGGAACAAGTGTTAGAAATTCTCAGAAAGAATGTGTTGAAAGCAAAGTTTTCCAAATGTATATTCTGGCAAGAAGTCAAATTTCTTGGCCACGTAGTGTCAAAGCAAGGAATTTCAGTGGATCCCAGTAAAATCACTGCTATTTAGAATTGGAAACAGCCTCGTACGCCAACAGAAGTTAGAAGTTTTCTCGGGTTAGCTAGTTATTATCAGAAATTCATTAAGGATTTCGTGAAGACATCTAGTTCTTTAACGAAACTGACGAAGAAACATTCGAGATTCAATTGGACCCCGATATGTGAGGAAGCTTTCCAAGAGCTGAAGCTAAAACTGACAACTGCTCCAGTGTTAACAATAATAGATGGCAATGAGGATTTGAAAGTCTGGACAGATGCCTCTAGAGAAGGCCTTGGAGCAGTGTTAATGCAAAGGGGTCAAGTGATCGCTTATGCTAGCCGTCAGCTGAAGCCGCACAAGAAAAACTATGTAACTCATGATCTTGAGTTATTGGCTATCGTATTCTCTTTGAAAATCTGGAGACACTATCTTCTGGGTGAGAAATTCGAGCTTTATACAGACCATCAGTCATTGAAATATCTGTTCACCCAGAAGGACTTGAATATAAGGCAGCAACGTTGGCTAGAGTTCCTTGCAGCATATGATTTTGAGATTCTATAATCTCCAGGGAAAGCCAATGTCGTGGCCGATGCGCTGAGCTGAAAGAATGTAATGATCGCCAGCTTTATTATTACGACTTCCTTGATTGACAAAATATCTATTCTTCAGAAGGAGGATAACTTTATTAAGGATATGATCAAAAGGATTCAGAAAGGCGAACCCTCGTGTTTTCAAATAGATAATGCCGGAATCGTAAGATTGAAAGGAAGGATTTGTGTTCCTGGCATCCCCGAGCTAAAAAGGGAAGTGTTAGACGAGTGTCACAAGTCCAAGCTGAGTATCCATCTTGGTGTGGCCAAAATGTACAATGATCTCAAGCGAACATTCTAGTGGAAGGCTATGAAAAGAGACGTTTCAATATATGTTAGCCGATGCCCTACTTGCCAGCTAGTCAAGAGCGACCAACAGAAACTGGCTGGATTGTTACAACCGCTAGACGTTCCTGGTTGGAAGTGGGAACATATTTCCATGGACTTCATTGATGGTTTGCCCAGAACCAGAAAAGGAAATGACAGTATTTGGGTGATCGTAGATCGCTTCACGAAGACCGCCCATTTCATACCTGTCAGATCAAACAGAACTGCTCAGAGTCTGGCGCAGATATATTTCAAGGAAATAGTTAGACTACATGGAGTGCCGCTCAGTATAGTCAGTGATAGAGACCAAATATTTACTAGTAAATTCTGGGAGGCATTTCAAGTAGAGATGGGAACAAAATTGAACCTAAGCACCGCCTATCATCCTCAGACAGATGGTCAAACTGAGAGGGTGAATCGTATACTAGAAGATCTATTGCGGGCTTGTGTTCTGGATTTCGGTGGATCATGGGAAGACCATCTACATTTGGCGGAGTTCTCATATAACAACAGCTACCAGGCGAGCCTGACAATGTCGCCATTCGAAGCATTATATGGTAGACCATGCCGATCTCCTGCTTGTTGGGTCGAACCCGGTAATAGACTTGTGTTAGGGCCTGATATGATCCGAGAAGCTGTCGACAAAGTCGATTTCGTTAAGAAACGATTACTCACCGCTCAAAGCTGACAAAAGAGCTATGCCGATAGGAGAAGAAGAGATATATCGTTTGTTGTTGTCGATTATGTATATTTGAAAGTATCGCCGATGAGAGGAGTTATCCGGTTCGGTAAAACTGAGAAGTTGGCACCCAAATTCATTGGTCCGTTTCCTATTCTGAAACGGATCGGAACACTCGCTTATAGGGTTAAATTGGCTGATTGGTTTCCTGGAGTGCATGATGTATTTCACATATCTCAACTTCGAAAGCACGTTCATGATCCAGACTTGATCGTGGAAGAAGCAGCTCAACAGGATATTGAAATTACTCCAGAATTAGCTGTGAGAAGAGAGCCGCTAAAGATCATTGGCAAAGAAACCAAAGAGCTGAGGAACAAGAAAGTTCACTTGGTCAAAGTGCAATGGAGTGGAGATCCGCGAGATTGTACTTGGGAAACCGAGAAGAGCATTCAGAAAGCCTATCCTAAATGCCGAGTAGATATCTTTGATTGACTCTGGTGCAAGGTACATTTACCATACCTTGCATTACCATTTAGTTCTCTACTTTGTTGTTATTTTCTTTCCATGGATGTGCACTTTTAGTTCTATAGTCTGAATAATTTTAAAAGAGTATAGAAATTGATTAGTATATTTTTGAAAAGTTAAAAACAATTTGATTGATTGTTTGTGTCGTGTGATTGTAGATTTGATTAATTAAAATTATTAAAACGATAGTTAATTTAATCAATAATAGAATGAATGGTAGGATTTATTCGATTAAATCACACATTGAACTGATTAGAAAATAGATAGAAATATATACATGTGCATTATATATGTTTGAACAGGTAATTGGATAGCTGTTGAGTAAAGATTTTATTTGTGTGCCCGACAAATAGGTAAACCTTAATGAGTTGGATGCGAAATATTATTATATCAACTCCTGTGAATGCCATTGGATGCGGAGTGCTGGTTATTCTGTGTGTAATAATAAACGTCGCCATAGGATAGTAACAATTAATTTTGAACTACATCACATGGCATACTTCTGAAGATAGGCATACTTCATCATATACCACATAAGCATTTGGAGCTTGTGTGACGAGGTGGAAGATTTACCATACAAGCGAGAGACTTGTATGGCGATGACTATATTTTACAGGTTGAACTGATGACTGATATGGACTATTTAAATTGTAACGATAAAATTGCCAGATTAATAAAAACCCCACATGGGTCTGGAGTTGACAATAATCACGTCTCTCTAGTTATTAGATACGACACATGGACTATTTATTTCCCGCACGGGACGAGGTGACGAGGATTTATCCTCTGGAGCAATTAAAATACACACTCCCTCAGGCTTTGACAAGGAGACGAGAATTTATTCTCTGGAGTTATTATCTATACACGCTTCCCTCTAAACGCCAGAATATATCACTATAAATATGTGTATTCTTATTAGGATTTATTGGGTACCTAATACGGCCCAATAAATTTCCAAACCTCTCCCCGTACAAAGGAGGTTATGGCGAAATTTTTCGAAAATTCCGGGTGTTAGCCAAATTTATGAAGAATTTGAAAATTCTTAGAAACTGAAAAGTTGGAGAATGGAAGCCAGATTGAACGTAGAGTTGATTAATCAAACCACTTTCGACTTTGTTCCTTTTCGGGGACGAAAAGTTTTAAGTGGGGGAAATTGTAACGACCCAGAAAATCTGAACTAATTTAAAAAATTTAAATTGGCTAAAATAGTGGATTTTAAATATTTAAAATAAATATTTTAAATAATAAAGATGAAAATTGAGTTTGAATCGACAATTGAAAAGGAATATAATTAATTCGAATTATAAACAAGGCCTGAAATGGCGCGGTAGTTTCAAAATTTGAATTCAAACTTCGACTGACTGTACCGGGTGCAAAACAAAACGGATTTGAGTGAGACCAAAAATATTTAAATCTGTTAGTGAATACCTTTCTAACTAATCTGAAAAATCAAAGTTTCATAGCGGGATGCAAAAGTTATGGCCAAATGAATTTTCAGAAAGGTCGCTATGGAAATTATATAGCCCGTGAAATTGGCCATTTTGCAAACGACCTCGGAATTCGACGAAACCACTTTTGTTGGATCCGTGATGTCAAACTATTGCCAGGTTTCAAATTTCATAATTTTTGAAGCTAGTATGTGAGCATGTCAAAGGAAAATGTGTTTTGGCCAATTATAGTTAAATTGGATTGACCAGAAAAGGGCCATTTTGCAAACGACCTCAGAATTCGACGAAACTAGTTTTGTTGGGACCGTATCATCAAAACATAGATAGATTTATTTTTCGGGAATTTTTGGAATCAATATGTGGCCCCGGCAAATTGAAATGTACGTTCAAATTAAATATTGAATGTTTTATATTTTAATTTGAATGAAAACTGACTGAAACAGTCGAATAGGCCTACGAAATATATCCCATTGTGTTCGGATTGGGGGTAAAACGCTAGGGACGATAGTCGTTGGGTTTGGATTGGAGGTCGCGTCAGAAAACCGCTTTTTAAAACCTCCCGGCCAACCAGATTTTTTATAAAAAAAAAGAGAAAAACCCTCGTTTCTCTCTCCCCGATTAAAACGATATACGGCGGAAATCGTTCGAAACTTCCCCCTTCGATTCCTCCTCCTACACGCAATAAAAACCCATGCCCTAGTTGAAGTTTTTGTAGATCGTCTCGAGATCTTCAAATCCATATAAGGTTTGCCAATTTCCACTGAGTATTCGAGGAGATCTGACCTCGAAAGTCATCCACTTTCAGTCGCCGCTGTGACTTCTGGGGGCCATCGATTGGAGCGCCACCTACTGGCGAATGAGCGCCCTTCCAGCCTCTTCGACACCGTATAACCTGATCCACGTATCGTGCAACGATTCGCGAGAAAAATCAAGACCTAGTTTTGAACAGAAACTGAAAAGTATCGGCCTTGTTAATTTCAACTGTTCTCAACTTCTAAAAGTGTCGCTATTTATGATTTTGGTATAAAAATCATATCTTTTTCTTTTCTTGGCGAAATTCAGTGAAACAAGAGACAGTGGACTCGTGTGGACGTCTTCTACATTCTAGAAGAGACCGCATATTTTTCTAAGCCTTCTGCTATTTTTAGTGGAGTGGAACCCAATGTGAGATTTCTAATTTTTAAACGATATGGAAAACGACGATGTATAAATTATATAGTCGATGTATGAGTTATATAAGCGTTGTACACCTCTTGTATAAGTGTTGTATAAGTTGTACATTCGATGTATAAGTTATATATGCGTTGTAAAAATTGTATATGTGTTGAAATAGAAGTGAAATGTTATATATATATATATATATATATATATATATATATATATATATATACACGCCCCTCGTCCATAAACCATGGACGATATTTATTGGTAGTGATTGGTGTGAAAATTGATTGATAGCGAATGGTTGATTGGAATTGTTTGTGGTTGATAATGATTGATTGTGGTTGAAAAATACCCATTTGTGGTTGAGAAATATTTGGTTGAAACCACATAGGATTAGTTCGTGGAAATGAAAATAATATACATGCCGCCTGCGTGCGAACTAGATGCATGATTCCCCATAGTCAAAAGCTGTGAGGCTTTAAGGTAGAGCAAGGAGCCGTACTAGGGACGGTCCCGGTTTTAACTACCCTGCCATTATGCTGCCGAAATTTTGAATAATATTCATGTGTTATAATTATTTTCATTTGTTGAAACTATATTTATTCGTTGTATAGAAAACCTTCATGTGTTGAATTGAAATTTATTCGTTGGATAGAATTTCATGTGTTGAATGGTACTCGTGTTTTAAATATAAAAATCACCTTTTTATCTATATATATCAACTATAGAAAACCTTCATGTGTTGAATTGAAATTTATTCGTTGAATTGAAATTCATGTGTTGAATGGTATTCGTGTTTTAAATATAAAAATCATCTTTTTATCTATATATATAAACTATAGAAAACCTTCATGTGTTGAATCGATATTCATTCGTTGGATAGAAATTCATGTGTTGAATGGTATTCGTGTTTTAAATATAAAAATCAAACTATAGAAAACCTTCATGTGTTGAATTGAAATTCATGTATTGAATGGTATTCGTGTTTTAAATATAAAAATCACCTTTTTATCTATATATATAAACTATAGAAAACCTTCATGTGTTGAATCGATATTCATTTGTTGGATAGAAATTCATGTGTTGAATGGTATTCGTGTTTTAAATATAAAAATCACCTTTTCATCGATATATATAAACTATAGAAAACCTTCATGTGTTGAATCGAAATTCGTTCGTTGAATTGAAATTCATGTGTTGAATGGTATTCATATTCTGAAATAAATTATTTTATAATAAAAATCATATTTTTATCATCTATATGAACTATATAAAATAATCTTGTTTTGAAATAAATTGTTTTATAATAAAAAACATATTTTCATCATCTATATGAACCATATAAAATAGTCGTGTTTTGAAATATATTGTTTTACATTAAAAATCACATTTTTATTATATACATGAATTGTTAAATATAGTGAAGTGTTGAAATAGAAGACAGTTAGATAAAAATATCATTTTTATCGAATGTATGAAAATCATATGGTTTTGAAATCGAAGAATCGATATATATATATATATATATATATATATATATATATATATAATTGAAATATATCGAATAACGAAGCTGCAGTTCGTAGTTTGAAACCGTGATTTCAAACGATTAGTGCGGGAGATCCGACCATCGGATTTTCCCGAAACCGCAACTGTTGGGTTCGCTTTGGAAATATCTTTCAAACGACACCAACTTTGTAATAATCTAACGGTTGGATTGTCTGGAATGTTTAATTCAAATCTGAAGAAAAACAGCGCCAGAATCGATTATATATATATATATATAATTATATTTAATCGCATAACGACGCTGTAGTTCGTATTTTGAAATCGAAACTTCAAACGATTATACCGAGAGATCCGACCGTCGGATTTTCCCGAAACTGGAACAGTTGGATTCGTTTTGCAAAGATCTTTCTAATGATGTAAATTTTTTGAAGATCCAACGGTTAGATTTTCATATATGTGTAAATCAAATCTGAAAAAAAAACAGCGCCACGGCCGCGTTATGGCCCGAAGCGTCGTTTTGAATAAATTGGCTATTTTAAAATAAATAAAAATAGCGATAAATCGTTATAAAATATTATAAACGATATGGATGTGAAATTTAGAAACTAACTGAAGGTTGGCTAAGTCGAATGGTTTCTTGGGTATTGATCTGATGTTGGTTTCGGCCTACGGGGTTAATATTTGGGAAATCGTTCTCTTACTGATTGACGGTTAGTGACTAATGAATTGAAATGATGCGTATTAGTGTTTGTGTAGCACTTGTTTATTATATACGCGAGTTGCTTAGAAAGACCGGGTTTATCCCATTCTGAATAACTGAATCGTCGATAAGAAATCGAAGATGAAGACGGTGGTCGAAGACCGGAGACCTTCAACTCGTTTAGATGGTAACCGAGGTCCTGATTAGGAGGCATCCCGAAATATGGATAATGAGTGGTGATCGTCAAGACGTACGTGGTGATCGATGGGTTTGCGAGGTATATAGTGCCTCCGGTTTCGCTCAGACCCAGAACGGACTTGCAAATGGACAGTGTGTCTGACATGGGAATTTATTATGTGTGATTGATAGCCATCAGTTGCACGGTGTGAATTGCCTGTGTGACATGCTAAGATGCAGTGATCAGGGCTTCTGTTGAAAAGTAAAGTCTTGTGGTGATGACCAAAGCACCGCCTGTGTGGCGTAGCTTTGCGTATAACGTGAATTCGCGAGCCTCACACCCCAGTATGAACCAGAAACGGGAGAAAGGACCTCAGGGAGGGCATGCATTTCTTTCTAGTTAGAAGTGGCGTCAGTGGTTTTACCCGTCCTGACGAGTTTTACTTATGTGGTTGTTACTATTGCGAGGCGCCTCGGTTAGATCGGACGATCTGGGTCCGATGGAGTCATTCGTTGGCTCACTTACGCCCCATAGGGCGGGGAAACGCATTGTTCAGGAATTTTAATCCACATCGGTGGACCGGCCCTGACGATCCAAGGCCCACCTGAGTCTGGGTCCTGAGGGGCGGGCTAGAGCGTCTCGAAGTCGGTAAGGACTATCTTTAGCCTTGGTTCATGACGGAAATCCAATTTCCAAATACGTGACTGTGCGGTTTTGATTGTATACCTATATATGGCGACATAGTGGTATGGGGCATTAATGCCGTCTATGATTGATAGTTATGATTCGAAATTGTTTTCGAAACCTATAGACACTAGCAATAATACCAAACGTTTTGTTTTATTCGTATCAAGCATATTTTGGCCATTATAAGGTAAAAACTCTATCCTCCGGTTTGCGTTGCATTGTGTGATGGGAACTGAGTCTTATAATGGCTTCATTTTTATAAAAAGCATTGCGATGTTTAAAAGAATGATTTGTTTTAAAGCACTGGCAATCCAATGGAGTAAATCCGTTCCACGAAAGTGGGGTGGTCCTGTGATTGGCCATATTTTAAATGTGTTGAGTAGATTTATCATACCAGTCCCATGACTGACTTGTAGTTTGTTTCACTTTCAAACTCGGGTGCCCCTTTTTCTACGCGGGCAGCTGTGACGGCCCGCCCTGCACCAACCGACACTTAATCCAAGTATGCGCTGTACACATGTCCAACTGGCACGGAACGGTCGTCATAAGAAAAGAAAGAAGGTGAAGAACTAACACATAACCTGTAGAATGTCTCACAGCGCATGGAAAAAAATATAATAATAACATACTTGACATAAAACAGGTGAGACAGTGCATAAGCTGATAACTAAAATCAACATCAGAGTAGCGGAAATCCAAAATACAGCTTATTACAACTTTTAAAACTGTCTCTAAAGAAAAAGAAAGCAACAGTAGAAGATGCACTGCTAATGCCCAAGCAGTGATCTTCAACAACACAGGGAGAATATTATGTATATATTTTACGTGGAAGCCTCCTGCTTGTCTCTGGATCAGAGTAGCCTGTAGAATGTCTCCTAGCACATGGAAAAAAATATAATAATAACATACTTGACATAAAACAGGTGAGACAGTGCATAAGCTGATAACTAAAATCAACATCAGAGTAGCGGAAATCCAAAATACAGCTTATTACAACTTTTAAAACTGTCTCTAAAGAAAAACAAAGCAACAGTAGAAGATGCACTGCTAATGCCCAAGCAGTGATCTTCAACAACACAGGGAGAATATTATGTATATATTTTACGTGGAAGCCTCCTGCTCGTCTCTGGATCATCTACCCGTGCATCACCAGCTAACCTGTCTCTAGTCTGCTTGTGTGAGCACCCAGAGTAATAAGAGGAGACATAAAACTCTGGGTCAGACATAAAGCCTGGTATGAGCGATAAGCATCTAAACATAATGATAACAGGTATACTAAACCATACCTGAACCTGGACCTGCAACCAAAGAGTTAGCACTACATACTGTACAACACTCTAAGGTGCCCTTTCAAATGGTGTAAAGATAACGGGGGTGGGGGTGTGCATGTCACAATGATAGCAAACAAATCATCCATAGCAACCATCCTCACATCCCTCACTCAGTGCGTAAAGCGTACGATATCTACCACTTTGGAACACTAGACAAACTAAGGTAACGACGAATCCCGACTTGTAGAAACCCTGCTATGACCAAGCTAAACATATGGAGTCATGACCAAACATTTCAATGACCCACTTCATTGGTTGTAGCCCTTGGTCCTACCGATGCCATAATGGCCCTGAATCCGCCTTCGTACCTCCTACCATAGTGGTCCAAAGCTATAGACGTCGATAACCCCTTGGCACGCGTCCCGCAGCAAAGCTCAACCATGAAGTGAACTCGTTGATTCCCATCTGAATATTGAGCTCTAACTTCTCATTTGGACTTCCTTTGCATCTCGGGTTTGGTCGAATTGAAGTGGGTCTTCAGAAGAGTTGTCGCGTAGTAACAGTCCTAGAATTCGGTTCGGTTCGGTAGTCATCACCCTCGTCGGTTCGGGTCGGGTACTACGCTTCGGGTCGGGTCGGTGTCCTCATCCGGATCGGGTCGGGTTGCTGTCCTCCTTCCAGTTTTCTCCAATCAGCTCCCTCGTTTTCCATCTACTCCGATCCGATCCGCTCCCGTTCTCCATCTACTCCGATCCGCACTTGCTGTCTGATCCACGTGGCTTTCCCTCTTGCTAGTCCTCCAAAGAGTTTACTTCCGATCCGAGCCCTGCGTCTCCAAGTCGATCCGATCTGGCCCTCATTATTCTTCCGATCCGATCCCCTTCTGTCCACTCCAACTCTAAGCAAACGGCCTTCCTTTTTGCCAAGTTTCTTATGTGCCAAACTCTAGTCCGGGTCGGGTTTTCTTGCCCAGTTCACATATCCGATCCGAGCCTTCATCCGATCCGATCCAAAGCCCTGCACAACTTTCTGCAACTTTTTCCAGCAACTTGTTTACGTCATTCGACGACGTTTTCGACAAATCTAACACTTCTAATCAATCATAAAACACACCATAGAGTCATAGCAACACCTAATAGCAACCACAAACAGCAACCAACAATTCAAATGAATCAAAATGGATCAAAAGTGACTAAAACTTCATATTTTCCCATAGCATGTTTAAGTAGAACTAATCATAGGGTTAACAAAACTTAATCAAATCGAACCAAATTTCTAACAGAAGCATAAAATATTATTTAAGAATTTCTAAACATTTTTCCAAAATTTATTAGTGTATAAATTCGCTAATCTTCACTAATTACCCTTAATTACCGTAATTAGTGCAAAAACTATGCAAATCACTCACCTTGGCCACAAATGAAACACCAAATCTGAAATACTCTCTGTTTGGGTCGAATTCCTATGTATAGCATCAGCTCCAACCTTGCTTTGTTGCTATTTGGCCTTGCTTTGATGTGGTTTAGGCTTAATCTTCACTAAAAATGTGTTTTGGAGTGGTTTTAGAGGATGGAAGCCATTACTAAGGTCTCAAGAAGATTTGTGGCGGCTCAAAACTGAAATGAAAGTGATTTCCTAACCCTAATCAGTCCTCCTATACCTCTAAACCCGAAATTCCCCTTTGGGCCTAGCTGCTAATCACCCGGTTAAGCCCAATTAAGCTGTTTTTCACCATCTGAAACTTGTTTCAGCCATATCTCCCAAACGGTGAGTCCGTTTGGCTAATGTGACCACTCTACGGAAAGAGAAACCATCATCCGGAGCCAATGGAAGTGGTTTTAGGTCAAAATTCCTTTCCAGTCAAAAGTTATGGCCAAAACAGTGCCAACTAGGGGGTAAAATGGTCATTTAAAAATCGGGAAAAATCATGAACATGGGAAATGACCCCAATAGTCGTCTCCCAAAGTTACGTGACCATACGACTTCGTATGTGAAAGAAATAAATGTCCTACGATCCTATGATGCGTAGAATACGGGTCGTTACACTCTCCCCCCCTTAAGAAATTTCGCCCCCGAAATTCCTTAACAAAGAAACAAACAATGAATCCCGCATGCCTAACAACCACATACAACAATCAAACATGCAAAACAAGCAAACAAGCCTATCCTAGCATGCGGAAAACTAAATCGAAGCCAAAATCTTACCAGGCAAAGAGTTCTGGGTGTGCCTTCCTAATGTTCTCCTCTGTCTCCCAAGTACAATCATTCTCGTCCTCGCTCCACTGTACCTTGACTAGCTTCACCGCCTTCCTTCGAAGTTGCTTCATGTCATGTGCGACAATACGGGTCGGCTTGCGGTTCCCAACCGCCTCGGGTTCTACTTCGAAGTCCCCTAACTGATCAGGTGAAATAGTCATATCTGAGTCGTGAACGAACTTCCTTAGTTGGGAAACATGAAATACGTCGTGAACTCCCGCCATCTTCTCTGGTAAGTCAACTCTATATGCCAAATCCCGACTAGTTCAAGAACAGGGAATGAGCCAACGAATCTTGGTGCCAACTTGCCTCTCCTGCCAAATCGTATTATGCTCTTCAACGGAGAAATCTTGACAAACACCAAGTCACCAACGGAGAATTTTAGGTCTCTTCTCCTCTTATCAGCATAACTCTTCTGCCTATCTTGGGCAGCCTTCATTCGTTGTTGAATGATCTTGATCTTATCTGAAGTTTCCCTCACCACATTTGGTCCAAGCATAAACTTCTCGCCAGTCTCTATCCAACATGATGGTGAGTTGCACGGTCTTCCGTACAAAGCTTCAAACGGAGCCATACCGATACTGGATTGGTAGCTATTATTATATGCAAACTCTACTAGATGCAAATGGTCATCCCATGATCCACCAAATTCCAATATACATGTTCTCAAGAGATCTTCCAAAATACGATTCACCCTCTCCGTCTGACCGTCGGTCTGAGGATGATATGCGGTACTGAGATGTAACTCTGACCCTAGAGCCTCTTGTAAGCTCTTCCAAAACCCACTAGTGAACAACGGGTCTCGGTCACTCACAATGCTTTTAGGTATTCCACGAAATCTCACTACCCACTTCATATACAATTCTGCTAAC
This sequence comes from Allium sativum, assembly GCA_030737875.1. Classification (NCBI taxonomy): domain Eukaryota; kingdom Viridiplantae; phylum Streptophyta; class Magnoliopsida; order Asparagales; family Amaryllidaceae; genus Allium; species Allium sativum. The sequence goes on along the minus strand of CM060910.1, from coordinate 223,951,458 downwards.
TTAGTTGCCGTTCTGGTCGATTTGACTGGTATAAATCTTGCACTTTTAGTCAGTCGATCCACAACTACCCAAATGCTATCATGTCCCGATCTAGTCCTTGGTAAACCATCAATGAAATCCATCGAGACTTGCTCCCATTTCCATTCGGGAATTTCTAAGGGCTGTAACAACCCACTAGGCTTCTTTTGCTCGGTTTTAACTAGCTGGCAATTCATGCACTTGGATATAAACTTCCCAACGTCTCTTTTCATTCCTTCCCAGTAGTAAGTCTGCTTCATATCTCGATACATCTTGTTACCACCGGGGTGTATAGTCAGCTTTGAATGATGACATTCTCTAAGCACTTCATCTCTCAATCCATTGACATTGGGTACAACAAGCTTTCCATTCTTTCTAAGCCATCCTTCTCGATCAAGCCCATACTTGTTCATTTCCTCATCGATATCCATCTTTAACTTGGAGATGATTTCCAATAGGTTAGGATCGTCCCTCTGACTAGAGCCGATCCGCTCAATTAAAGTGGGTCTGATCGTCAAACTTGCTAACATTTCTGGATCTACTTTGGTCTGAAATCAAACTCCGCGATATACTCCAGTTGCTTCCATTCAAGGAACATAGCCCCTAAGCTGGCATGTCTTCTACTCAATGCATCTGCCACCGCATTGCCCTTTCCCGGTGTATATGCGATGTCAAAATCATAGGAAGCCAAGAACTCTAACCACCTTTGTTGCCGGAGATTTAGATCCTTCTGGGAGAAGAGATACTTCAACGACTTATGATCTGTAATAGCTCAAATCTTTCTCCCAAGAGATAGTGTCTCCACATCTTTAACGCGAACACGATCGCTGCCAATTCCAAGTCATGGGTGGGGTATCTTCTCTCGTGCGGTTTCAATTGCCGACTTGCATAAGCTACAACCCTACCGCCTTGCATCAATACAGCACCCAGTCCGGTACGGCAGGCATCCGTGTATACTGTCATCTCTTCATTCCCCTTAGGAATGACTAACACTGGTGCGCTTGTCAACTTGTCCTTCAGACTCTTAAATGCATTCTCGCACCTTCCATCCCAGACAAAAGCTTGATTCTTCTTGGTCAACTGGGTCAATGATGCTGCTATCTTGGAGAAACCTTGGATAAACTTACGATATATCCAGCTAACCCCAAGAAACTTCTTACATCTGTTGCACACTTGGGCGTAGGCCAATCCTGTACCATAGCCACTTTCGCCGGGTCCACGGCAATACCATTCTCTGATACAACATGGCCCACGAACCTCACTTCCCTCTTCCAGAAGTGACACTTAGAAAACTTTGCTTTCAATTGGTGTTTTCTCCACACCTCCATCACTACTCTTAAATGTTCCTTGTGTTCTTCCTCTGTCCTCGAATAGACCAAAATATCATCAACGAACACAAGGACAAACTTATTCAACTGATCTCTGAATATCCTATTCATAAGATCCACAAAATATGCTGGGGCATTGGTCAGTCCGAATGGCATGACCAACCACTCATAAAATCCAGACGGCATTCGAAATGCCGTTTTAGCTATACTCTCAGCTTCCACTCTAAGCTGATGAAAACCTGTCGCGAGATCCAACTGAGAAAATACTCTCGTGCCACTCAACTGATCGAACAAATCATCTATCCGCGGTAGAGGATACTTGTTCTTCCTCGTCACTTTATTCAACTCGCGGTAGTCTACACACAAACGAAGGGAACCATCCGCCTTGGTAGCAAACACAACTGGTGCTCCCCATTCAGAAACACTGCTTCTGATAAATCCCTTCTTCAAAAGATCGCTGACTTGTACCTCGAGCTCTCGCTGCTCCCTTGGTGCCATACGATGAAGTGGCATCACTATAGGCCTGGCATCCTTTACCAAATCAATACGAAACTCAATCTCTCGGTGTGGTGGAAGTCCGGTCACTTCTTCGAAAACATCCGGATACTGGCCAACCACGGGAAAACCTGACAACTCACTATGCGGAATGTCGATGGAGTTTAGAAAACTAGCCAATACCCCCTTACTGGGTAGACCACCAAACACTATCCTCCGCCCATCATCCGCTCTAGCTGTCACTAAAAAGCCCTCACAGTCTACCACCACCCCGTATCTTTGGAGCCAATCTACTCCCAAAATAATTCCAAACCCAGTAAAGCCCAAAACAAAGCAATCACAAACAAACATGCATCCATGACTCGATAGGACCACATTACGACAAATCATGCTAAGGCTAGTCGAACCACCAATCGGGTTCGTCACTACTAAAGGTCTATCGACAACTTCGGGCTCCAATCCCAACCTATCTACCAGGTCACTAGATATGAAAGAACTGGAAGCTCCGGTATCAAATAAAACTCTAACAGGAACATCATAAACAGAAAGCATACCTTGGATGACGACATTCTTTCCCTTCTCCGCCGCAGTTGGGGCATTGGACGAAGAAGGAATAGCATTGAGAGCATATGCTTTCACCATTTGCTTTTCTTTAGGGTGCTGTGGACACTTGTCCTTGTGGTGTCCCATTTGGCCACAGTTGAAGCACTTCCTATCTGCTGGTTTGGCCCGACAATTACTAGCATAATGGCCCTTCTTACCACAGCAGAAGCCCTCAACATCTTGCTTATTATTTTTCTTCTGGCCATCCTTAGTCTGATTCTGCTTTCTCTTATTCTGGGAACCACCCTTGCCTCCACCACTTGCTTGTGGCTTTGGCTCATCTGCGGATGCAACCTCAGTCTTCGGCTTAGGGTAGAGACTTTCTGATCTTAATGCTTTCCCCACAATCGATTCAAACGTCTCATCGATGTGGTTAATAAGTTTTTCCCCCAAGTACTGATCCAAACCAGTTATGAATTTCTCATTCTTTTTCTTGGCAGTATCAATAAGAGATAACCCATATTTTGACAAAGTGTCAAATTCAGCAATATATTCCGAGACAGCTCTGCCATTCTGCTTGAGCTCCAAGAACTTCTTAAACAGCACTGACTTCTAAGCAGCTGGAATGAACTTCTCGCTAAAGCGAGCCTTAAACTGCTCCCAAGTAATCTGATCTTCGGGAGTAGCTGCCTTTATAGCATTCCACCAATTCATTGCCCGCCCTTGCAGCTGACGGCGCAACTATCCAACCAATCTTGAACATCCGTGGCCGACTCCGTTCCGTGAAATGGCTTCCCACCAAGGTTAGTATAATCCTTATTCAGCTTGGCGAAGTCGACCCTCGGCGCCTGCACTATTGGACCACCACCATTTCCACCATTGGGAGCTGCCCTCTGTACATATCTAAGCATCTCTCTCATGAGGTCAGTAAACATTGTCATCATGTCAGCAGCATTCCCATTATTGGCCCCTCTACCGGTACCTCTAACATATCGGCTCATCGTCAATTTGAAAAAGGAAACGATTAACGACCCCATAGTGGTGCTAGTGCAGCACGACTTCATTCTTATACTAGTAATAGTTTATATATATATAGCTTTGAAAACCAAAGTAATCACAAATACGCGCTCTCATATACGTATTATCTCTCCCTAGTGTCTTTCCCTAGGTTAACTACGCAACCTAGAGCTCTGATACCAAGTGTGACGGCCCGCCCCGCACCAACCGACACTTCCTCCAAGTATGCGCTGTACACATGTCCAACTGGCACGAAACGGTCGTCATAAGAAAAGAAAGAAGGTGAAGAACTAACACATAACCTGTAGAATGTCTCACAGCGCATGGAATAAAATATAATAATAACATACTTGACATAAAACAGGTGAGACAATGCATAAGCTAATAACTAAAATCAACATCAGAGTAGCGGAAATCCAAAATACAGCTTATTACAACTTTTAAATCTGTCTCTAAAGAAAAAGAAAGCAACAGTAGAAGATGCACTGCTAATGCCCAAGCAGTGATCTTCAACAACACAGGGAGAATATTATGTATATATTTTACGTGGAAACCTCCTGCTCGTCTCCGGATCATCTACCCGTGCATCACCAGCTAACCTGTCTCTAGTCTGCTCGTGTGAGCACCCAGAGTAATAAGAGGAGACATAAAATTCTGGGTCAGACATAAAGCCTGGTATGAGCGATAAGCATCTAAACAGAATGATAACAGGTATACTAAACCATACTTGAACCTAGACCTGCAACCAAAGAGTTAGCACTACATACTGTACAACACTCTAAGGTGCCCTTTCAAATGGTGTAAAGATAACGGGGGTGGGGGTGTGCATGTCACAATGATAGCAAACAAATCATCCATAGCAACTATCCTCACATCCCTCACTCAGTGCGTAAAGCGTACGATATCTACCACTTTGGAACACTAGACAAACTGAGGTAACGACGAATCCCGACTTGTAGAAACTCTGCTATGACCAAGCTAAACATATGGAGTCATGACCAAACATTTCAATGACCCACTTCATTGTTTGTAGCCCTTGGTCCTACCGATGCCATAATGGCCCTGAATCCGCCTTCGTACCTCCTACCATAGTGGTCCAAAGCTATAGACGTCGATAACCCCTTGGCACGCGTCCCGCAGCAAAGCCCAACCATGAAGCGAACTCGTTGATTCCCATCTGAATCTTGAGCTCTAACTTCTCATTTGGACTTCCTTTGCATCTCGGGTTTGGTCGAATTGAAGTGGGTCTTCAGAAGAGTTGCCGCGTAGTAACAGTCCTTGAATTCGGTTCGGTAGTCATCACCCTCGTCGGTTCGGGTCGGGTACTACGCTTCGGGTCGGGTCGGTGTCCTCATCCAGATCGGGCCGGGTTGCTGTCCTCCTTCCAGTTTTCTCCGATCAGCTCCCTCATTTTCCATCTACTCCGATCCGATCCGCTCCCGTTCTCCATCTACTCTGATCCGATCCGTACTTGCTGTCTGATCCGCGTGGCTTTCCCTCTTGCTAGTCCTCCAAAGAGTTTACTTCCGATCCGAGCCCTGCGTCTCCAAGTCGATCCGATCTGGCCCCCATTATTCTTCCGATCCGATCCCCTTCTGTCCACTCCAACTCTAAGCAAACGGCCTTCCTTTTTGCCAAGTTTCTTATGTGCCAAATTCCAATTCGGGTCGGGTTTTCTTGCCCAGTTCACATATCCGATCCGAGCCTTCATCCGATCCGATCCGAAGCCCTGCACAACTTTCTGCAACTTTTTCCAGCAACTTGTTTACGTCATTCGACGACGTTTTCGACAAATCTAACACTTCTAATCAATCATAAAACACACCATAGAGTCATAGCAACACGTAATAGCAACCACAAACAGCAACCAACAATTCAAATGAATCAAAATGGATCAAAAGTGACTAAAACTTCATATTTTCCCATAGCATGTTTAAGTAGAACTAATCATAGGGTTAACAAAACTTAATCAAATCGAACCAAATTTCTAACAGAAGCATAAAATATTATTTAAGAATTTCTAAACATTTTTCTTGAATTTATTAGTGTATAAATTCGCTAATCTTCACTAATTACCCTTAATTACCGTAATTAGTGCAAAAACTATGCAAATCACTCACCTTGGCCACAAATGAAACACCAAATCTGAAATACTCTCTGTTTGGGTCGAATTCCTATGTATAGCAGCAGCTCCAACCTTGCTTTGTTGCTATTTGGCCTTGCTTTGATGTGGTTTAGGCTTAATCTTCACTAAAAATGTGTTTTGGAGTGGTTTTAGAGGATGGAAGCCATTACTAAGGTCTCAAGAAGATTTGTGGCGGCTCAAAACTGAAATGAAAGTGATTTCCTAACCCTAATCAGTCCTCCTATACCTCTAAACCCGAAATTCCCCTTTGGGCCTAGCTGCTAATCACCCGGTTAAGCCCAATTAAGCTGTTTTTCACCATCTGAAACTTGTTTCAGCCATATCTCCCAAACGGTGAGTCCGTTTGGCTAATGTGACCACTCTACGGAAAGAGAAAACATCATCCGAATCCAATGGAAGTGGTTTCAGGTCAAAATTCCTTTTCAGTCAAAAGTTATGGCCAAAACAGTGCCAACTAGGGGTAAAATGGTCTTTTAAAAATCGGGAAAAATCATGAACATGTGAAATGACCCCAATAGTCGTCTCCCAAAGTTACGTGACCATACGAATTCGTATGTGAAAGAAATAAATGTCCTACGATCCTATGATGCGTAGAATACGGGTCGTTACAGCAGCCTTGTATTAAGGTTTAGCTGGCTTTCTCTGGATAGCTGGAGCTGAAGATGGATTCTATTATTTATCTCTTTTTATGATGTTCTGCTCTTGCTGTACATATTATGTTTGTTTTCCGCTGTAGACATTTATGTATAGCTGAACTGTATTTGTACTAAGTATGATACTGTATACTGTGTAACTCTGATGATTACGTTTATTCAGTGTATTATTTGTACATTTTCTGGTGTATTTATTTAATTCTGATCTGCTATTATCTGTTTCTGTGTTATATTCCAAGGATTACCCTTGTCGCCGTCAGTACGGGGTTTGGGGTCGTCTCAGAAAGCTTATAGCAGGAGGCTTCAGGATTATATAGCAATTGTTTACATCCGCTATGTTGTAAGTGTTGTACTTTGATAATGATATGTATATTCAAGTACAGATGTTGTTTCAAAGTTATGTTATATAATATATTTTATTCGTTCCGCTGTGAGATTCGTCTTTACTCTGATATTGCATGTTCTTCTTCTTCTATTCTAATTTTCTATCTTATCCATTCTCACCCTCTAACTTCTTTTTATTAACTATCCAGTATTTCCAATGCCTGAATAGTCGACATTGAGTTTATGTCGGTTACCAAGATCGCAAATTCCCCGAGTCGTTACATTCACCCTATTCTCGTTTTCTTTCTATGGAATTTCGAAGCATGGAGGCAAAGATGTAGAAGATTAAGGTTTCTTGTGTGGGGTTTGAGGGGTTATTTATTCTTGCTCGTGTGAGAGTGAGCCGTCGGATTAATAAAATTTAATATGAGCTTTTCATATAAATATAACCTCTTAGAAAACCCTTATCCACATAGGCAGAATTGGGCTTCCCAGCCGCCTAGCGGTGACCCCTATGGGCAATGTCCAATTTTGCTACGTTGCTAAGCTGTTTATTTTATTAATTATGTTTATAATTTGCTTCATTCATTTCCATATGTCCAATATACGTTGGTGCCTTAGATCTTATCTCAAAATTCAAAATTTGAAATTCCCTCTTTTATTTTAAATTATTATTTGATATATATAATATTCACATATATATATATATATTCTGTATACCGAGCCCAAATTCATTTGTTCATAACTTCTTCATACATTAATAGTTTTCAGCATATTATATATGAAAACGATTCAGAATTTCGCCATAAATCCAAATAAAAGATTTTCATAGCCATATTCCTAAAGCTGAAAAATCTCGTTTTCCAGCCATATCAGTTAATTGCTTATATTTATTTATTTACTAATAATTATGAATTTTACGGGGTGTTACATTCTTCCCTCCTTAAAATAAGTGAGCTCACTAAAGTGAGCTCTACCCTAGCATGTGGGTGTAATAAGTGATGCAATATATATATATATATATATATATATATATATATGCAAACAACCTAAATATGCATATATTTATATATGAGTGCACTGTGCAATGGTGTTGCATCCATTTCCTAACATCCAATCTAGCAATCACGATGCATCCATAAATGATATTTTGAGGAATGTTTTACCTGTGAAAAGCTCTGGGAGAGTCTGTCTCATCTTTTCCTCGGTCTCCCATGTGCTTTCTGCAGGGTCATTTCCCCATTGTACTCGGACAAGGCATACGGTTTTATTGTGCAATCTCTTGATTTCGTGACTACAATCCTTGCAGTGGCACGGGGAACCCTGGACTCCAACTCGAGTTTCTCCATGTCCCCAATTTCATCAAGTTCGAGTCTGATAGAAGAATCATGAAGGCATTTCCTAAGATGAGATACATGAAAAGCATTATGGATTCCCGATAGATGCTTTGGGATATCAACTCGATAAGCCAGAGATCATATCTTCTCAATGATACGAAAAGGCCCAATAAATCTAGGCCAACTTCCCAGTCTTCCCAAACCAAACAGTCTTTTCAAGAGGGGATAATTTTACGAACACCAAGTCTCCAACATCAAACTCAAGTTCCCTCCTTTGTTTATCAGCATACGATTTCTGACGGTCTTGGGTTGCCTTCGTTCTCTGTCTAATCAAAGATATCTTCTCTGTGGATTCAAGGACAACCTTGTTGGTAGTTTCCCACCAACAAGTTGGCGACTTGCATGGCCTCCCGTATAGCGCTTCAAAAGGAGCCATACCAATCGTTGCTTGAAAACTATTATTATATGTGAAATCCACAAGTGGTAGGTGCTGCTCCCAAACTCCTGCAAAGTCGATGATTTATGCTCTGACCAAGCCTTCTAAGATTCTATTTACTCTCTCTATCTGTCCATCGGTGTGCGGATGATAAGCCATGCTTAAGTTAAGTGTCGTCCCCAAAGCTGCTTGTAGGCTTTTCCAAAATTTTCTTGTGAATAAGGTATCTCTATCACTCACGATACTTGATGGAATACCATGGAGTCTGACTATCTCTTTGACATATATTTGGGCTAATGAGGTTGCAGTCCTTGTCTTCTTGACTAGTATAAAATGGACACATTTGGTTAAACAATCTTCCACAACCCAAATGACCTCATTTCTTTTTTGGCTTCTAGGAAGTCCATCTATGAAGTCCATGGAAATATGTTCTCACTTCCATGTGAGGATCTCTAAAGGTAGTAATAGTCCTCCGGGCCTCCCTTGCTCCGCTTTGACTTTTTGGCATGTTAAGCATTTGGCCACGAACTCAGCCACGTCTCTCTTCATTCACTCCCAATGGAGACTCCTCTTCGTATCCTCGTACATTTAATCCCCATTGGGGTGTATGGTCAATTTTGAAAAATGGAACTCTTCTAAAATTTCTCTTCTCAACCCTTCATCCTTAGGGATGTAAAGTCAGTCATCCCAAAGTAAACTCCCATCATTGCTAATCGAATACCTGATGGGGAAAGGTTTCTTTCCTTCCCGCTTTCTCCTTTATGCCTCTTAACTCTTCGTCCAGGTCTTGTGCACTTTGGATTCTTTTTCTTAGGGTAGGTCTAATTACCATAACCACAAGAAAACCATTGGAAGTGGTTGGTGAGGGTTCCAAATTAAATTTTATGAGGAACTCAAACTGTTTCCATTCTGAGATCGCTTTCAAAGTCGCATGTTTCCTACTTAAAGCATCCGCCACAACATTCCCCTAGCCGGGGGTATACTGGATTGTAAAGTCAAATGATGCAATATACTCCATCCACCTTTGTTGTCTCAACTTTAAGTCACATTGAGAAAATAAATACTTAAGGGATTTATGGTCGGTAAAGAGTTCAAATTTCTCCCCTAAAAGGTAATGCCTCCGCATCATAAGGGTGGACACTATTGCGGCTAGCACATGGTCATGTGCTGGATATATTTTCTCTGGATCGTTGAGTTGTCAACTAGCATAGGCAACTACTCTTCCTTCTTGCATAAGAACTGCTCTTAAACCGGTCCCATATGCGTCAGTGTAAACGATAAATGATTTTGAACTGTCAGGTATAATTAGGACTGGTGCGCTAGTTAATGCTTCCTTTAATTTCTTAAAGGTTATTTCACATTTATTACTCCAAGCGAACACCAAATTCTTCCTTGTTAATTGGGTTAGTGGAGTAGCAATCTTTGCGAAGTCTTTAATGAATTTCCTATAATACCCGGCCAATCCAAAGAAACTTCTCACCTCTATAGCATTACGAGGTGTTCTCCCTTCCTTGATTGCCTCTATCTTGGCGGGATCTACAGCCAAGCCTTCGCTTGACACGATATGTCCTAAAAATCTTACTTTTTCCCTCTAGAAATGGCACTTTGAGAATTTTTCTTTCAGTTAGTTCTTTCTTAATATCCCCAACACTTGTCTCAAGTGTTTTTCATGCTCTTCATGATCCTTCGAAAATATAAGGATATCATCTATGAAGGCTACCACAATTTTATTTAGAATGCCCCTAAACATTTTGCTCATGAGGTCAACAAAGAAAGCGGGTGCATTGGTTAATCCAAAGGGCATAACTTCCCACCGAAACAATCCATCTGGCGTCGTTAATGTATTTTTATCCTTGCTGTCCTCCATAATTCTTAACTGGTGAAATCCAATGGCAAAGTCTAGTTGGAAAAATTCTCGAGCTCCTCCCAAGTGGTCAAAAAGTTCATCGATTCTTAAAGGGTACTTGTTCTTTTTGGTCAATTTATTAAGTTCCCTATAGTCCACACAAAGTATCAAATATCCGTCTGCTTTGGTGGCGAGTACAATAGGTGCACCCCATTCTGAGGTACTTCGACGAATAAAACCTTTTTGTAACAACTCTGGAATTTGCATATCTAACTCCCTTCTTTCCTTGGGAACCATATGCCTCAAGGGCAGTGCTACAGGTCTAGCGTCCTTCTCTAAGTCAATACGAAAGGAGATTTCCTTATGGGGTGGAAGTCCCGTGACTTCTTCGATGACATCCAAAAACCCACAAACTATAGGGACCGAAGACGGTCTTTCAAAAATAGGAGACAAGGAATATAATAAGGCTTTGTTCTTGTTTCTAATGTTATAAGGAATATTTAGGTTGAGTCCTCCTCGGTTCCTAAGACGAATGAGTCTCTTATCACAATCTAGGATGGCCCCATAAAACGATAGTCAGTCCATACCTAAGGTATGGTCATACCCCATAAAATCCAACGCATACGCTTCGCAATGGAATTCAACATTGTCGACCTCCAATATTAGGTCTTTACACAATAACTCAAGATACTTAGATCCTCTTATAGGGTTGGTCACCTCTATCGGACTATCCGAGATAGATATGGAAAGGTTCAACAGATTTACCAATCGCATGGAGATAAAACAACGGGTCGCTCCAGAATCAAACAAGGTATATGTTGAATTTCCAAAAATAGAGATTATACCTTCGAGTACGGGTTCCTCATGGTCTCTCGGGGGAAGGCTTTTAACTGGGATTGCTTCAATTGCCAAATTCTGGCCACTCTTGGCTACTTTGGGCAGTCTTTAGACAGGTGTCCTTCTTTGTGGCAGTTGTAACATTTTCCCTTTAACTCCTTTTTTGCCAACGAGGTCCTATAATCCTTGGCCTCATGGCCCTTGCGGTTGCACCTCGTACAAGTCTTTATGTCCTTTTTGAATTTGTTATTTTTCTTGTTCTTCCACCACTCCTTCTACTTATTTTTACTAGAACCTTCTCCTTTCTCTCCCTCTTTATCCGTCTTGGAGCTTTTGGCCGCACAGGGGGTTGTTGTCTCAAATAGAGTCTCAGAAGTTTCCCTAAGCATTACTTGGGCTAACATGGTCTCCTTCAACAGGGAGGTCAATCCTTTGACAAACCTAAGAGCTTTGTTCATAGGAGTGTCTAGCAGCCCTCTCCCAAAATTACATAACTCAATGAATTTGGATACATATTCTTGCAGACTCAAGCTTCCTTGCTTGAGGTGTATGAATTTCTAGTCATTTCTACCTATGGTAAAAACTTTGCTTCAAACCGGATCTTGAACTCGGCCCACGTAAATATTCGGCCTTCCTCCTTCATTGATATTAAGTTCTACCACTCTAGGGATTCATCCTTCAAATGCCAGGCCGTTATCCTTCTTTTTACTTCGTCAGGTCAGGCTGTAGCCTCAAAGATTCAATTCACAATCCATAACCCAAGATTGGGCACTAGCAAAGCATTCCTTTCTAGAAAACGATTACCCTCCAAGATTCGTAAATGTCTTACAATAGCAATAAAGGTCAAAGGCCACTTTAGCGGGAGGAGCTACAGGAGCCGCTGGGGCAGGATTTGTGATAGGAACATGTTCCATAGTACAAAGGTACTGCCATAACCATTCGGGGAAGTATCTAGGCCTTGCCTGGTTACCATGCTCATTTTGATTTTTAGCCATTCTACTATCTGAAATGAAGAGGAAGAATCCCTTAGTGGAAACTCCTGAGATAGTATTTAATTCTGAAACCGATAAAGATGTCTAGTTTAAATGTGTATGCTTATTGGGGGTAAATATATATATATATATAATATAGTTTTGGAAAATCTTTTTCAAATCACAAATATGCCTCTCATATGTATATTTCCCTTATATCGGGTAACCTATGTTCTGATGCCAAATGTTACAACCCGCCCAAAATGGGCTTAAATTTCGACCCAGAAAGGGCCTATCGAAACTTAAAGCCATCCTAAGTAGGTCGTTGGTTCCTGTAAGGATTACATTTGCGTAGATAATAATAACATATACTTCGAATGGAAATGTCACACAACGGAAAGAGAAAATATAATATTCAAATAAGATGTACATTATTTCAAGGCCACAGAAATACACAGTCACAGTTAGATTTATTCAATAGGTGCATCAAATATTTTATTTACATAAGATTCCAAAAAAGCAAAGCTATAACTGCTAATAATATCTTAATAAGTTCGTCTTCTCCACCAGCTTCAATCGTGTCTTCATCCATAGCCTTACCCCATCTACTGACATGTTGGATGTTAAGGAGAGGGGGTCAGAGCATAAAGTTCTGTGTGACTGGAATATAGTGTTACTTAATGTCCATACCCTAGATTTTTAGCATGTTACATATGTCAAGGTGCGCCTACGCAGCACACAAAAAATATCATGTTTCTAACCAATGGGGTGGATATCCAAGTCAAACACCCATTAGTGTCTTTAGGGTAAAGACCCAACGAGGTCGCATTCTCGGTCACTTATGGCCCTATTAAGGGTGGATTCTTACGATCTCTTATAACTCTGAGGCAGACTCCTAGCCCTTTCAGACCTGTCCTAATACGTCAATGTTCTTAAGTCTATTCTCTCATTTGTAATATGAGAATTAGTATTGAGAACGTTACTGCTTAACTCATATTACCCTGTAGGATACCTATGTCGCTTAAGACTTCCCTTAGACGGTTACTAAGCTTGTAATGGCCACATATCCTTTCAATGACCAACCTGTCCAAATTTAAGCCCTTACAAGCTTCTAGGGGAAGTGGACATCCCCGTGAACTACCCTACTCTGTTACCATTTTATGCCTAACCACCTTTAAAGAAGGAGGGCCCAAAAACCTACCTTAATACTAATAAGGATGGGTCTTATGACTTTGGTTCCTTTCCAAGGAATAAACCTTCGGAGGGATAATAGTCCAAACCACTTAAGACCCAAATTAGATAAAAAGGTGAGTCAGCCACTTAAGATCTTCTTAATGTGTAGTAAACCTATTTGTTTTCACACATCAGACTTATATATATAGTTATATATATATATAACACATGCTAGACCTCTCACATTAAACCATATACCTATAAATGCTGGATATGCTGGTTGGTTCCGGGCAGGCTTCTACTACAAGTTGGTTTAACCTCGTGTCTAATGTACTACGTTTATGAGTGACCCATGGCACCTAGACATCTCACATTAGTTTGGCCTACTTGATGTTGCTGGATTTACCAGTCGGTTACGGGCAGGCTTCTACTACAAATGGAAACTAACCTCGTGTCTATGTGTCACTAATTTATATATATTTAAGCCATTCTATATATAAGCACACACATGCAAACACATATGTATGTATATTTTTTAAGGGGACATTTCAAATTCGAATTCTGCTTAATCGCATTTATTACGTTATTGCAACGTTAATTACGTTTATATAAGTAATATAATAATAGCGCCTAGTTAACATAAATATTCGTACAAACGAGAAATGTTCTAACGAGGTAGAAATTTGTCAATTCATGCATATTAAGGCATACAAGTTATATTTTTCCATATTTTTACCGCTACTGCATAGGCATGATGGCATAATGAACATATAACAAATAGCAGTGAATGGAAAATATACATACATAACAATTACAACTTGTATCCTAGGCATGTAGAAATGAGTTCAGTGTTGAATTAAAAACAGAGCTTTACATACACCTACCTATATATGTTTATAATTCGTATTTCATCCAATTCACCTAGTTTGTTGTTATGCACCTAAAAATGTTTACCTTTGACATGCTTCACTTATGAAGGCCTTACCAACCGGGAAATGACAAAAATCGAATAGGCAACATAGCCATGTGGGTCACTCCCATTAGGGTGTATAATCACCTGATCTAGAGAAAAATCCATTTGCTTTTTTATTCTATCACTGCTATATACTTCAGTGATTGTTGCTGATCTCAACCGTCGATGATATACATTCGATATACTCAAAGAAATGAGTGGTCGGTCATGTGTAGTTGGGTTACAAGATGTTCCTGTTGAACCCTGTGTACTTCTCTCTAGAGGTACACTATCGGAAGGTGGTCCCGTACCTTATCATAATTGGAATCCATTATCCAATAAGAGCCTGCGGTTTTTGATTATATACTATGTATATGGAGCGTGAGATTCAAGTGTTCTGCTAGATGGTTATTTATTTGATGTAGACATTATTATAATATCAAAATAGTATTGATCTCAAAAATGTTTTTGGTTATCATAAGATAAAAACCGCCTGTGTTTATTTGTAGACTAGTCTTACGATTATCCTTTTCTTTCAAGAAAATATGTTAAAATTTAAAATCAGTTGGATGTTACCTATAAACTTAGTCAGTTTTCTCACGCTGGTTCATCAGACTGAGCCGTGACATTTGTAATGCTCGGGTCAGAACGAGTTTTATAGGTTCAGGCTAGGATGCTACGGACTTCAGAAGACATGTTGGAGCAGTTCATATGTATTAGTGTTTATTCTGCTGTGTATTGTATGTAAGGACAGGTTGTTATAACTGTCCAGATGTATTGATGTGCTTATATGATTGTAAGTAATTTTTTCAAGCTCTCAATAAAGATTTATTTATAAATTTTATTTTGTTTTACTTCAATGTGAGACTTTGGTTTTGTTGGTGTTGTTATTCTTCTTTTTTTCTTCTATTCTAATATTTCTTTCTTTCTCACCCTCTAATTTCTTTTTATTAACTATTTTGTGTTTCCAATACTTGGGTTTTGGCAAGTAATACGAGATTAAGTATTATTGTCGAAACTCCGGCGTTAGATTCCCTTGGTCATTACAGTGGTATCAGAGCATAAGGTTTAGTAGTAACCTTGGCTCTGTGGTGTAACTCGATAAAGATGGGTTAGTAATACCTTAGATTGAGTTTAAGTGTGTGTATAAATATGAGAGCATATTTGTAGATTTTATAAAAATGTTATTTGATCGGTTAAATTTGAACGAACAACTAACACAATATTATTTTGTAAAGAGGGTAAATGAAATAATTTTGGCCCAAGTTATATTTTTGTACAAAAAAGTAATAATTTTATCAAATTATTGAAATATTAGTGTGATTGATTGTTTGAATTGAAAGAAATTCAATGGGATTATAGATTTGAAGTGGTTTTATATAACACAAGAAGTTTCACATAAAATTTGTGAATCGGAATTTTAAAATGGAAATTTAACTTGAGTTAATTAGAACATCTTTAAATTAAAAGTGAAATTCCTATTTACGTAAGTAAATGAGATTGAATGAATCAGAATTAGGATTATGAAATGAAGTGAACGAATTAGAAAATCAATTAGTTAAATGAATATGGAATGAACTTAACTTTGTTAAGTGGAGTTAAGAATGGATATTGGAATTAAATAAATTAGATTTAAGATTTGGAAATCTAATTAATAATAATTTAATGGAAGTCAATCCGATATAAATTGATTGATATTAAAGTATGTCAAACCCAAGTGAATGCTATCGAAGTAAATATTGATGTTGAATATGAATTAAATGATTGGATGAAGTTGGTTGTGCATTATCGTAATTGTTTATTAGATAGGTTGAATATAAATTCATTGATGGTTTAATAAAAGAGTTGAATGAAATAAATGAATTCCGGTATAATAAATTTGGATGAAACCGCTTATGAATTTAAATTAAATTATTTAACCCTGTATTTGCAAATAAATGATGCTTCATGTTTAGTTTTGGAGATTTTATAGCTATATTGGTTGATTAATGAATTATTATTTAAGAATTTCATGTAATTGTTGCTTACATGGAAGATTGAGCGGAGTACAGGTACCAGAAGGCTATGAAGATCGATTTTGGTTAAGTAGATTGCAATAAATTGAGAAAGTATGCTCAATAGCATTGTATAAGGTACGCCAATGCGAAAATATAAATTTTGGGGTTTTGAATTTTGTTTTCCAACCATGTGAGTCGATGCATATATATTTGTCGTCCCTGCAATATCGTAGAAGTCTCTCCATACAGGGAAGGCTCTACCGAATTTTTTAGGGAATTTAAAGTATTAGAAAATTTTCAATATTTTAAAACTTTTTATTAGCAATAATTAATTGGTTTTTGATTTAAAATAAATTGTTTTGAAAGATAATGGGATTTGTAACATTTTTGCTACCTTAGTAATTTCGAGAATGAAATTCTTTTTGGGGGGAAGTAATGCAACATCCCGTATTTTTGGTAACCAGATATTTAATTTAATTTATTATTTTAAATATTTATTTGGAATCATAATAGGATTTATAATATAGAACTCATTTATTAAACGAAGGTTAAACATATAATTTATATTTAAATTATAAATGAGCTCATAGAGTCGCGGTAGTTCATAATATTACATTTTGAACTTTGAATTTGATATATAGAATCCATTTTAAGTCGGAAATCTTTGAAATAATAATTGTATAAACCTATTTGATTACAATTTTCTATTAAAAAATAAAAACTGGAGATTTCATATTATATATTTTGAGTTATGTCCAAATCAAATTTTCAGAAAGTCACTATGAAATTGTTTATAAACAATAACATTTATTTAATAAAAAATAAAAGGGATTTTTATATAATTTGAATATCGTTTAACTCAAAATTCTATAATGTTGAGTTTAAATTCCATATTTATTTTATATTTGCAGCTATATGATATTTCACTTGGATAAATATGATAATATTTATTTATTATTATTTAATTGGGTTTTTTGGAATCTATTAATATTTTATCGATATTTATATAAGCCTTAAGAATGGCCATTTTGCAAACGACCTCGGTTTTCAACGAAACGGGTTTCATTGGATCCGTAAAATTAAATTATTGAACAAAACCAAATTTCATGGTAATTCTATGTCATATGCGACAACAGTTGCCATAAACACTCGGTCGTTTTGCATAGCATATAATTAAATAAATTTAATTTAAGTGGATGAGTATTTGTGTATAAGTTGACATAACGATCGAATTAAGCTAAGAAACATATTCCTTGAATTCATATTAATCTTTAGAGTTAGGATAGGTAGGTAGTTGGTAATTTTGGAGATAAGGTATATGGTGTCCAAAATAGCATCATTTTACGTGTAAAATATCATTCCGGGACCACGGTCTCGGAATGCGACGGATCTTGTGCCATTGGATCCGTTATTAAGTTATTATAGGATTTCGATTTTCATATCAATCAAACTTAATGTTTGATCATGCAAATGATAAACGCTTAGATTTTTATTTAATCGGTTTATCGATTTAAATTGGAATTTAAGAATAACTGATTTTCAAAAAAGTCGGATTTCAATGATATTAATTTTATTAAATCCATAGTGATTAATTATTGCAGTTTTTTAAATTTCAAGTTAATTGGATTTATTTTGTGATCATACACGATTTAAACGCGTATCGATTCACGATGTAAATTATAAAGGAAATTTTACAAACAATCCCGAAATTCAATGAAATCTATTTCAGCGTGTCTAGAATATTGTTTTATGCTAGGATTGCAATTTTTATCCCAATTGGAGATTGTACGTGGTAGCCATAACATGTAACTTCAGGTGTAAGTATTGAATAATAATATAAATATTTTATCCATAACTATAAATAGCCCGAATGTTCTTAACCATAGGTCAAAATTCTGCATGGTCAAACTTTTCCATGCGCCTCCATTTTTCAAACCAATGCACAGGGAGCTCCGACCTTCATCCATACTTATCTCTGAATTCACTCATCTATAAACGAAAAGTTCAACTGCGAATTTGTAGAGGGTGACAGGATCTTTGAGATGATCGGCGGATATGGAGTTTAAATCACCGTGAGGGCGCTACGAAGTCATTGCGTTTGAGGGTCGATTGCTGACAATCAGCAATGGTAGGGGGATCAATACTCAGGGCAAGGGTGAAGGGCAGTGATGCGCACAATCTGGAGAAGATAGATGGTCGGCCGAAGGGTTAGAGCATGGTGCGGTAGTTGATGTAGGCATCGGTCGTGGGTTCAAATGTGTGAAGGATGGTAAACGAGTCAGTAAGAAGACAAGGAAGGAAAAATCAGTTCGGCTGTTATAGTATAAGTTAAGTAATTAAAAAAAGTTAATTAAAGTGATTAAGAATTTATTTAGTTTAATTAAATAGTGATATTAAAATATGCATAACTCTTGATTGCAAGATCCAAAGCCAACGAAACAAGATGCACTTGAATCGTATCGAAGAACACACCATTATGTAACTAATTTGGATAGAGCTTGAGATAGCAGAAATTTCCAATTAAATTAAACGATTGTTTAACTTAACTAAAAACGGACCGGTTCAGTGATAAATGGAACAAAAGTGACTAAAACTCGCTCAGTTTTGTCCCACTTATATTTCATATAAGTCAGTTTTAATATTTGTGTGTTATGGTTATTTATTGTTAAATGATTACTGAGTGTAATATATATATATATATATATATATATATATATATATATATATATATTGACCGAATTGATTGAATTAAACGTTCGTTTAATTTAAATTAAATCAATTGTTATTTTAAATGATTGGAACCAATTGAGGTAACTTACCTTATTGGTGCAACAATCCAGAATTTTGGAATCAATTTAAAATTTTTATTATAGAAATTTTAATGGATTTTTAATATTTAAAATAATTTAGTTTAAATAATAACGACTAAAATTTTATTTTAATCGAAGTTAGAACGAAAATATTTATTTAATTATAAAAGGAGTTAGAAATAGCACGGCAGTTTGAAAATATGATTTTTGAACTTTGACTGAATGTACAGGATTCAAAATAAATCAGATTTCAGTAAAACCAAAATTATTTAAATTTGTTTAATTATATCTTTCAAACGGATCTGAAAAATTGAAATTTTATAGCGGGAATAAAAAGTTATGGCCAGTCAAATATTCAGAATAGTCGTTATGTAATTTAATATAATATATGGCCTTTAGAAATACCCATTTTGTAAACGACCTCCATTTTCGACGAAACCACTTTTGTTGGATCCAGACTGTCAAATTATTGCTAGATTCCAATTTTGATAATTTTTGGAATTAATATGTGAGCATGGAAAAAGAAATCGTGTTTGACAGTTTTAGTTTGAATTGGATCGACCAGAAAATGGCCGTTTTTCAAACGGTCTCCAAATACGATGAAATTAATTTTGTTTGGACCGTATCGTCAAAACATAGCTAGATTATTTTTAGAGAATTTTTGGAGTCAGTATGTGGCCCCAGTAAATTAAAATGTACGTTTGAATTCAATATACATTGATTTATATCTTATTTTTAGCAAAAACCTATCAAAACAACCGAATTTTCTTATGAAACATATCCCATTGTGTTCGGAGTGGGGTATTTAGCTAGGGGCGTCAGTCGTTGGGTCTCGTTTGGAGTTCAGATGGTTTAACAAGTTATTTTTGAATTAAATAATTAAATAATTAAACAATATAAAATATACAATATAAATACGGTTGAAATACGCTAACCCTAATTCTAATTCCTCAATACATAGCCGCCATCCTTCATTTTCAATGGCTTAAAAGCTATGATCCCAAATTTCTTTTAATCGAAGTCGAGTTAAACCTTGATTCCAAAAGCAAAACTGAAGCTCTCTCCAAGGACTATAGATCCATGCGGTTTTAATGGAAACTAGTGTAGTGTTTTGTGAGAATAGGGGGAAGGAGCTGCCGCTGTTTCACCTAGGACTGCGGTCAGGTTGGGCCCTCGAGCTGGGCGAGGATGGAGGCGCGGGGAGGCAGTGCTATGGTGGTCAGAGGGGGCTTGTCAGATCGTGGTCCGGTGCTTAAAAGGGTGGTGCGATTTAATGAAAAGGAGGGCGAAGCAGGTTTTCTGCTTCTAGGAAGAATAACGAAAGAGAATGCAATAACGGTGGGGATTAGGCTAATAATTTTATTAATTAATTATATTAGTTAATTATTATTATAATTAAAGTAATCAAGTCTTTAAACTATCCCATCTCTTTGGTACGGGCACAGAATTAAACGATATCGGAAGCACTGGAACTGTCTTGGCCTGATCTACACAATGAAATTGACCAGAACAAATTCAGAAGCAGTCAGGAATTTTGATTGAATTAAACGCAGAGTTAATTCAGTTGAAAATGATCGTTAATTAACGATTTCGAATCTGATTAAGGTGAGAATTCTCTCACTAAATTCTCTTGTACGGCTATTTTATATAAAATGCCATGATCTTTATCAGTATTTAATCATCACAAATATTTGTTCGCTAAATATATTATTTTTAGCTTATTGGAGAGATTTCCTTTAGAATAATTAAAATTAATTAGTTGTTATCGTGTTTAGAAATTTCTACAAATACGCTGTTAAATTCAGTTTGATGTTATACGTGATTTGATCTAGATTGATTGATGCTGTTTGGTGTGATCTGTTTGATAAAATTGCATATAATGGAATTATGGAGATTTGTCAATAAATATAGAATTGTCATTTTTGTTGAAATTAGAATTGACAATATAAAATTGTCATTTTTGTTGAAATTAGAATTGACAAAATAAAATTGTTATTTTTTGTTCAAATTAGAATTGACAATATAAAATTGTCATTTTTTTTGAAATTAGAATCGACAAAATAAATTTTTCCTTTTTGTTGAAATTAGAATTGACAAATTAAAAATGTCACTTTTGTTGAAAATAGAATTGTCAACAAATAAAGTTATCATTTTGTATATGTTTTGTTGTAATAGAATTATCAACAAAAAAATTATCATTTTTTTATATGTTTTGTTGTAAATAGAATTGTCAATAAATAAAGTTATCATTTTTTTTATATGTTTGGTTGTAATAGAATTGTCAACAAATAAAGTTATCAATTTTTATATGTTTTGTTGAAATAGAATTGTGAACAAATAAAGTTATCATTTTATTCATTTGGTTGAAATAGAATTGTCAACAAAATAAAGTTATAATTTTTATTCATTTTGTTGAGATAGAATTGTCAGCAAAATAAAGTTATCATTTTTATTCATTTTGTTGAAATAGAATTGTAAAATAAAATAAAATTATCACTTTTATTTATATGTTTTGTTTAAATATAATTGTCAATAAATTAAATATCATTTTTATTTGCAATGCTGAAATAGAATTGTCAACAAAAATAGAAATATCATTTTTGTTCATTTTGTTGAAATAGAATTGTCAACAAGTCAACAAAATAAAAGAATCATTTTTATTTGTTATGTCAAAATAGATTTGCATACAAATAAAAATATTATTTTTATTTGTTATATTAAAATTACCAATTTTATTTGTTATATTAAAAATATCATGTTTATTTGACATGTTAAGAGTAGGAATTGTATACATGAATAAAAATATCACTTTTATTTGTTATGTTAAAAGTAGATTTGTAAACAAATAAAAGTTGTCATTTTATTTGTCATATTAATGTAGGGATTTGTATACATTAAAATATCACTTTTATTGGCTATGTTAAAATTATATTTAAATACAAATTAAAAGAGACATTTTTATTGTCATGTTTTACATTAGAATTATGTACAAATAAAAAAGAGACATTTTCATTGTCATGTTTTAAATTAGATTTGTATACAAATTAAAATAAACATTTTTATATGTCATGTTATGCATTAGAATTGTATACAAAATAAGAATATCATTTTTATGTGTCTTTTTTTTTGTCGCTAGAATTCTAAAACATGCCATGTAGACAAATTTAACTTTTTATTTTGTCACTAGAATTATAAAACATACATATGGACAGAATTATCTTTTTTTATTCTGTCACTAGAATTAGAAAACATGTCTGTAGACAAAGTTATCTTTTTATTTTGTCATTAGAATTCTAAAATAAATAATGTATTTTGTCGCTAGAATTCTAAAACATGCCATGTAGACAAATTTAACTTTTTATTTTGTCACTAGAATTATAAAACATACATATGGACAGAATTATCTTTTTTTATTCTGTCACTAGAATTAGAAAACATGTCTGTAGACAAAGTTATCTTTTTATTTTGTCATTAGAAGAATAGAAAATGTATGCAAATAAAATACATTTTTATTTGACATTAAAAACATGTAGATAAGTTATGCAAATAAAAATACATTATTTATTTTAGAAACATATAGTGAATTATGTAAATAAATTACATTTTTATTTGACATTAGAGAATATAGGAAATTGTTTGCAAATACAAAATCCATTTTTATGTATCATTACAAATATGTAGTGAATATATGCAAATAAAATACATTTTTATTTGACATTAGAAATGTAGAAATTGTCATGTAAATAAATTATATTTTTTATTTGACATTAGAAACATGTAGTGAATGTATGCCAATAAAATACATTTTTATTTAACATTAGAAATGTAAAAAATGCCAGGTAAATAAATTACATTTTTTATTTGACATTAGAAACATGTAGTGAATATAAGCAAATAAAATACATTTTTATTTGACATTAGAAATGTAGAAAATGTCTTGTAAATAAATTACATTTTTTATATTAGAAACATGTAGTGAATTATGTAAATAAATTACATTTTTATTTGACATTTGAAAATATAGGAAATTATTTGCAAATATAATATCTCTTTATATTTATCATTAGAGACATCTAAATGGTTATGCAAACTAAAACATCCTTTTATTTGGCAAATTAAACATGTTAGTGGAATCATCGAATGATTTATATTTATATATAATTATATATATAAATTAAAATTAAAATTAAACGAATCGCATGTGGTAGTTCGCGTTTCAGAATCGTAACTTTAAACTATTATACCGAAAGATCCGACCGTAGGATTTTCCCAAAATTGGAACCGTTAGGTCCGCTTTGGGAAAATCTTTCCAATGATATAAAATTTGTTAAAATCCAACGGTTAGATTTCAAGAAATGTGTAAATCAAATTTGGGTAAAAACAGCGCTAGGGCTGCATATTGACCCGAAGCGTTGTTAAATTAAATTGGAAAATTTTTATATAAATAAAAACAGCAATAAATCGTTACAAGATAATATTAATGATATAAGATGATTTAAATTATATATATTCGAGAATTATTTGAAAAGACCGAGTTCAATCTCATTTCGAATAATTATACGACGATTTAAATCGAAGATATTGAAGATGGTGTTTGATGACCGGGGATCTTCATATCGAATGGACAACTACTGATGCCTTTGATTGGAGTTGCTACCTTGAAAGGGTTACAGTGGTAGTTGTCCAGACGTACTTGTTGATTGTTCGAATAAGCGAGCACCTCTCTTCCGTATTGGACATACGGGACGAGGAATAAGGTGTCTCCGGTTTCATTCAGACCCAGAACGGACTTGTGAATGGATGCATGTCTGACATTGGATTTCATTCCATGTAAATTGATTTCTATTTAACATATATCTATTTGGTGGTGGAGAATTCATTCTTTCGCTTAACACCCTTCAGTGAGACGCACGAGCTCAGAGGTTATAAATTAATAGTTATTGATCACATGCCATGGATTATCAATGTGGCATGCCAAGATGAAAATGATCAAGGCTTTTGTTGAAAAGCAGAGCCTTGTGGTTGATGATCAAAGCACGGCCTGTTTAGGCATAGCTTTGTGTGTAGCGCTACTTTGCGAGCCTCACACCCCGGTAGGAGTCATAAATGGGATAAGGGAATGCATGGAGTGCACACATTTCTTTCTAGCTAGAAGTGGTGTCATGGTATGGAGCCCGGATATTTTTACTTATGTGGATAATAGATTACGAGGCCTCAGATGTATTAGTCGATAGTGGCCAATTGATAGGTCCAATAGGACCGGGAAACGTATGTTTAGGAATTGCCAATCCACTAAAGTATTTGTGGACTGGCCCTGCAGGATCCAAGGATTCGCCAGCGTATAAATCCTAAGACATTTGCTAGAGTGTCTCAAATCGGTAAGGAGATCATCCCTAGCCTTGACTAATGATCAAAATCCAATTTCTAATACGACATTACGGATTTGATTGTAACCTAGTATATGGCGACATAGTATATGGTAGTTATGCCGTCTAGGATTGATACATTTGCTTTGAAAGTATTTTAAAACCGATTAGACACTAATAATAATATTAAATATTATTTTATACGTATCAAGCATGTTTGATCATTATAAGGTAAAACTCTATCCTCCGGTTTGCGTTGCGTTGTGCGATGGGACTTGAGTCTTATAATGATTTCATTTTCTAAAAAGCATTGCGTAGTTTCTAAAAGATTTATTTAATTTATGCACTGACAATCTAATGGAGTAAACCCTTTTCCGCGTTAACGGCATGGTCCTATGATTAGCCTTATTATTAGATAAGTTATGTTAGATTTCTCATACCAATCCCATGACTTACTCATAGGTTGTTTCACTTGCAAACTTGGGTGCCCTTATTTTCCACACGAGCAGTCGATATTTATTGTTTGAGAAGGATTCTGGATTGAAGCTTAAAGCTATGTCCAGAGCATAGATAGTTTTCTTCTATGTTGGTTTATTTGTTTCGCTGCATTGTATTAAATCTATTGTAAATTAATCTTCTGCTGTATTATTATTTCGATGTGCTCTGATATTTGTACTTTGATGTTATATTATGATGATGTAATAAAAGTCTTCTGTTATTTGTTCTGATGTGTTGTATGCCCAGAGTTAGTGCATTCGAGGATTTCCAACGTTTGGATCAGACCTGTGTGGTTAATGGTCGATTCAAAGGGCGGGGATTTTCGGGTCATTACAGTTGGTATCAGAGCTTTGGTTAACTCAAATCTTTGGGGAACAACTTGTTAGAACTGAACAAAGACTCATCTGAGGTAGGATTAGAAATATCCTATAAAAGAATACTCATTAGAGATAGGATCAGTAGTATCCTAAAAATAAGGAAAACTCGTTAGAGATGGGGTTAGAAATGCCCTAGAATGAGTTAGATAAGTTTATAATTAACGTATTTGTGATTATATATATAATCCGATCTTAGAAAGTAAGATTTTTGAATATATAAAAGTTATATATATTTGAAAATTTTAATCAACTAATTGTTTGATGATTGTGTTGTGTGATTATTAGTTCAACTAAAAAAATATAATATTAATAATAATAAAATAAAATTATTGAAACCAATAAAAGAATGAAAATTGAGTTGGTCAGTTAAAACAATTTTCAGCTCTATTCCTTTTCGAGGACGAAAAGATTTTAAGTGGGGGAAATTGTAACAACCCGGAATTTTGGAATAAATTTGAAATTTTTATTTTAGAAATTTTAATAGATTTTTAATATTTAAAATAATTTTAAATAATAACAACTAAAAATTTATTTTAATCGAAGTTAGAACGAATATATTTATTTAATTATAAAAGGAGTTAGAAAAAGCGCGGCAGTTTAAAATTTTAATTTTGAACTTTGACTGAATGTACTGGATTAAAAAAAATCGGATTTCAGTAAAACCAAAATTATTTAAATCTGGTTAATTATATCTTTCTAACGGATCTGAAAAATTGAAATTTCATAGCGGGAATAAAAATTTATGGCCAGTTAAATATTCAGAATAGTCGCTATGAAATTTAATATAATATATAGCCTTTAAAAATAGCCATTTTGCAAATGACCTCCGTATTCGATGAAACCACTTTTGTCGGATCCGGAATGTCAAATTATTGCTAGATTCCCATTTTCATAATTTTTGGAAATAATATGTGAGCGTGGCAAAAGGAAATGTGTTTGACAGTTTCAATTTGAATTGGATCGACCAGAAAATGGCCATTTTTCAAACGGTCTCCAAATTCAATGAAATTAATTTTGTTAGGACCATATCATCAAAACATAGCTAGATTTATTTTTAGAGAATTTTTGGAGCAATATGTGGCCCCGGTAAATTAAAATGTACATTTGAATTCAATATACATTGATTTATATTTTAATTTTAGCGAAAACATATCAAAACAACTGAATTGGCTTACGAAACATATTCCATTATGTTCAAAATGGGGGTATTTAACTGGAGGCGACAATCGTTGGGTCTCATTTGGCGGTCGGATGGTTTAACAAGTTATTTTTGAATTAAATAATATAAAATATACTGTATAAATATGGTTGAAATATGCTAACCCTAATTCTAATTCCTCAATAAACAGTCGCCAGCCTTCATTTTCAATGGCTTAAAAGCTACGATTTGTAATCCCAAATTTCTCTTAATCGAAGTTGAGTTAAACCTTGATTCCAAAAGCAAAACTGAAGCTCTCTCCAAGGACTATAGATCCATACGGTTTTGATGGAAATTACTGTAGTGTTTTGTGCGAATTGGGGGTAGGATCTGTTGCCGTTTCACCTAGGACTACGGTCAGGAGGGACCCTTGAGCTGGGAGAGGATGGAGGCATGGGGAGGCAGTGCTATGGTGGTCAGAGGGGGCTTGTCAGATCATGGTCCAGTGCTTAAAAGGGTGGTGCGATTTGAGGAAGAGGAGGGCAAAGCAGGTTTTCTGCTTCCAGGAAGAATAACGAAGGGGAATGTATTAATGGTGGGGATTAGGCTAATTAATTTGATTAATTAATTATATTAGTTAATAATTATTGTAATTAAAGTAATCAAATCTTTAAACTATCCTATCTCTTTGGTACGGGCACAGAATTAAACGATTTCGGAACCATTGGAACCATCTTGGCCTGATCTACACAGTGAAATAGACCGGAATAAATTCAAAAGCAGTCAGGAATTTTGATTTAATTAAACGCAGATTTAATTCTGTTAAAAACGATCGTTAATTAACGATTTCGAATCCGATCAAGCTGAGAATTCTCTCACTAAATTCTCTTGTACAGTATTTTATATAAACTGCCATGATCTTTATCAGTATTTAATCATCACAAATATTTGTTCGCTAAAAATATTATTTTTAGCTTATAGATGAGATTTCCTTTTTAATAAATAAAATTAATTAATTGTTATCGTGTTTAGAAATTTTTACAAATCCGCTGTTAAATTCGGTTTGATGTTATACGTGATTTGATCTAGATTGATTGAGTTGTTTGGTGTGATCTGTTTGATAAAATTGCATATAATGGAATTATGGAGATTTGTCAACAAATGTAAAATTTTCATTTTTGTTGAAATTAGAATTGACAATATAAATTTGTCATTTTTGTTGAAATTAGAATTGACAAAATAAAATTGTCATTTTTGTTGAAATTAGAATTGACAATATAAAATTGTCGTTTTTGTGGAAACTAGAATCGACAAAATAAAATTGTCATTTTTGTTGAAATTAAAATTGACAGAATAAAAATGTCACTTTTGTTGAAAATACAATTGTCAACAAATAAATTTATCATTTTTTATATGTTTTGTTGTAATAGAATTGTCAACAAATAAAGTTATCATTTTTTTATATGTTTTGTTGTAATAGGATTGTCAACAAATAAAGTTATCATTTTTTTTATATGTTTTGTTGTAATAGAATTGTCAACAAATAAATTTATCATTTTTTTTATATGTGTTGTTGTTATAGAATTGTCAACAAATAAAGTTATCATTTTTATTCATTTTGTTGAAATAGAATTGTCAACAAAATAAAGTTATCATTTTAATCATTTTGTTGAAATAGAATTGTCAACAAAATAAAGTTATCATTTGTATTCATTTTGTTGAAATAGAATTATCAATAAATAAAATTATCATTTTTATATGTTTTGTTGAAATAGAATTGTCAACAAATAAAATATCATTTTTATTTGCTATGTTGAAGTAGAATTGTCAACAAAAATAGAAATATCATTTTTATTCAATTTGTTGAAATAGAATTGTCAAAAAAATAAAAGAATCATTTTTATTTGTTATGTTAAAATATATTTGCATACAAATAAAAATATCATTTTTATTTGTTATATTAAAAATATCATTTTTATTTGTTATATTAAAAATATCATGTTTATTTGACATGTTAATAGTAGGAATTGTATACACGAATAAAAATATCACTTTTATTTGTTATGTTAAAAGTAGATTTGTAAACAAATAAAAGTAGTCATTTTATTTGTCATATTAATGTAGGGATTTGTATACAACATTAAAATATCACTTTTATTGGCTATGTTAAAATTAGATTTGTATACAAATTAAAAGAGACATTTTTATTGTCATGTTTTACATTAGATTTATATACAAATAAAAAAGAGATATTTTTATTGCCTTGTTTTACATTAGATTTGCATACAAAATAAAATAAACATTTTTATGTGTCATGTTACGCATTAGAATTGTATGTAAAATAAGAATATCATTTTTATGTGTCTTTTATTTTGTCGCTAGAAATGTAAAACATGTCATGTAGACAAAATTATCTTTTTATTTTGTCACTAGAATTATAAAACATATATATAGACATAATTATCTTTTTTTATGTTGTCACTAGAATTAGAAAACATGTATGTAGACAGATTTGTCTTTTTATTTTGTCATTAGAAGAACAGAAAATGTATGCAAATGAAAATACATTTTTTATTTTAAAAATGTGTAGTAAAGTACGTAAATAAATTACATTTTTATTTGACATTAGAAAATATAGGAAATTGTTTGAAATATCCATTTTTATGTATCATTACAAACATGTAGTGAATATATGCAAATAAAATAATTTTTATTTGACATTAGAAATGTAGAAAATGTCATGTCAATAAATTACATTTTTTATTTTGACATTAGAAATATTAGTGAAAGTATGCCAATAATATATATTTTTATTTGACATTAGAAATGTAGAAAATGCCATGTAAATAAATTACATTTTTTGTTTGACATTAGAAACATGTAGTGAATATATACAAATAAAATACATTTTTATTTGACATTAGAAATGTAGAAAATGTCATGTATATAAGTTACATTTTGTATTTTAGAAAGACGTAGTGAAGTATGTAAATAAATTACATTTTTATTTGACATAAAATAATATAGAAAATTGTTTGCAAATATAATATGTCTTTTTATTTATCATTAGAGACATATAAATGGTTATGCAAAATAAAACATCCTTTTATTTCGCATGTTAAACATGTTAGTGGAATCGTCGAATGATTTATATTTATATATAATTATATATATATATATATACATATATAAATTAAAATTAAACGAATCGCGCGCTGTAGTTTGCGTTTTGGAATCTTAACTTTAAAATATTATACTGAAAGATCTGACCGTCGGATTTTCCCAAAATTGTAACCGTTAGGTCCGCTTTGGGAAAATTCTTTCCAATGATATAAAATTTATTAAAATCCAACGGTTAAATTTCGAGAAATGTGTAAATCAAATTTGGGTAAAAACAGCGCCAGGGCCGTAATTGACCCGAAGCGTCATTAAATTAAATTGGACTATTTTTATATAAATAAAAATAGCGATAAATCATTATAAAATAATATTAATGTTATAATATAATTTAAAAATATATATTCGAGAATTATTTGAAAAGACTGAGTTCAATCTCATTTCAAATAATTATACGACGATTTAAATCGAAGATATTGAAGACGGTGTTTGAAGACCGGCAATCTTCACATTGAATGGACAACTACTGATGCTTTTGATTGGAGTTACTGCCTTAAAAGGGTTACAGTGGTAGTTGTCCAGACGTACTTGTTGATTGTCTGGATAAGCGAGCACCTCTCTTCTGTATTGGACATACAGGATGAGGAATAAGGTGTCTACGGTTTCGTTCAGACCTAGAACGGACTTGTAAATGGATGTGTGTTTGACATTGGATTTCATTCCATGTTGATTTCTATTTAATTTATATCTGTTTGGTGGCACAGAATTTATTCTCTTGCTTAGCACCCTTCTCTGAGACGCACGTGCTCAGAGGTAATATATTGATAGTTATTGATCGCATGGCGTGGATTGTCAATGTGGCATGCCAAGATGCAAATGATCAAGGATTTTGTTGAAAAGCAGAGCCTTGTGGTTGATGATCAAAGCACGACTTGTTTAGGCGTAACTTTGTGTATAGCGCTACTTCGCGAGCCTCACACCTCGGTAGGAGTCAGAAACAGGATAAGGGAACGCATGGAGTGCACACGTTTCTTTCTAGCTAGAAGTGGTGTCATGGTATGGAGCCCAGACATTTTTACTTATGTTGATGATGGATTACGAGGCCTCGGATATATTGGTTGATAGTGGCCAATTGATAGGTCCAATAGGACCGGGAAACGTGTGTTTAGGAATTGCCAATCCACTAAAGTATTTGTGAACCGGCCCTGCATAATCCAAGGGTTCGCTAGCGCCCGAATCCTGAGACATTTGCTAGAGTGTCTTGAATCGGTAAAGAGATCATCCCCAGCCTTGACTCATGATGGAAACCCAATGTAACATCCCAGAAATTTAGGTAATTTAAAATAGAATTATTTAAAGATTTAAATATGAACGATCAAATTTATATTGACATTTGGGTTAGAAAATTTAAAATCAAATATATGGTTTAGAATATGAATTGTATTCGATACTTAATTTAGAATGGTTGATTTAAAAACAAATATTTGTTTTTGAATATTTGAATTAGATTCGGTTGATTATTTGAATTGAATTCGAAATCCGACTGATAATGATAAACTGTTGAATTTAAAATATATATATTAAATAATAAATGTTATTATTTTTAAATATATTGAATTTTTTATGTGGAGACTGGCTTGGATATGTGCCTATTTGTGAAAAATTGAATTTTACATTTCAAGTTTGGAAACGGACAGATTTATCGATGAACGATCAGAATTAAATCGGTGAACCAATAACTAATTTAAAAATAAAATATCGTTATACACAAACGGAATCAGATTATAATTAGATTGATTTTATTGAGTTTAGAATGTCGAAATATGACTGTGTATATTTTTGTTGCATTTGAAAATTGTATCGACGGTACAAGGGTTCAACACCATTTCACGATAGAAAATAAATATCTAATTACATAGATATAACCTCCCCAAAATATATCTACGTCGACCTACACTCCGCAATGCACAGCCTCCCTAAAGCCTACGATGTAACATTGTTCTTATCTCGATCCGTTTTCTTTCTTAAAAACCATGCAATTTCCACTATTTTCTTTAGCTAAAAATCTCTACTTTCCCAAATCTTCACTAATGGCTGCAGCCCCAAATTCGATCCTTCCCCAAAATAAAATCAATTCCTTTACCTATTTAATAACAATAGCCACTGAAGCCTAAATCGGCCATCGTCCATCATTGAATCACCGTTGCTCCGAACCCACTAACTACACTGCTCGATCTTGGAATCAGCGTCGCCACACTCGTGAACACGTCGCCTTCCAATCATTGAGACCACATCGTCCTGAGTCGAAGCCGCTTCTTACCTTTTTCTCTACCATTCAATGTGTATCTTCTCACTCATGATTGATTTTTTGATTCAAGTATATTAACTTCAGTAAGTTAGTTTTGATTTTTGGTGCGTGACTTTTGTGTTTTGCTGTGTTTCATTTGTCGAGTGCTCATTTCTGTAAAGTGGTCTCAAAATCCTCGCACTTGCATCGTGCTACACTATCTTGACCTTAACGAATGTTTGACCTTGACTATGATCTTGGTGCTTCCTTGCGTATTGTCTGATTTTGGACCCAGTTGTATCAACCTGTGTATACACCCTTGTCTTGGCTTAAACCAAAGCATTCCATGCATTACTAGATATATAAAATACCTAACTTGAAACATATGGTTGCTTTGATAGTTGGGGCTCGAATTAAATCCTTGTTTGTACCGCCTGTGTACACTGCCAAGTTATCAGCTATGTATGCCTGTTGCCACTTTCACCAAGTAATTATGTATCTGTTAATTTGCCACTTTCACTAAGTTAATATTACATTGAGACATGTAAAATCCGAAGAATTTGTTAAATTACAAACTGCTCCGAACATGATCATCGTCTAAATTTAATTTATGCACACTAACTTAAATCTAGTTACTTTTAAGTTATCAACAATAGACAGGGATACAAAGTGAATTGAGGTTAAACCATGTTTGAAACATTTCCGTAAGGTATATGTTTGTGTTGAAATGTTTGTACATTCTCCCTTGTTGTAGTTCACCTGCAAGGGTTACCTCATGTTTACTATAAGTTCATTTGAAAGCATTACCTCCTTTTCCTTATAGTTCATTGTAAATCTCTAGGCCATTTTAAATGTTTGATTGAGAATCTATTGTGGCATCATCCCCTGTCCTTGCTAATTTTACAGTGAATAGCTTTTACTTGTATAACAAATCCATATTCACCTAAGGGGTGCGCTGAACTATATGGGGAGGAGTTTTAAGTGTATACAATTACTTTGATGCATATTAAACTTGATACTAATTTGGGTTGCTAAAAACCTGATGCTATATTTAAACTGATGTTATTTTTGTTTCTTAGAAAGTTGATATTACCTTCGAAAACTTGGTTACTTGAACCTGCTTATATAGTTGCCTCAAACCTGTTTAAAACTACATACTCCTGTTATATAGTTTACTTGAATCTGTTTATATAGTTGCTGCGAACCTGTTTAAAATTATGTACTCCTGTGTATGAGTGTTGAACATCATGGCCTTTATGAATGATTTGCTATAGCACTTAAACTTTGAACATCATGTCTTTTATAAATTCTTTTGCTAGTCACTGGAAATCTAATAGTATTCAATTTTAAAGGAACACTTACAATTCATTATGGTTGACTGGGAGAAAAAGATCGGTTTTAGTTTAGAATTTCTTTTGGATTTGTGCATGCATCAATAGCTGAGCAACGCATAGAACATCTTGAGTTAACTAAAAATATATGAACAGATGCACACTTGATCTTCATTGATATATACGACTCCCAGTGGCCAAGCACCCTTATACATGCAAATTCATATATAAATCTTAGTTTATGGGTATAGCCTGAAAGCTGCATGACATCGTTAGCATTTGAAATATGTCTTTACTCAAATATCTCTAGAGGCAAAAATGGTTTTCAGGGGTATACATTATTATGCATGTATGAATTTGAGTATAAGTATCATTAAGTTTTCCATGTCCATGTTTTGCATCCCTGAACACACATTGCTGTTTGGATATTGACCTTAAATGTTGATCTGTAATTTGTTAGTTGCACATTTCTTATGTATCTATATGCTGCTATCCTACTGATCTGCTACATGTACCCATATGTGTGATGACCAAAATTATACATTCATGGCATATATACCTTGTTCGTGTGTTGTGTTGGAGAGTTTAGATCACACGTATTTGTATTGGTTGGCATTACTCTAACCTGATCCGTTCACCCTTCCGCGTATACCACGTTGTACACCGTTGTGCCAATTCTTGTTTATTCGAAGCATATTTGTTTATATATATATATATATGGTGGCCAGTGTACACATATGTATATACATACCCCTATATGTGTATATATATGTCATCGGCATACGTATGTATATAGATCCATCTGCTGTCCTGACTTGTTTCGGTCAAGTTGCTATACTATATATTGATAGATTCTCTCAGGATTTCGATGTATCTGAAGTTAGAAATGTGATAGGTTCAACTATTATACTTCGGTTCTATTGAAATTAATTTACTTGAACAAATTATTAATCCTGACTCGAGTGTTTTATGCTTTTGCATAGAACGCTCGGGTCAGTCTGGATTCGAAGATCGACGAAGATGGGGATTCCAAGCTGGCGCGCTCTGAAGATTTTTAAACCAGTAAAGATTTTTCTTGGATTAAATTATTTCTTTTAAATCCAGTTGTATATAAAAAGTATTGTACTCAAAAATTCTATTTATAAATAAAAAAATTATTCTGTTGTTCGATACTGTGTCAATTATTCTATATTTTCTGTGTTAATTCTGTTGTTAAACTCTGTAAGCTAAATACGCTCTGTCAATTTGGAAGTTTTAAATTGGTTTAATTATTGGTTTGAAGCGGTCAAAAAGGCGGGACGTTACAAGTGGTATCAGAGCTTTGGTTTGTTCAAAGCTTAGCTTACTGGGTTTACAAACGGATCTTGAAAATAAATGGTTTTGGAATATAATTTTTGAAAGTATGAATAATTTTCAGTGATTTTTAAAAGGCAAATGATTTTCAAATTAGTATTTTGGAACTTATACAGCGGAAATAAAAAGTTATTTTGAGAATTGAAATTTTCGGAATCCCCAGTCTTCGATTCAGATTTGCCAGACACTACACCAAACAGGTCAGTTCGTAACACTTTTTCCACTTTATTTCTGTAACAACCCGAAAATGCTGAACTAGTTTAAAATTTTTATTTTGGCAATTTTAGCAAATTTTGATTATTTAAAATGAATTATTTTAAATAATATCAACGAGAAATTTATTTTGAATAGAATTCGAACGTATATATTTATATAGATCGTCGTTAGAATATAAATATTTATTTTAAATTATAAAAGGAATAGAAAATGGCACGGTAGTTCGATAATTCGATTTCAAAGTTCAGATAAATGTACGGGATTCAAAATAAACCGGATTTTAACGAAACCAAAAATATTTGAACCTAATTGAGAATATCTTTCCAACGAATCCGAAAAATTGAAATTTCATAGCGGGGATCAAAAGATACGCCCAGTTGAAAATTCAGAATAGTCGCTATGGAATTCTGGCCCTTAAAAATGAAAATTTTGCAAACGACCTCGGTTTTCGATGAAACCACTTTTGTTCGATCCGAGATGTCAAGTTATTGCTAGGTTTCAAATTTCGTAATTTTCCGATTCAATATGTAAGCGTGGCAAAGGAAAACGCGTTTGACCAATTTTAGTTGATTTTAATCGACTGGAAAATGGTCATTTTTCTAACGGTCTCAGAATTCGATGAAACTAGTTTTGTTAGGACCGTATCATCAATACGAAGTTAGAAAATATTTTTCCGGAATTTTTAGTGTTCGTATGTGACCCCAGTAAATTGAAATGCGCGTTCAAATTCAATATATAGAGTTATATGTTGAATTTGACGGAAACTGATCGTAACGATCGAATTGGCCTACGTGCAATATTCCATTGTGTTCAGAAGGGGGTATTTAGCTAGGGCGACAGTCGGTGGGTCTCGTTTGGAAGTCGGGATAAAAAGTTACTTTTTGAATTGAAAATGAAAATAATATAATATATATATACCCCACCTCTTTTTCTACAATCCCCAAACCCATTGACCCTCCCCTTTCAGAAAACCCGTCGCTACCGCTAACCCGCCCTCGATCTCGAGCGCTGCCACCCCAACGGAGCACCGCCCCCCCTCCGTCCAAACCCCCTTGCCTCCGACCTCTCCTCCACTCCCTCCTTCCGTTCGACGTCCAACACCCCACAAAACCGACCGCTCCACTGCCCTCTCCACCGCCGCCAGGGCTGGACCATCCTACGACCGCCGCCATAGGTCGAGCCACCCTCCCCTTCTCCGACGGATGCCAGCAAACAGCCCCCCCCCTCGATTTTCACTGTGAGTTCTGAATTAATTTATTTTTATTTCTTTTTTTTGTTTATATAAATAATTAGTTCTATAAATAAATAAATCAGTTTTTCTTTTATAAGGTTAAGTGAACAAAGATCGAATTTTTATTGTATGAAAAGATCAAATTTTATTGTATGAAAAGATCGAATTTTTATTGTATGAGAAGATCAGATTTTTAATTACATAAGGAAGTAATTTCTACAAAGGAAAAGGTCGGATTTTTATTAAGTAAAGAGATGATATTTTTAAAAGTGAAAAGATTATATTTTTGAAGTAGGAAAGATATGATTTTTATATTATAAAAATGATAAAAATATGAATTTTATCATATGTGAAATATAAAAATATAATTTTTATAAAGTAGAAGTATTGAAAATGTGATTTTTTATATAATAGAATTTTTATCTATATAGTAGTAGTATAAAAATGTGATTTTTATATACATGGCAACAATATAAAAATGTAATTTTTATATATGTAGTGGCTACGAGCAACGAAATTGACAAAAGGCGAGAACGACGAAGATTTCTACACATGAAGAGTCGTGGCGTTTGGTTTGTCTTGGGTGAGAACTCCTCACCTTTAATTTAAATTTCTAGTTTGAAATATATACTAGGATGCAGACGGTGTTTAGTAGCACCCGACACCCATTGTCCACAGACCATGGACGACTTGTATGCTTGTTTGTTTGATTTTGATGTGTAGTTGATTGTGTGATGTGATATGAAATGAAAAAAAATATTTTATAGTGGAAAATATTTTATAGTTAAAAATATAATTTTTAACGTGTATATGAAATGAATATTTATAAACAAATCGACGATTTGTTTATATACACAGATTTGACTAATATTGATTGGGACGATAAATTTTACACATCGCCCAACTGCACAAATAAAATCCGTGTTTGATTGTTTGAAACCCCACACGGGTATTGGGATGATATTTGACGTACACTAATCCCGATTGTTTAGTTGTATGTCGATTGATTGATTAACAGTCTGTTCTAAGCATTAACCTTTCCCAAAGAATGTGAAATTTAGAAACTAACTGTAGGTTAGCTAAGAAGAGTGGTTTCCTGGGTATTGATCTGATGTTGGTTTCGGCCTTCGAGGTTAATGTTTGGGGAATTATTCTCTTACTAATTTACGGTTAGTGACTGATGAATTGGAATGAGGCGTATGTTGTGTTTTTGTAACACTTGTTTATTATATACGCGGGTTACTCAGAAAGTCCGGGTTTATCCCATTCTGAATGACTGATTTGACGTGGTGTCGAGGATGAAGACGGTGGTCGAAGACCGGAGGTCTTCACATCGTTTGGGTTATTGCCGATGATCTTGATTGGGCTGTACACCCAAGAGGAGGGAATCAGTTGGTGATCGTCCACACGTACTTGGAGATCGATGGATATGCGGCGTACTTGGTGCCTCTGGTTTCGTTCAGACCCAGAACGAACTTGTAAATGGACTGTGTGTCTGACATTGGATTTTATTCTGTGTGATTGATTTCTATTAAATATATATCTGTTTGGCGGCAGAGAATTTATTCTCTTGCTTAACGCCCTTCTCTGAGTTGTACGAGCTCAGAGGTTATATATTGATGGATATCAAACGCATGGAGTGAATTGCCTGTGTGGCATGCCTAAGTGGCTATTGATCAAGGCTTCTGTTGAAAAGCAAATTCTTGTGGTTGATGATCAAAGTACGGCCTGTGTGGCATAGCTTTGTGTAACGTTGATTCGCGAGCCTCACACCCCGATTGTGAACTAAAAATGGGAGAACGATCCAGGGAGGGGATGCGTTTCTTTCTAGCTAGAGGTGGTGTCAGTGCTTAAACTGGCTGACATTTATATTATTTTCACCTGTGTGGTTGTTGCTGTTGCGATGCACCTCGGTTTGATCGGACGATACGGGTTCGATGGAGTCATTCGTTGGCTCATTTACGCCCCAAAGAGCGGAGAAACGCAGTGTTCAGGCATTTTAATCCACATCGGTGGGCCGACCCTCAATACAATTTGTTCTTTCTCTTCTCTTCAGAAACCGGGGAAGTTCGGGTCATAACAATTTCGTAATGGTTATCATCGTGATCTTATATTAATGGATATTTCCGTGATAATTGGCAATAACGGTGATAACTGTTGTAACCTTTAGAAACTTTGTAATTAAATTAAAGTATCGTGGACAGACCTGGAATTTCCCCCGTATTCTAACTTAACGCTTCAAGCTTCTCTTTTATGCTTTCAATCTAGGTTTGCCTCCGTGCCCATGGTTCTGAGCCATATGTTGTTTTCCTTAATCTACCGTCAATTTGTTTGTCATTGCTGAAGAAACCATGATCTGACGGCAGTAATCGCTTCGCCTGTTAACCCTTCGCTACTATCTGGTTTACTGTAACCATCATCGCCTCATCAATCCTTCAGGTATATTCATCTTTTTTCTATTTGTAAAATTGTAATTTTATTGTTGATTTGATTTTCAAGTTCGATTCCACTATTAATTCAAGGTCTAATTTTGTTTATGTATTGTAAGTTGAAATTTTCGTTCATGTGTGAGTCTTGATTCTAAATTTTGTTTGTCTATCAAATAGTTATGTTTTGTTTTTTGAATTTTTTCCATATCGATTTACACCATCATTCATTGAAATGTTTTCCTGATTGATTATAGTTGTTAGTTTTGGTTACATTAATTTTCATTGCTTCTTATCCAAAAATGACATCATATTAAAAATCTTTTGAGAGTTATTTTAACTTTTCTGCATTCGTTGACCTACACAGTTGAAAAAAAATCCTGGATCGTTTTTCAAGGATTGTAAATAATGACACACATAAAATATATGACAAAGCCAATGGAATTATTCAGTAATCTCAAAATGTAAAATAAAAGGTGCATTCAATGTTGCAATTAGCGGTAGCTCAAAGGCTCAAATTTGTTTGCCTATGTATTAAACATTTCAGATTTTTAGCTTTCATGGTAAATTTGAAAACCTCATTTTGTATTCAATATCACAATTTGGTGTTATTTTTTGTTTCCTCACTTGTTATGTACTATTTTAGAGCAAATAATTTCATATAAAAAAGTAACATTCGAGGAATATATGGTTGGTTTCCTAAAAAATTGGCACTTTAATGCAAGAAGTTCATAGAAAGAAAGATAAAAGACCATGTTTAGTTCACGTGCTTTAGATCTGTAAATTTTTGAATTAAAATTCAGAAGTTCAAAAATTCTAACAAAAAATAGTGGATGACACTGGATAAGGATGATGTCGGTGATAATGTTGATAGAATAAATATAGGTTTATATGTTGGACCCTGGAAATAAACAATATAATGGCTTGATGTAAGGACCCGTAACTTCCCCGTGAAGGAAAGAGCGGATACTTTGAGAACAACACACAAAAGAACGCAGACAGAAGAACATTTCATTGTATATTACAACAATTTCATCAGATTACAAGAATATACAGAGTATAAATCGATATTACACATTTACCAAATATAAGAGATTACAATAAATTACATAGCAGCGGAAAATAATACAATACACAACTGAAGGAGATATACGGATACAAAGCTTTCCGGATATCATTCCAGCTGTAAACCAGGATCCTGTGAATATAAATCTGCAAAACCAAAACTACTAGCTGCCCATGAGGAAAATAGGGGCACCCAGAGTTTAGGTTAAAACAATATACTCTGGGTCAGTCATGTGACTGGTCTGAGAACTAAAACAGTTATAAATCTTTATTTTGAAGTTAGGTAAATCAAGGAACCACACCGTATAACACGGAACGGGTTTCCTCCCAGGAATACCAGTGCATAAAACAAACAGCGCAATGCTAAATAAAGAAAAATGAAGCTATTATAAGACCCAGGTCCTATCACACAATGCAACGCAAGCCGGGGCATAGGGTTTTCCCTTATAATAGCCAAACATGCTGAGTACGTTAAAACAAATCATTTGATACTATTATAAATGCATAGTGTATAAAACAACTTCAAATCATAAGTATCAATCATAGACGGCATGGGTACCATATATCATGTCGCCATACTAGGCTCTACAATCAAAAACACAAAGTCACGTATTTGGAAATTGGATTCCATCTATGAACCAAGGCAAAGGGATCATCCTATGCTAATTCGAGACAATCTAGCCCATGTCTCAGGAATAGCCGTAACTGCACCATGATTCGTCAGGGCCGGTCCACACGAAGTGGATTATAGTGCCTGAATAATACGTCTCCCCGCCCTATGGGGCATAAATGAGCCAACGAATGACTCCATCGGCTTCACATAATCGCCGATATATCCGAGGCGCCTCGCAAACCAACAACCACATAAGTCAAACTCGTCAGGGCATATAAAACCACTGACGTCACTTCTAGCTAGAAGGAAACGCATGTCCTCCCTGAGGTTCTCTTCCATTTCTGGTTCACAACTGGGGTGTGAGGCTCGCGAATCAACGTTACACAAAGCTATGCCACACAGGCTGTGCTTTGATCATCAACCACAAGACTTTGTTTTTCAACAGAAGCCCTGATCAATTGCCACTTAGGCATGCCACACAGGCAATTCACTCCATGCGTTTGATATCCATCAATATATAACCCCCGAGCTTGTATGTCTCAGAGAAGGGCGTTAAGCAAGAGAATAAATTCTCCACCGCCAAACAGATATACATTTAATAGAAATCAATCACACAGAATAAAATCCAATGTCAGACACACAGTCCACCTACAAGTCCGTTCTGGGTCCGAACGAAATCGAAGGCACCTTGTACCTCCCATATCCATCGATCTCCATGTACATCTGGACGACCACCAACTGATTCCCTCCTCTTGGGTGTACAACCCAATCAAAATCATCAATAATCACCCAAACGACGTGAAGACCTTCGGTCTTCAACCACCATCTTCATCCTCGACACCACGTCGAATTAGTTATTCAGATTGGGATAAACCCGGTCTTTCTGAATAACTCGTGTATATAATAAACAAGTGTTACACAAACAAAACATACGCCTCATTTCAATTCATCAGTCACTAATCGTAAATTAGTAGGAGAATAATTCCCCAAACATTAACCTCGAAGGCCGAAACCAACATCAGATCAATACCCAGGAAACCACTCTTCTTAGCTAACCTACAGTTAGTTTCTAAATTTCACATTCTTAGGGAAAGGTTCCCATTAATTTTATCAAAGATAAATTCTTTTAAATTTATTCTTTAATCTTCCTTTGAATATCACTTCAAACTAGTCGGGATTAGCGAACCACACCGAAGTAATTATTTATTTTATTTCCCAATCCCAACCTATTCATCCCAAGGAGCTAAACTGGTAATACTCCATATCTAACACCACGGTGCTATCGGTAAAGTTAATTACCATTTCACGTTCAAATCTAGTCAAAGATTTAACTATCGCTTGGAGCAAAACTGGTGATACTCCATTCTCGATCATTTCAATCTAATTAAAGATTCATTAAAACTCCACTTAGTTTTAATCTTTAAATGGGTTAAAGAACCGATGTCATTTAAAACACGGTTCACGATAAACCCCAAAATGACATCACATTTCAATCAGTCCCTAACCGTAAAATAGCAAGTGAGCAATTCCCTAAGTATTAACCCCAAAGGCCGAAACAAACATCAGATCAATACCCAAGAAACCATTCAACTTAATTAATCTCCAATTAGTTTTTGATTTTCTTAACTCCGTTGGGCCTAAGAACAGTATTATTAAAGACACCATTCACGACAACCCAAATCACATTCCATTAATTATCGGGTTAAAGAACAAATGTTCGTTCATGATAAACCCAAAAATCAATTTCAATTCAATTCCAATTAAATATTATTTAATTGGTATACTTCATTAAATCCAAATAAAAAGATTTAATCTTTTTCTCCACTGGGTTTAAGGACAGAGTTAATGAAGATACCATCCACGACAAACCCAAATCACATTTGATATTAAATACAAGGCTCTGAATGGATAATATATCGGCTTATTTTCAAAACAATTTCAAATCCAGTATTGGAAATAACGATATTAATATATCTTTCAAATTCCCAGATTAATATCTGTACAATCACGAAATCCAACATTGAATTATTCCAAAGACAATTTCGATCCAAATTCATTCCAGTTCAATTATTGGAATTTCTGGTTATTTTCAAAACCATTTCAAATCCACTTTTATTTATTTTAAAAATAAATAGAATTATAATTCTGGTTCAAAACCAGTTCATTTCGATAAAAATCAATTTTTATCTTTTCACATTTGGAGTTTTTAATCCCAGTTCTTCACAAATCATTTATTATGATTTTACACAATTTATAACTATTTTTAATAATTTTATGAAGGCCCGTACGTCGATTTCCATCAACGGCCATCGAACTGCACTTACAATGACCTTTTCCAAATTTGATTTGGACATAATTACAAATCCAACCGTCAGATTTCTAATTTCTAATATTCGTCAGAAAGCTCTTTTCGATACGAACCCAACAGTTCCGGTTTTAGGAGAATCCGACGGTCGGATCTCCCGCAATATTCATTCGAAGTCAATGGTCGAAATTCGCGAACTGCCGCGGCGCAGCGCGTTCTATTCGGGCCATTATATATATATAATATATATATATATATATATATATATATATATATATATATTTCATCGATTTCCTTTTGAAACGAATTTTATAAATCGTTTTAAATTCGTTTTCAAAATGATTTCAACTTAATATTCAATTTCTAATCAAAATTGAATTTTTCCTTATAAATTCATTTTAAATTCATTTCGGTTCAGTTCAAATTTCAAATTCATTTCAATTCGAATTCATTTTCTATTCAATTCAATTCGAATTCTTTTTCTCTTCAATTCAATTCGAATTCATTTTCTATGTATTTCAATTCGGGTTCATTTTCTATACAATTCAATTCGAATTCATTTTCTGTTCAATTCAATTTCAATTTAATTTCAATTCGATTCAATTCAATTTGAATTGCAATTTAGTTTAATTTGAATTTCATTTTCAAAATATTCAATTTTGAAGTCACTTTTCAATATTCGTTAAAAAAACAAATAAAATCGACAAAATTCTAGTTCGTGTTGAAATGGCGTTTAACTACTTAACACGGCTTCACATTTCAATATTCACTGAATATTATTTTAAATTATTCGATAATTTTGAACTGGAATCAGACTCAGCCAATTACCATATAATTTGAATTATATGGATT
Source organism: Allium sativum (assembly GCA_030737875.1). Taxonomy (NCBI): domain Eukaryota; kingdom Viridiplantae; phylum Streptophyta; class Magnoliopsida; order Asparagales; family Amaryllidaceae; genus Allium; species Allium sativum. The sequence continues at coordinate 223,908,400 of CM060910.1, read as the reverse complement.
TTATCCAATACATGTATACAACAATGACGATAAACAATCAACCATCATCCAAAGTGCGTTCTACACTGTATAAGCATCAAATATAAATATTCAATGCTCATAACAGCCTGTCAATCCATCGATCGACATACAACTAATTATTGGGATTAGTGTACGTCATATATCATACCAATACCCGTGTGCGGTTTCAAACAATCAAACACAGATTTTATTTGTGTAGTTGGGCGATGTGTAAAATTTATCGTCCCAATCAATATCAGTCAAATATGTGTATATAAATAAATCGTTCGATTTGTTTATAACTATTTATTTTATATACACGTTAAAAGTTATATTTTTAACTATAAAATATTTTCCACTATAAAATATTTTATTTCATTTACCCTCACACAATCAAATTTCACTACACAACAATCAACCAAACAAGCCATCAATGGTCTGTGGACGACGGGTGTCGGGTGCTGCAAAGCACCGTCTGCATCCTAGTATATATTTCAAACTAGAAATAAACTAAAGTGAGGAGTTCTCACCGGGGGTCCCACTCTGCCGTGCTTTACTTTTGAACTGCTGAACCGCCTGAATCTGTTTTGAAATTCTAATGTAGTCCTTGTCCCACTATTCATAATAAAAATTATATTTTTATCACTTCATTTCAATAAAATAAAAATCATATTTTTATTTCTACTTCATATATTTTTACAACGCTTCTTTCTATACAAAAATTATATTTTTATATTTCTACTTCTTATATAAAGATCGAATTTTTACTATCTATATAATATAAAAATCATATTTTTGATTAACTAAAATCGAATCTTTCGCTTTGAAAAATCATATTTTTATTCTTTTAAAACCATGTTATTTTAATTTTAAAAACAAAATTATTTTTTTATTTTAAAAACAATGTATATTTTTATTTTTATAAAAACAATGCTATATATATTTAAAAAACAATGTAATACATATTTTATTTCCATAAGAGAATGCTAATTTATTTTCATGTTAGAATGCTAATTTATATTTTTTTAAAACCCATGTTATTTATAAAATCAGAAAAAAAACTGAAAAGAGAAACATACTAAAGAAAACTTCTTTAAACAAGGTCACTATATACATTAATTAATTAACTACATAATTAATCACAAAATTTAAGGGTTTATACCCTTTTTCTTCAATGTTCTGCACTGTTCAAGAAGTCGTTAGCCATCAAACAGTGCCACCCTGTTGCATCGGACTTCAATCAGGGCTGACCCCGTCCTCCGCCATTCCACGAGCTCCATAATCCCTCCGGTTTGACCTCGTTTCGAGCACCGTCGCTCTTCAATTTCCCTAAGAACTACGTCCCCTTTGGACCGCCGACATCGCCGGAGCAGGTCACCGGACCCCTTCCAACTCCGGCCGAGCGAAGAGGCCCCTAAGGCCAACATTTCTGTTCAGAAGCTTCTTCGAATCGTTTAGCGGATTTGAAGATCTCGTGCGAGTTTGTTTTGAGAAGTTTGTGTCGTGTAATACCCGATGGTGGCGGCTCAAACAAATGAAGATAGGGTTTCCATGTTTAAATGAATATATATAATATTTAAATAATATTTTAATTCTCTAATATTGCTTCTTGATGAAATTTTACGTACGGACTTCAAATCAAACCCAAAGACTATCGCCCATGGCTAAATACCCCCCTTCCGAACACACTGGGATATGTTTCGTTAGCCAATTCTATCGTTTCGACCAGTTTTCATTTAAATTAACATTTAAATCAATATATTGAATTTTAAATGTACATTTCAATTTACCGGGGCCACATACTAACTCTAAAAATTCCTGAAAAATATTTTCTAGCTTCGTATTGCCGATACGGTCCTAACAAAACTAATTTAGTCAAATTCCGAGAGCATTTGAAAAATGGCCATTTTCCAGTCGATTAAAATCAACCAAAACTGTCAAAACACGTTTTCCTTTGCCTCGCTCACATATTGACTCAGAAAATTATGAACTTTGAAACCTAGCAATAACTAGACATCCCGGATCCAACAAAAGTGGTTTCGTCGAAAATGGAGGTCGTTTGCAAAATTTCCGTTTTCAAAGGCCTTTATATATATTAAAATATATATAAATTCCACAGCGACTTTTCTGAACTTTAAACTAGACGTATCTTACACTCTATAAGGTGAAATCTCAGTTTCTTACATCCGTTAGAAAGATATGATTAAACAGATTTGAATATTTCTTATTTCGTTCAATTCCGACTTAAAACGAATTATGTATATTCATTTGAAATTCGAAATCGAATTTTCAAACTACCGCGCCATTTCAGGCTCGTTATATAATTAAAATAAAATTATTCGTTTTAACTTCGTCGAAAATAAATTTTCCGTCGTTATTATTTAAAATAATTCATTTTAAATAATTAAAATTCACTAAACTTGCCAAAATAAATTTTTTAATTTGGCTCAGATTTCCGGGTTATTACACTTGAGCTCTTCAAAACATAGCAATTAAAATAGGACATAGTTCAAGACTTTTTGAAATTAGGCTAATGGAAATTGGAACTTTTTGAATTCATCCAATCGAGACCTGGATTTCTATATTCATCTATATTAAAAATGGTTTTTTAACAAGTAATAGGCTTTAAAGGATTTCTTGAGATTTATTGCCTATGGGTTGTAGCATTATTATAAATGGACATATTAGCTCCACCTCTTGAAGTTCTAGCCACTTTAATTTTAAGTAAAAAAGGTGAATTTATGTAGCAAGCTAGATTATATTTTGTTATTACCCCAATAGAACAGCCACTTTTTTTTTGCCCGAAGAGAACATTAAACCTGATAATCCATTAGATTAGATTCAAGAAAAATGGTGATAGTAAATTGACAGATCATTTATGCATAGATTCCATGCATGAAATTGGTATAAATGCATTAAATTTGATAATCCGTTGTCCATTAGATTAGCTAGTGATTGGTAAATTTTATTTTTGCTTGACTGTCGCAGTTGATTAGGTACGAGATGATTTTAGGCATGAACTGACTGATTTTATTGTCCCTTTGCTACTTTGTATATTGATTGGTGAACTAGTACTTCAGTTTTCTGCATAATTTTTGCATTCTTAGCACTGTTTTGTTTTTGTTCTTCTATAGGTAAATATACCTCGAACTTGGTAAGTTTGGAAAATATTTAGCTTGTGAGGAAGCTAAGGAGTCTAAGCCCTACTATTTTATTGAGGTTAAATTATTAGATAAGTGTAGATTTCAATGATTTATATTAATCTTTATTGCGGTTTATGTCCATCATGGTCCAACATAGCTAAAAGTGGAGAAACATAAGCAATTAACTTTTTGTACTTGGTAAATGTTTAATCTTAAAAGCCACGCCAAACTATTCAGAGTCTATATCATACTATTTCAGCAGCTAGTGCTTCAATAAACTTTATGATTTATTTTTATTATGCAAAAGAGATCTTACTACTTTTAATTTTCTCACTTACCATTCTACTTGATTGATACAATCTACCTTAAATACTAGTATAACACTAATAAACACTCATGAATATTGAAAAGATGAAGCAATTTTCAGTCAGCTTCTTCCAGAATAAATATATAATAGTGGTAATCTCGAAAATGACTAGAATAATCATATTCGTATAAGAAATTGCTGCATAAATGACTTTTGCATAATAATCATTTAGTAAAAACGGTAGTTATCTAGAGGAGCAGTAGGCAAATTTATATTTGATGTCATTGTCTAACATATTGATATCATAAAGGTTGATGACTTAAGAAATATGTAAAAATATATGATAAATTTGTCTTTCTTTTGTCATCCTAGAACACTACCAAAGATTTGTTTAATTTATTACCACTATTTTACATAATGCTAATTTGATAATACTCATAAAAACCACTATGGATGCTTTAGAGCTTGTGACTGAAATCGAATCAGAGAACCTGCCCATGTATGTAATATTTTATCTCAAAAACCATAAAGATTTTTGCTTATGAAATGTATGAGATCTCATTTGTTGACATACAAGCATAAGGAAGTACAATAAACAGTTCTGCTTGTTCTTATTTGCATACATGTTTCATTTGGTCAAACCAGTTAATATGATAATATGTTAACATGTTGTGAATTCAAACTCAACCTTACTAAATTATATGAATAAATTTATGATATCATGCATGTTTGTTGTATATAACCATAGTCTTGGTTTAAAGACGGTATCATGGTTACATGCTAAAGACTTTCTATATCCCTAAACATATAATGGATTTAGAAAATGATTGTGTCTTTAATTTGTAATACATGATATTTTTGTAAACATTACCTGGCTTAGTAGCAGTATGATTTTCATTGTACAAATTCCCCAATGTGGGACTTGTCTCAACATGATGCAACACCAGATTTTCTTTAAGTACTCGCAATGGAAGAATATGTATTTACTTGACTATTTTTCTTTACTTCATAGTAGGTAGTTTTGGAATGTATGCTACACTAATTTTTCATTTTTTTTCTAGCGTGCTTAATTTCTTAAGCGATACCAAATGTAAATGCATAAATTTTTCTTTAACTAAACAACATTGCTGACCATAATTCTACAACTGTAATTCTACACTTCTTTATCCCTTAGCCCCTTAATTATATTCTTCTTATCTCCATGTTTTTCTGAATTTTTCTTAAGTAGAAACTCTTATTTGATGTTAGCTATTTTCTTAAGGCTAATGGTGTGGCTCATTGAAGTTTGGACAGATCAGTTTGAGTAAAGTCAGCTTGCTTTGAGTTATTTAGATGTAATGAATCCTGTGGTCGCATGAGGAATTTGTAGTTGCTTTATGTTCCCCTCAGCCTACGTATTGATAATTTATATGTGCTTGGTAAAGTTAGTAGGTGTGCAGGAGTATACAGATTTTTGTTGTTGACGTTGTTTGGAAATTTCAAGATCTGTTGATTGTCTAGTGCAGGAGTGTAACTTGGTTTGCTTCTTGAAATGAATGCACATGCAACTCAGGTGATAATGCTTTTTTCTTGTTGTTTGTAGTTTAACACAAAACCAACATATTTTGTCAATAAGTGTTTTCAACTTGCTTAGACCAGAAAAAATCATTTCTATTAATAATTACTAAATGGAGTTTTATTATGACTTAATTCAGACCGGAAGTGCAGAACATATACAATATAGGCTCCTCCTAGTGCAATGTTGAATTCTTATTCCATGAACAACTACCAAGGGATTATGCCATGCATTTTTATCCTCTCTTTTCAGAGATCTACCTTCAAGTGAGTATATTACTGAGCTTTATTACAACCAATTACACTAATATATCATGCTCTCTTAAAATCACTACCTTTTGTTGTGTGACACACTAGATCTAGTGACTAGACTCATGTTGGTTTTGTTATTATATGGATAAACTATGAAGATAATGAAATGAACTGTCAATGCTGGTGTTACTTCCTTGAGGTTACTTTTTATTATTTTACCATTTTCAGCCACTTCACTTATTTAATTATTAGTCACTTCTTTGCAAAATTTCCTTTTCCCTTTCTATTTTATAGGTGCATAATGGGCAAATCAATGATTTTTTAGATCCCTCAGAAGAACCCACAGGTACTTACTTAGCATGGTCTTATGTTTTGCATGTCATAATTTTTGCAAACAAGTCTATCATATTTTATTGTTTAGTATGTTGAAAGGAGGTCAAGTATAACATTATATTTTAGTGGCAGATAAGGGATGATGCTTTGTTCTGATTCATGTGGATAACTTAGCAGATGAGTATGTCATAACGCTTGAAGACGTTTTTCAAATCATGGCCAAGGTACTTACGGAATTTCACGTCTTGCTTCATACCATTTCACAATTTCACTGATTTTCATGAGGTATATTGCTTAACCATTGTTATTTGCATTTTTTTAAATTGATCCAATTAGTGACTCAGGTCATATTCTCTCCCTAATACCAAAAATTGTTATTTGTTGTTGATGATCACATATATGATTCATCTATAATTAAGGACTGGCAGTTCAGCTCATTTTGTATGTTATAACATACATTTAGAGCAGCAGTTACTCAATGCTTAGAGCTATATAAACTGTAGCTAAATAGTCTCTCTCTTACACACACATACATCGAGAGAGAGACACATACGTGCATGCACACATAAGTTTGTCAGTAGATTAAGACATGGATTTTGCCTATTAGGATAAAAGGTTAAAAAAATATAGTTTCATCGATTGAAGTTGTGTTTTTTGTGTTAACCTGACTAAAGTCGGATTCAGTTGAGCTCATGTTTCTGCACAGTTGACAGCAAAGCTCAAGCTATGGTTAAATATAGCAAACTGTTACACATGTAGTAAGATGAAGTAAACGATGAATCCATGTTTAATCGATTGTGTGAGTATAACATCTTTTTTAATTACACCGAGTAAAACCAGACCTAAATTTGTTATATTGATTAATCTCAATGGTTTTTAGCATGAATGTGAGATTAAACATCATAATAATCCCCGAGTGCCCATATATGGATTTAACTAACAAAAATTGAAATGTGTTGTATTAAGAGGTAGGCTATGTTTTGATGTATATGGTTTGTTTTGGTGATTGAAATACTCCTCAAAGTTGATAAATGTCATGATAGTATCATAGTAGGATCTGAAATATATTTTTAACAACTATATCACTTAAATTCATGTTGATGTTATACTTGAATAAGTGGAGCGTGAGAGGGAGAGATTTTAAAATATAACCTGGAAGGACTTCCCTTTTCATTTGCAAAAGAATCTACTTCCTTAAATTAGAAGTTGATTAGTAATGAATTTAAGTCTAAAAAGTGATTTTTTTTAATTTGGATTAAAAAACAATGAGATTATTGAATAAAAAGGTTATATATATGGTATATAAAGAGAATGCTTTAAATTTTTATGTAACATGATATACTGACATGAGATGGCTGCAAATGAACGTATAAATCTAAATTCAGTTCGTGTTAGCGAGCCTGTATATTCAAAACACTTGCAATAATATTGAATTCGAAGCTATTAGTATTTTTTTAGTGAGCTTAATACGTGTTTTGATCTGCATAAATCATGGAGTTGACTTCAGCATACGATCTAATAGTAATTTGCTTCTACAAATATAATCATTTGTCTTTTTTTCAAAAGAAAACAAATATGATCAATGGCATATCCAGAGTAGAGGAGTATAAGATGGATACTTAACAGGCTCATGCAAGTTATTATCATTTCATGTATAATTGAAGAAGAAAGATGCTGATACTCTAATAAAAATATTAAAGTGGGTGATACAAAAAACTATAAATTGGTGACAAATTGGAAAACTAATTAAACTAATAAAACACATTGTAACTCCACAAGTACAACTGCAAGTCAGAACGATCTAATCAAACAGATGTATAAGGAATAAGTCGCTAACAAATTGGAAAAATAATTAAACTAATAAAACACATTATAACTCTACAAGTACAACTACAAGTCAAAGCATGCTAATCAAACAGATTTGTAAGGAAAATATGTAGCCTATAGGTTACCGAACAATTTTCCAAAGAAATAACACATAAGTGTAATTCATTATAACAGTTTTATTTGAAATCTAAGTGCAGTTAACTTTAATAGTTTTCTGTAACAACCCGTATTTTTATAACGTGTAATAACCATAAATTAAGGCAGAATTAATTTTTAAAATAAGAATCAAGGGAAACGGGTTACGCCTTTGCGTTCGTCTCGAAATTCTGCTTGGAAACGAGTCCGAGTTTTTGAAAATCGGAGTCCGTATGACCAAGTTATGATGACCTTTCGAAGTTTTCAAGTTCAAAATAGCTCAGGATTCGAATTCGAATTTCGAATTCAAACCTGAGAATGGACTGGGCGGGAAATTTCCTGCCCAGGACAAGGTCAACCTAGGGGTTGACTATGTAGTCGACCTGCCCAGGACCAGGTCGACCTGGGGTCGACTATGTAGTCGACCTTCCCAGGACCAGGTCGACCATAGTGTCAACCTGGGGTCGACCTGGTGGCCGAGCCCACTTTTGAAGCTGGATTCACTTTGATGTTCCTGGCCTCGTTTCTGTCTACATTTGTTGACCTGACCCTATATATACAGCCCCTAACACTTGTCTATCTACACAAAATTCTTTCTGACATTATGCTGCTCTAATTCTGGTTGAAAAGTTAGAGAAAGGGACTACTTCTTCTACGTCGAAACTACGCTGCTGATTTGGGGATTTCTGTTAGGACTTGACTAAGCATATAAAGATTCAACATCGACTCTCTTTTTCTAATTCTCGAACCACGATCTGTAAGCCCCAGTTATTTTTAGATTTAAACTGTAAATATAATGTGAATATGATGTAAATTGAAATTGGACCTATGTATGATGACTGTTTTTCATCCATTCTTGTTCATCTTAGCTCTGGACTTTTGGATATATTACTATGACATTGATTTGTGGCCTATTCATGTTGCGAATCAAAAAGAAAACCCCCTTATATTATCATGTTGAATCTGCTATTAGTCACAAGTTTATGACTATCACCTTATGTCAATCGTTACTATGACTATACTATCACCTTATGTCAATCGTTACCATGACTATACTATCACCTTATGACAACTGTTATCTTGACTAGTACCTTATTTTTCTAGATTTGGAATCTTTATGTTTGAGGCCAATATTCCATATGCCAGTAATGTTATAATCATTTATCTCAAGTCATACCATGCTATGCTAGTAATCACTTTTGCCACCTTATACCCGTCCCTTTTTATGTTATTCCCTAATTAGATTTATTTGTATCGATTCGAGCTTATGTGCGATGGGAATATGATTTGGGTAGATTAGGTAAATCATAAATTGGCTTTGAACATGAACGATATTATAACTTGAACCTAGATATGGACATGAACATGACATGATTTGACATGAAACATGACATGAAAACTCGACATGAATTTTGACACGAAAACTTGAACGTGGGCATGACAATTAGATAAACTTGAAAATGGCCAACTCGAGGTTGGGTTGAGTTTGCAGTGTAAATCTGCCCGGAACCGCCCGGCAAATCTAGTGACTGCAAACAATAGGATCCAATGTGGGTAGTTGGTCATATCGCACGAAAAACCCGAGGTTAGACTATGTTGTGGTGTAAATCTACCCGGAACCGCCCGGCAAATCCAGTGACCACAACAGTTAGTCTAATGTGAGAGGTTGGCGTGCATTAATGAATTAATGCCACATGATAGGGTTAAGTCATGAACCACTTGAATATACTTAACCAACTTGACACATTGATTTGATAGGGTTAAGTCATGAACCGCTTGAACACACTTAACCAACTTGATACATCATTTGGATAGGGTTAAGTCACGAATTTGAATGACAACACTTAACCCATTAGAAACCCTAGTTACGCGGTCCTTTTCAGCAGTAACCCACTTAGATGTATCACGATACCCTGGGACTAGGCAGGGTGGGGCACGATTACTGGGCTGATTGTAAGCGACCAGAACGACGGCTGGGTAGGTGCGCCATTGTAGGTTCAGGCGGACTATGGTCGTGCATGTAGTCCGGAGTTGAAAAAGCAGGCATTGGGCACCCGTACGTTTACACTGTGCGTGCTTGATTCGTGTCGATGGTTGGCACCATAGGGCTTGATATACCCTATGGTGGACCTAGCACAGGTAACTACATTTCAGGATAGGGCCGTATGACACAGACACATGACGAGCTAGAACTTGTAGGGAGCCGATCGATTAGTAGATCGTACCGTAGGACCCCGTAATGGGTCACTTCATGATATTGGGCCAAGGGATCATATCATGATTAATACTTGACATGGGTTAGAACACTAGTACAGCGAAACTCGAATATGCGATGCTAGACTTAACTTATCCCGTTACCTTAATTATCCTACCAGTTCTGTTATCATCCTTATGTTTAATTCCAGTTTTCACATATCATGTTACCTTTACTAGTTTTCATACTGAAAGTCACTAGGGCTTACCAGTCTTTATGACTGACCCTTTTTCTTTCGTCCCCCCCCCCCCCCCCCAAGGTTCTCAGGGAGGAAACACTAGCTCTTAGCTTGGATTTAGCTTGCTTTCCGACAGCTCATGTACGGTTTGGTCTTTGGCTATGCTATGGCTTCTTCTGCTATTTATGAGGAATAATTTACTTTTGTTATCTTAAGTTTATGCTTCTTTACTTGGAACTTGATGTAATGGAATAATTTGTACCTTGGATATATGGGGTTTTGACTCTTTTCTTGAAAGTAATAAAAATTTGGTTTTTAATTTCTACCGCTGCTTTATTTATGTTCTGCCTTGTGATATCTCTGTGTATGTTTACCTAGATAATACTCCACCAAAACTAGTGCATTCCCTTTAAGAGTGACCCTAGCGGAGGTGGAGTGTTACATTTTCCAAAGAAAGAAACAATGGAGTGAAGAACTGTTTTGTCGAACTAATGACGGAATTACATTATTCAGTACCTTAGACTTGCGCTCACCTATCTTATGTTACAGGTTTTTTTGTAATGGAAATTCACAAACGATGGAAGGTGCTGACTTTAGAGGTGCAAGACTGAATTTGGATTATATATGTTGAAGCTTGTTTTATAGTTTGTTATATATGGTAATGATGGTGTATAACTTGCGGTTTTTGTTTGAGATACATGTATATTTACTATTCAAAATATTGTATACTACTGACTATTTGCAACTAGCTTAGAATGTATACATCTACTATTATGAGATATATACTATTATGTACGTAACTTGTATTATTCATGTGTATGTAAATCTACATGCTTGTTTGATATGAAAATATATGTTATCATGTATTATTGATCAATATGGAATGGATAGCGAATGATATAAAGTGTAAGGATTGTAATCACAGTTTATAACGGTCATAATGGTGGTAAATCGTGAATCCGTCCATTTAACTAACGTTTATAACTGTTAGTACAAGCATATAACCCACGTTTATAATTGTTATTACTTTCACTTAACCAGCGCTTAAAACCGTTACTATTTTCCTATAACTCACGGTTATAACCGTGAGCAAATCAACTATTAATAACGGTTATAATCGTGACAATATCCGTTGTAAAATTTACCCATGCATGTTGGCTAAACGGTTATAACCATGAGGACTATCATTAGTAACGGTTATAAGCGTGACAATCGACCCTTGTGAGAGCTATTCTTCGATAAGTTGTCTTAGGGTTGAATCTTGAATCCATCATCGGATGGTATCTAAGAAAGATAAGTAGCAAATAATTAATGAATTAACTTCGTTAATCGTGTAATTTAACAATTAAAGATAAATGAAATTTATTGGTAATGAGACTTCCGTTGGAAATTCAAATGAGAAGGGTAAAATTGGAATTCGATTATGTTAAAATTATTGGCAAGATAATTTATAATTGGTTTTAGACTAGTAATGTATAAATTAGAATTAATACAACAGTTAGGATATTATAAATTATATTGTTTCCATAAGTATTTTTTTGTAAAATAAAAGACATTTTATTTCAGGAACAAATGAATGGAATAATGGATATGTATTTGGTGTAGACGTATAAATCTGTTCTGTCTGTTATGTATGATGGAATTTGAGAATTCCATGAGTTAAGCCGTGGTAGAGCATGCAAGTTACAAATCAATGTTTTGTTATATAAGTAAGTAAAAGTATTTGCTGTATAATTGGATAATGTATGAGGATATATGCTGAGGCTACCTATATAAGAGATATATGCATTGTTTTATCACATAAAATGGGTATGGTTTGCCATATATTATACAAAAAACTATTCCTTAGAGTACCATGTGTCAGCCGCATACATCTTTATAGTATGCGTGATGTCATTTAGGGTATAGACTTCTCAAAAAACCCAGTTATATTTTATATGCAAAGGCAGTAAAGAGAATCCACTTAAATGTTTAGATTGATAAATAGAGTATGAATGATTTTTTTATTGAAGTGTGTTGGACATAGAATTAAACTATACTAGAAAAATTCCATTGGTATACTGTTTGGATTATGATAGGAAAATAAACATGTCAAGATAATGTATGTTTAAATTGTAAATCTCTTAAAGATGATGCTTTAGTTATTAACTAACAGGTTGGATTGATTTAAATAAACATGGAGGTATGGATAACTAATACGCACCTATGAATTGATACATATACACATTTGGTCTGGTTCACTTAGGAGATTTACATGACAACAATCTGAGTATAACTAAAAGAAGATTGTAGGAAGAAGATAATATCCATCCCGTGACATTATATATACACGCACACATGTGATGATGTGATTTCAAGTAGCTGGTATATAATGAAATAAGGCCAAGCACTTGTTCCTTTACCTCTTTATAAACAATCCAAGGAAATTGAATTCGTAGAAGAAAAAAAAGGATGCTATTAAACATAAATATAGAGAGAGGGAGAACAAGTTATGGTTAAAATATTACTTCCTGTATTAAAAAAATGGTATGTTTAGTCTTACTTTATTTTGTTGTTTGAATTAAAAGAAAACACCGGTTACTTTGAGATACTTTGATGTGAAAATCAGAGAAGTAATACGTTTGTTTTAAGAATTAATTCTAGTTTTCTAAAGGACTTGTGTTATGAAATGAAGTTTATTACTCATCTGGATTACCTTAACAATAATTTCACCTCACCTGTTACGGTAGCTACCACTGTTAAAATGGAAAGCTTTTTGAATTCGGTTTGGAATTTAGCTCCAAAGATAATGGTTGTAACCGAACAAGTGGCGAGTCATAATGAGCTAACGATTCACGATAAACTTACTAAATCTTTGAATTACTACGGTGTGATGTTTGATTGTTTGGAGTATGCAGTTTCAAGAAGCTCGATTGTAACAACCAGGAAATTCTGAGCCAATTTAAAATTTTTATTTTGGCAATTTTAGTGAATTTTGATTATTTAAAATGATTATTTTAAATAATAACGACGAGAAATTTACTTCGAATAGAAATAGAATGAAACACCCCACCTCCGTTAGGGCCACTCTCAAAGGGAATGCCCTAATTTTGGTGGAGGTTTATAAGTATAAGTCATGGATATACAAGACAGATATAATAACACATATTTTTGAACAGCGAAAAACAACAACTTTTATTTCTATAAAATACGCGTTACACCAACCATACCATAATTGTCTTACAATACTTCAAAAAAAAACATAACATCTTCATAACTGTCTTGATTACATTATTTAAAGAAGCATAAAGAAAACATAAATAAACTGCAAAAGTCCCATAGTTGTTGTCCAAAGCCATAGTCCAAAACGAAAAGATCCAAGCAATACATTCTTTCTCTTCAAGCTGGATATGAAGGTTGGTCAACCTGCGGTATTCCCTCCCTGTGGACCTGGGGGGGGGGGGGGAACGGAAGAAAAGAAGACGAAAGAAAAGTAGAGTCAGACATAAAGCCTGAGTAAGTCTAGGACTATTCAGTCTATGAATAAAGAACTGGGTATGATAAGTATAAACTAGAAATGGGAAAGCACCATAAACTTAGTTAAGTTGTCTAGGGTCGAATATACTATCGTACCCCATACTAATCTCTGTACCCATATAAACTAGTTCCCAACAGGCACCCCATAATCAGGGTGAAGTGATCCATTTTATGATGATCGGCTCCTACTCGCATTGTTACATGTGTTTTACGGCCCCCGATGTTGTAGTTACCTATGTTGGTCCCACCATGGGGTGTATCAAGTCCCATGGTGGCGGCCCGACACAATCCTAGAATGCACAGGTATGCTACTGGTGCCCAGTGCCTTATTTTTCTGCGCCGGAGTGTGTGCACGCCCGCACCCCGTTAGAACCTACACTGCTGCACCACCGACGTCGATTTGACCTCTTACAGTCAGCCCAGTAATCGTGCCCCACCCTGCCTAGTTTCAGGGTATCATGATACCTTATAGGGTTACTGCTGAAAAGGGTCCCCCGCTACTAGGTTTTTCTATTTCTAGCCAACATGCTAAGTTGGTTAAGTGTTTTATAAACCTAACCCCCAATCAGTCTGTTTAGTTTAGGATGTTCCATTCTGATTAAGTATTAATATAATTTACTTAATCCTATCAATCCTGACTCAGCCTTAATTGTCTTATTAAAGCCTTGACCTCTCACATTAGACAGGTATTGTTGTGGCTGCCTGTTGCCGGTTGGGTCCGGGAAGTCTTACGCCACAAATCAGTCTAACCTCGGGTCCTTATTGGGCTCTGTGTTTAACCACCCACATTGGATAGGTATTGTTGTGACTACTGGACAGCCGGGCGGTTCCGGGCAGGTTTACATCACAACTCAATCCAACCTCGGGTTAAACACATCGTATCTTCTACACTTACATATTTTGTCTCTTTTCTTTTTATATGTAAATATTTGCGGCCCATTATTCAAATTCATCTTTATTGATTAAATTTCATTTATTCCACTTAATTGTTCTTTCAAGGTTGTTGGCATGCGTTAAACATGCCAACACATATGTTCTATATTTTAGCCCAAACGTCATTACCCCCGTATTATACGTTCGCTCCAACGTAAGGTGTGTTGGGTTTAATACTTAAACCCAATTTAGCCAAATGAAAAGGGGAGGCTTATAACATGGTGTTTATAAGGTAACATGAAAAAGGGGAGTGTGAACGCATGAACTTGCAACGAACGATTCAATTAACATAAAATAGGCACATGTGAACTTGCAATTGCAACATCATATAATCATGGCATAACATGAATCATTTTATCCATATAATCATAGCATAAACAATACTTAAACATAAATCATTCTATTCATATGGTTAATGCATAGACAATACTTAAACTTGAATTATTTTATTTATATGATTATGGCATAAGCAGTACTTAAACATGAACTATTCTAGTTATATGATAATGGCATAATCATAATTGAACATGAGTCCTTATATGGTCATGGCATAAACATAATTGATTATGAATCCTATTATTCATATAATCATGGGTTTTTGTCCAATCTATGTAACTTGTAAGGGGATGCAATTCTAGTGTAAATTTCTAATGTAACTTATGTGCCAAAAATATATTATCATATGATTAAGATAACAACATAAGCTTAGAAAACACGTTCTTAACTAGGCATAATAAAAAACATAGCTTAGACATGTTCATAAAATTAATACAAGCTTACAACGACGCTTGCTTTTGTCACTATCACAAAATCATGATTTTTATACTTGAACTATGATGCCAATTTCAACATAACCTTCATATGAATCATAATACTTAGGTGAATCAAATTACACTAAAGATGACCATAGAATTTTACATCATGTTGTCATAACAATAGACCATAGACTTGCATGAATTTCAAAATAAACTATTACAACATATAGTTGTTGTTCAACATGAATCTTATACTGGCATTTACCAAATGGGTGTTGTAAATAACTACCACAAACATGTAGTTTTCAATATGAATCATATGCTTGCATAAGTCCCAATCAAAATTCCACAACATGTGGTTGTCAACATAAGCCACATACTTGTATGAATCAAACCATAGCATTTCCAAATCGTTTAGAATCAAAATAACATACAAATATAAGTCATTATCGCCACAATTCCATTTCGTTTCCAACGCAAATTGCGTACTTGCAAATATCCAATCGTATACCATAATATTCCCAAATCGTTTTGCATCAAAGCAACATGCAAATATAGATTATTATCGCGACAATTCCATTTCTTACATTACACAAATCAACACAATTATTTAATTCATACCGGAATAGCACTCTACTTACAGCGTATGGCGAATCTTCAATTCAGAAATCTGAATTCTGAATTTGGAGACGCTATTTTTTTGTTGTTGTAGGCGTTGCTTTGATTGATTTGATGTTGCTTTAAGCTTTGAATTATCTCCTAGTTGTCTCTCTATTTCTGACGTCTATCTTCAGTCTCTCCTCAGCAGCATGACGGTCTCATCTCCATTTTAGTTTATGTGAGTTAGGGTTAGCCTTAGGTCCTTTTTATATAGTTTATGAGTTGATTTAGACCGTCGATGAAGCTTGGTTCAATAATCGCCGTTCGTTTGAAGGAGAGACCAACCAGGAGCTGACACCTAGCCCTAGTGACAAGGCAAGGCTCGGAAAATCGACCAAACACAGACCTGGCCAGCCAGGGTGGGCTGGTTTCGACATGGCTCAAGGGCCAGGTCGACACCCCAGTCGACACCGTGTCGACTTGGCAGTCGACACGGGTTACCCAGGTCGACTGCCCAGTCGACCTGGCTAGCCCCAGGTCGACTTCCAAGTCGACCTGGGTGCTTTGGGCGGGAATTTTCCCGCCTTGGCCAATTGGGCCCGATTTTGAATTTTGAATTAGTTTTTCTGAGCTGTTTTCGTCTGTTCGAATTTTAAACCTAATTCTGAAACTTCCGGAGGCCATATCTTGGTCATACGGACTCCAATTTTCGAAAACTCAGACTCTATTTCGCGTATTTTTCCGAGACGAACGCAATGGCATATCTCGTTTCCCTTAATTCTTTGATTTGAAATTAATTATACTTTAATTTATGAATTTCACGGTTATAGAATACACGGGGTGTTACATTCTCCCCCACTTAAAAGGATTTCGTCCCCGAAATCTTCAAGTTAGGAAGAATGTATATCCTAACATCCAAACATCCATCTACTCATCCATCAGACACGAGCATCCATTGTCCTTAAAAGACTTCTAATGCTTCATGATCATATGCGAAGTGTGTGTGTACATGTACTTATCTAATGCAAAATCAGGCGGTCTACTGATTCAGTTGACCT
This sequence comes from Allium sativum, assembly GCA_030737875.1. NCBI lineage: Eukaryota > Viridiplantae > Streptophyta > Magnoliopsida > Asparagales > Amaryllidaceae > Allium > Allium sativum. The sequence continues at coordinate 223,891,555 of CM060910.1, read as the reverse complement.
CCTTAATGCGAATTATGTAAGTGCTATGAATCCATTATGTATGCAAATCCTCCTATTCATGATTCTACATGAGTGCACAATCATTCATATAAATGCAACATCCATATGACAACACATTAAAGTTCAACCATATACGAATGCAAACATATATGCATATGCAATATGAAGTGACCGAGCCGATCTAAAACTTAGATTGTGTGTGTATATGCAACCACGAGCAACCACTAGCAATCACTTGCAACCACTTGCAACCATCATCCATAACATGTTTCAACTACATGTTTTCATCCAAAGAGTTTCTACCTAAAAGATAGGGTCGAGGAGATATACCTAAAAAAAAGATAGATAAAAGCGCAACTTAAGGAAAAGGAAGGATCAAAGATGTACCCTCGAAAAGAAAAGGGTAGGCAGTGCGTATTCCAGCTTCAGTCTCCCAAGTCGCATCTCCTTCGGCATCGTTCCAATGAACTTTGACGAGCTTGACTTCTCGGTTGCGTAGCTTCTTCACTTCCATTCCTAATATGCGGGTCGGAACTTTCCTCACGGTTGCTTTGCGTTCCACTTCAGCTTCTTCTAGGATATTTGGCTCTACCACTTCAGCAGACTCATGTAGACATTTTCGGAGATGTGAAACATGAAAAACGTTGTGAATTCCGGCCAGCTTTTCAGGTAGCTCTAATCTATAGGCCATTTTCCCAATTTTCTCGATGATAGGGAATGGCCCTACGAACCTTGGCGCTAGCTTTCCTGTGGTTCCAAAACGGACAACGTTCCTTAGCGGAGATACCTTAAGAAAAACTCTGTCTCCAACCTCAAATTCAAGGTCGGTCCTCCTCTTGTCGGCGTAGGACTTTTGTCTGTCTTGGGCCGTCTTCATCCTTCTTCGTATTAAGTCTACTTTTTCTGAAGTCTCTCGGATCATATCTGGTCCATGTATGAGTTTATCAGTAGACTCCCACCAACAAGTGGGCGATCGGCACGGTCTTCCATATAAAGCTTTGAAGGGCGCCATCCCGATGGTTGCTTGATAGCTAATATTGTAGGCAAATTCCACCAAAGGAAGGTGGTCTTCCCATGTCCCTACGAAGTCAAGGACGCACAGTCTTAAAAGGTCCTCCAAAACTCTGTTCACTCTTTCTGTTTGGCCGTCGGTTTGGGGATGATAGGCTGTGCTCAAGCATAACTGCGTTCCTACTGCTTCTTGCAGACTCCGCCAAAACTCACTGGTGAAGATAGGGTCTCGGTCACTAACAATGCTGGATGGTATTCCATGGAGTCGAACGATTTCCTTGAGGTAAAGAGATGCTAGGGATGAGGCAGTTCTTTTACTTTTGATAGGTAAAAAGTGGGCGCTTTTAGTAAGCCTATCCACTATTACCCAAATGCTAGTGTTGCCTCTCCTAGACCTAGGCAGCCCATCGATGAAGTCCATTGAGATGCTATCCCACTTCCACTGCGGGACCTCTAGAGGATGTAGCGGACCGCCAGGCTTTTTCTGTTCCGCCTTGACCTGTTGGCACACCATACACTTAGAAACGAATTCTGCCACGTCCTTTTTCATGCCGTTCCAGAAGAAAGTTCTTTTTATGTCCTTGTACATTTTATCTCCGCCTGGGTGTATCGTCATCTTGGAGTGATGTGCTTCCTCGGGAACCCTCTTTACTAAATCCCTTGTCTGTGGGACGCATAGTCTTCCGTCTCGCCTTAGCCAACCCTTATCGTCGATGGAGTATCTGTTGAGGTGACTTGAAGTCTCACCCCTAATTAGCCTATCAATCGTTTCCACAAGCTGAGGGTCTTCGCGTTGTGCTGTCCCTATTGAGTCCACTAAAGTCGGGCGCACTTCGAGAGATGCTAGCAAGCCTGGTACAAAATCGGAGGAAGGCCTAAAGTCGAAGCTGGCTATAAACTCTAGGCTTTGTCTTTCAACAAACAGCGGGCTTAGGGTCAATTTCTTTCGGCTCAACGCGTCTGCCACTACGTTGCCTTTGCCTGGAGTGTAGGAGATCTCGAAATCGTACGAGGCAAGAAACTCCATCCATCTCTGTTGCCTCAAGTTAAGATCTTTCTGCGAGAAAAGATATTTCAACGATTTATGGTCAGTGTAAAGTTCGAACTTCTCACCTAGGAGATAGTGTCGCCAAGACTTGAGTGCAAAGACGATGGCAGCTAACTCAAGATCGTGGGTCGGGTAGTTCTTTTCGTGCACTTTCAACTGCCTCCCGCCATAAGCTACTACCCTTCCTTCTTGCATTAAGATGGCGCCTAGCCCTGTCCCACATGCATCTGTATAAACAGTGAACATCTTGCTTCCATCTGGCAACGTCAAAACTGGGGCTGTTGTAAGAGCCCTTTTTAGTCGCTGGAAAGCAAACTCGCAATCCAAGTCCCAATTGAATGCTAGATTCTTCTTGGTCAATTTCGTGAGCGGAGCTGAGATTTTCTAAAAATCCTTTATGAACTTTCGATAGAAACCTGCTAGTCCTAGAAAACTTCGGACCTCAGTTGCATTCCTTGGTGTCTTCCAATCCTGTACTGCCACTACCTTAGCAGGGTCCACTGCTAACCCTTGTTTGGATACTATGTGCCCAAGGAACCTCACTTCTTCTCTCCAAAAGTGGCATTTGGAGAATTTGGCTTTTAGCTGATGGACTCGCAGAGTTTCCATGATTGCCCTTAAGTGCTGAGCATATTCCTCTTCACTCTTTGAGAAGATAAGGATATCGTCTACGAAGACCACTACGAACTTATTGAGGAAATCTCTGAATACCCTACTCATCAGGTCCACGAAGTAAGAAGGTGCATTTGTCAAGCCGAAAGGCATGACAAGCCATTCAAAGAAGCCGTCTGGGGTTCTGAATGTCGTTTTATCGATACTATCTTTAGCCACCCTTAGCTGATGAAAACCGGTCGCTAAATCGAGTTGGGAGAAAACAGACGCTCCTACAAGTTGATCAAACAAATCGTCAATTCTGGGGAGAGGGTGCCTATTCTTTTTCGTTAGCTTGTTGAGCTCCCTATAGTCAACACATAGACGGAGTGAACAATCCGCCTTTGTAGCGAACACCACTGGAGCGCCCCATTCTGAAATGCTCCTCCTAATGAACCCCTTTTCTAGAAGCTCTTTAATCTGTTTACTGAGATCTTTCCTTTCCCATGGAGCCATGTGTCTAACGGGCAATGCAACGGGCTTTGCATTATCTACAAGGTATATGCGGAAGTCCATCTCCCGCTTCGGAGGCAAGCCCTTCACCTCTTCGAAGACATCCGGATATTCTCGGACCACTCTAACTGATTGCAAATTTTCAACAGAGGCATCTAGCGATTCAAGGTAACTAAGCATAACCGCATACGAGGGATTACAAGAAATTTCCAAAGTATTACCGAGCTGGGTTAGGAGCCTAACAACCCTTTTCTCACAATCAAGGATGGCCCCATTACTGGATAGCCAATCCATGCCCAAAATCAAACCATATCCCGAAAAGCCCAAAACAAAGGCACTACATTGAAATTCTACGCTTAGAATAGAAATTTTCAATCCCAAACAGATCATAGACAAATGAGCTGGGCCCCCAATTGGGTTTGAAACAATTAAGGGGTCCTCTACCATACTAGTTTTTAGGTGCAAAGATTCTACTAAAGCAGACGAGATAAAGGAGTGTGATGCGCCAGAATCAAATAAAGTGCGAACGGGGTGATCATAAAGATAAACTACACGTTCTACAGAAGTATTTATACCTCGCTGTTGCAGAGGTGGCGCTTCTAGCACATGAACTTGTGCCCTTGAGGTGGATCCAGCCCTCTGCCCCTGTCCTCGTTTCTTTGGGCAGTCCTTAGCCCTGTGGCCTGTCTCACCGCAAGAAAAGCACCCACCATTCTCCTTGGCCTTCTTTTTCCGGCAATCTTTCACTAAGTGCCCCACTTTGCCACAGAAATTACACTTCCTCTTCTCTTTGTTGCCTTTCCCGCCCTTCTTAAAGTCTGTCTTCTTAGGCCGCAAACCCTCTTTCTTCCCTTGAGAGCTTTCTGCCTTTGTCTCCTTCTTGCCCTTATCCTCTTCGTTCAGCAACGCCATCTGTACCAACCTTTCATACGTAGCTCCCATAGGTATATGGGTCATGGCCAAACTGTGTAATAGCTCATTCAACCCTTTGACAAAACGGAGAGCCTTCTTGTGCGGGGTGTTGACTAGGTCCAGCCCAAACCTAGCCAGCTCATCGAACTGATTAACATACTCTTTGACTGTCTAGTTCCCTTGCTTAAGAAATAAGAAATTTTCCAACTGCAAACTCCTTTCCGCATCTGAGAGAAATTTAGCCTCAAACCTTGCCCTAAAGTCCTCCCATGTTTCCACTGTTCTTTCTGCATTAGTGACTTCCCACCAGTAGGAAGCCTCACCTTTTAGCAACCATACTGCCAGTTGTACTTTCTGCCTATCTTCTACCTCAAAGATGATGAATAAGTCCTCGGTTTCTTTCAGCCAATTTCTAGCTGCCACGAAGGACTCAGTTCCATGGAAATCCTTTCCTCCCATAGTTTTAAAATCTTTACATATCTTAGCAAACGTGTTTCCCCGTGGAGGAGGTGGAGGAAGAGGTGCTGCTGCAGCTGGATGATTTCCTGCAGCTGGGGGAGGAGGAACGGTAGGACCTGGCTGAGTGGCCCTTGCTTCTAAGAACCGCCTAAACCAACCAAGTATTGGTACACCCTCTAGCAAGTTAAGTTCTTCGGACATGCTGAAACAAAAAGGATAGATTCAAAACGAAGGATAAGAGATAGTACCTATGGCTTTGGGGGGGACTTTGCCTTTTTTTTAAAAAAAATAAAATAATATTTTTCTTTTAAAAATGCTTCTTTAAATTTCTTTTTTTGAAAATAAATTTTCAAAACTTTTTATCTTATCTGGTAAACCTATGCTCTGATACCAAGTGAAACACCGCACCTCCGTTAGGGTCACTCTCAAAGGGAATGCCCTAATTTTGGTGGAGGTTTATAAGTATAAGTCACGGATATACAAGACAGATATAAGAACACATATTTTTGAACAGCGGAAAACAACAACTTTTATTTCTATAAAATACGTGTTACACCAACCATACCATAATTGTCTTACAATACTTCAAAAAAAACATAACATCTTCATAACTGTCTTGATTACATTATTTAAAGAAGCATAAAGAAAACATAAATAAACTGCAAAAGTCCCATAGTTGTTGTCCAAAGCCATAGTCCAAAACGAAAAGATCCAAGCAATACATTCTTTCTCTTCAAGCTGGATACGAAGGCTGGTCAAGCTGCGGTATTCCCTCCCTGTGGACCTGGGGGCGGGGGAGGGGGGGGGGACGGAAGAAAAGAAGACGAAAGAAAAGTAGAGTCAGACATAAAGCCTAAGTAAGTCTAGGACTATTCAGTCTATGAATAAAGAACTGGGTATGATAAGTATAAACTAGAAATGGGAAAGCACCATAAACTTAGTTAAGTTGTCTAGGGTCGAATATACTATCGTACCCCATACTAATCTCTGTACCCATATAAACTAGTTCCCAACAGGCACCCCATAATCAGGGTGAAGTGATCCATTTTATGATGATCGGCTCCTACTCGCATAGTTACATGTGTCTTACGGCCCCCGATGTTGTAGTTACCTATGCTGGTCCCACCATGGGGTGTATCAAGTCCCATGGTGGCGGCCCGACACAATCCTAGAATGCACAGGTATGCTACTGGTGCCCAGTGCCTTATTTTTCTGCGCCGGAGTGTGTGCACGCCCGCACCCCGTTAGAACCTACACTGCTGCACCACCGCCGTCGATTTGACCTCTTACAGTCAGCCCAGTAATCGTGCCCCACCCTGCCTAGTTTCAGGGTATCATGATACCTTATAGGGTTACTGCTGAAAAGGGTCCCCCGCTACTAGGTTTTTCTATTTCTAGCCAACATGCTAAGTTGGTTAAGTGTTTTATAAACCTAACCCCCAATCAGTCTGTTTAGTTTAGCATGTTCCATTCTGATTAAGTATTAATATAATTTACTTAATCCTATCAATCCTGACTCAGCCTTAATTGTCTTATTAAAGCCTTGGCCTCTCACACATTAGACAGGTATTGTTGTGGCTGCCTGTTGCCGGTTGGGTCCGGGCAGTCTTACGCCACAACTCAGTCTAACCTCGGGTCCTTATTGGGATCTGTGTTTAACCACCCACATTGGATAGGTATTGTTGTGACTACTGGACAGCCGGGCGGTTCCGGGCAGGTTTACATCACAACTCAATCCAACCTCGGGTTAAACACATCGTATTTTCTGCACTTACATATTTTGTCTCTTTTCTTTTTATATGTAAATATTTGCGGCCCATTATTCAAATTCATCTTTATTGATTAAATTTCATTTATTCCACTTAATTGTTCTTTCAAGGTTGTTGGCATGCGTTAAACATGCCAACACATATGTTCTATATTTTAGCCCAAACGTCATTACCCCCGTATTATACCTTCGCTCCAATGTAAGGTGTGTTGCGTTTAATACTTAAACCCAATTTAGCCAAATGAAAAGGGGAGGCTTATAACATGGTGTTTATAAGGTAACATGAAAAAGGGGAGTGTGAACGCATGAACTTGCAACGAACGATTCAATTAACATAAAATAGGCACATGTGAACTTGCAATTGCAACATCATATAATCATGGCATAACATGAATCATTTTATCCATATAATCATAGCATAAACAATACTTAAACATAAATCATTCTATTCATATGGTTAATGCATAGACAATACTTAAACATGAATTATTTTATTCATATGATTATGGCATAAGCAGTACTTAAACATGAACTATTCTAGTCATATGATAATGGCATAATCATAATTGAACATGAGTCCTTATATGGTCATGGCATAAAAATAATTGGTTATGAATCCTATTATTCATATAATCATGGGTTTTTGTCCAATCTATGTAACTTGTAAGGGGATGCAATTCTAGTGTAAATTTCTAATGTAACTTATGTGCCAAAAATATATTATCATATGATTAAGATAACAACATAAGCTTAGAAAACATGTTCTTAACTAGGCATAATAACAAACATAGCTTAGACATGTTCATAAAATTAATACAAGCTTACAACGACGCTTGCTTTTGTCACTATCACAAAATCATGATTTTTATACTTGAACTATGATGCCAATTTCAACATAACCTTCATATGAATCATAATACTTAGGTGAATCAAATTACACTAAAGATGACCATAGAATTTTACATCATGTTGTCATAACAATAGACCATAGACTTGCATGAATTTCAAAATAAACTATTACAACATATAGTTGTTGTTCAACATGAATCTTATACTGGCATTTACCAAATGGGTGTTGTAAATAACTACCACAAACATGTAGTTTTCAATATGAATCATATGCTTGCATAAGTCCCAATCAAAATTCCACAACACGTGGATGTCAACATAAGCCACATACTTGTATGAATCAAACCATAGCATTGCCAAATCGTTTAGAATCAAAATAACATACAAATATAAGTCATTATCACCACAATTCCATTTCGTTTCCAACGCAAATTGCGTACTTGCAAATATCCAATCGTATACCATAATATTCCCAAATCGTTTTGCATCAAAGCAACATGCAAATATAGATTATTATCGCCACAATTCCATTTCTTACATTACACAAATCAACACAATTATTTAATTCATACCGGAATAGCACTCTACTTACAGCGTATGGCGAATCTTCAATTCAGAAATCTGAATTCTGAATTTGGAGACGCTATTTTTTGTTGTTGTTGTAGGCGTTGCATTGATTGATTTGATGTTGCTTTAAGCTTTGAATTATCTCCTAGTTGCTCTCTATTTCTAACGTCTATCTTCAGTCTCTCCTCAGCAGCATGACGGTCTCATCTCCATTTTAGTTTATGTGAATTAGGGTTAGCCTTAGGTCCTTTTTATAGAGTTTGTGAGTTGATTTAGACCGTCGATGAAGCTTGGTTCAATAATAGCCGTTCATTTGAAGGAGAGACCAACCAGGAGCTGACACCTAGCCCTAGTGACAAGGCAAGGCTCGGAAAATTGACCAAACACAGACCTGGCCAGCCAGGGTGGGCTGGGTTCGACCTGGCTCAGGGGCCAGGTCGACACCCCAGTCGACACCGTGTCGACTTGGCAGTCGACACGGGTTACCCAGGTCGACTGCCCAGTCGACCTGGCTAGCCCCAGGTCGACTGCCAAGTCGACCTGGGTGCTTTGGGCGGGAATTTTCCCGCCTTGGCCAATTGGGCCCGATTTTGAATTTTGAATTAGTTTTTCTGAGCTGTTTTCGTCTGTTCGAATTTTAAACCTAATTCTGAAACTTCCGAAGGCCATATCTTGGTCATACGGACTCCGATTTTCGAAAACTCGGACTCTATTTCGCGTATTTTTCCGAGAAGAACGCAATGGCGTATCCCGTTTCCCTTAATTCTTTGATTTGAAATTAATTATACTTTAATTTATGAATTTCACGGTTATAGAATACACGGGGTGTTACATAGAACGATATATTTATATAAATCGTCGTTAGAATATAAATATTTATTTATATACATAAAAGGAATTGAAAATGGCGCGGTAGTTCGATAATTCGATTTCAAATTTCAAATGAATGTACTAGATACAAAATAAATCGGATTTTAGCGAAACCAAAAATATTTGAACCTAATTGAGAATATCTTTCCAACGAATCCGAAAAATTGAAATTTTATAGCGGGGTTAAAAAGTTATGTCCAGTTGAAAATTAAGAATAGTCGCTATGGAATTTCGGCCCTTAAAAATGGCCATTTTGCAAACAACCTCGGTTTTCGACGAAACCACTTTTGTTGGATTCGTGGTGTCAAGTTATTGCTAGATTCCAAAATTCATAATTTTTCGAATCAATATGTGAGCGTGGCAAAGGAAAACGCGTTTGACCAGTTTCAGTTGATTTTAATCGAATGGAAAATGGCCATTTTCAGACGGTCTCAGAATTTGATGAAATTAGTTTTGTTAGGACCGTATCATCAATACGAAGCTAGAAAATATTTTTTGGGAATTTTTCGAGTTAGTATGTGACCCCGGTAAATTGAAATGTGCGTTCAAATTCAATATATAGAGTTATATTTTGATTTTGACGAAAACTGATCAAAACGGCCAAACTGGCTTACGGGACATATCCCATTGTGTTCAGAATGGTGGTATTACACTAGGGATGACAGTCATTGGGTTGCTTTTCTAGTTTGGGTGGAAAGTCAACATCCACGGAGGAAATAAATTAATTAAATAAAATAGTATATACCCCCTACACCCCTTTTTCTTCCATCACGGAAAATAGAAAATGAAAAAAAAAACGTTGTAGCCCTAAGCCTCGTCGCCCCTAGTCCTCCGGCCGCCTCCACCCATCGCACCCTCCCAAGGCCAGCGCCCGCCGCCGTTCTCCTTTCGCCCTCTCTTCGATCAGTCCTCTACCCCCCTCCGTCCCCCTCCGTCCCTCCACTTCACCATCGCTTTAAACGCCCATCCACCCTCCGCCGCACCCCCACGTCGGCCGACCACCCCTCAGACGCAACCGCCCTACCCGAAACTTCCCCCTCCTACTCCGAACAAGCGACGCTCGAGTTCAATTTTCAAGTACATAGGGCCATCGAGTTGAGCCGTACTCAGGGAGGAGCACGGCGACGTTCCAGCGCGCAAGCTAGTGGTGACCGATTTGCTCCACGGGGCTTTGATTCACGTGCGCAGGTGAATGTTGTGGTGGATCTTTATGTGACTTCGGGTTACAGATAAATGATGAACAACAGTGAGTAAAAGCCTGATTTTCTTTTTATTACATAATATCGTGGTTTAAAGATCTGACCTTTTACAATATAAAGCTACGATGTTTATTTGCATAAAGTTATAATTTTTAATTATAAAAAGTTAGAAATTTTATATATGAATATCAATGAAATGTTCTTCTGTCTGCGTACTGATGTGGCTTGTTCTCAACTCAATCTGCGATTTCCCGTAAGGGGGATTTCGGGTTGTTTCAGCTGGTATCAGAGCTTTGGTTTACAAAGCTCGAGAACAAGACACATTAGAACCATACGAAAGAATTCATCAGAGATTGGATTAGTAATATCCAATGAGAATGACTCGTTAGAGATAGGATAAGTAGTATCCTAGAACGGGTGTGAAGAGTATATTTTTAAATTGAAAACAATTTTGTTTAGAAAATTAAATTCAATTATTCGTATTTGAATATTTATATATATTGATTTGGACAATCAAGTATATAGAGATTTTAATATACGTCTGATCCACGTGTATTGAAGCCTCAAATATATCTGATAGATATAGAATCATACTCTAGTCGCCCGTAGATGTTCTGATGGTGGTTCGAAACATCATCCGAATTTATGTTCGAGTGACAAAAGTGTTATTCCTATATATTTCCATAGACTGGTGTGAGAACCAATATTAGATAGGGCTTATTGTTGTGATTTGGCACCAAAAATGTGATTTTTGGCTATATATCAAAGTTATGCATTTGAAACGTTAATCAACTAATTGATTGCTGGTTGTGTTGCTTGATTATTGTTTGAATAATTAAATGTTGAACCTTTAGCCAAATTGTATCAAATAGTGAAATGCATTGAAAATTAGTCGCATTTGCATACATATACATGTACTTACATTGAACAGGTCATAGCAAGGAGGCTAGAGAAGAGGAATAAAATTATTTGCCCGACAAATAGGTACATGTTTATTGTATTTTTTGAGTTTTGGGTGATTTTATGAGCCGATTGGCTAGTCGCTTGGCTTTTTCTTTTTCTTTTTGATTGAAGAAGGCCATGGGAGGCTACATGAAATATCCCGAAGTCCCCGGTGTAGGGGAGGTTATGGCGAAAGTTTTTGAAAATTTAGGGTGTTAGCAAAATTTTTGAAAAATTTGAAAAGTTCTTAGAAACTGTAAAGTTGAAGAACTTAAGCCATAGCGAAAATAATGAAAGTTGAGTTGGTTTTTTAAAACAACTTTCGGCTTCGTTCCTTTGCGGGAACGAAAAGTTTTAAGTGGGGGAGATTGTAACGACCCGGAAATTCTGAGCTAATTTAAAATTTTTATTTTGGCAATTTAATGAATTTTGATTATTTAAAATGATTATTTTAAATAATAACGATGAGAAATTTACTTCGAATAGAAGTAGAACGTATATATTTATATAAATCGTCGTTAGAATATAAATATTTATTTATATATATAAAAGGAATTGAAAATGGCGTGGTAGTTCGATAATTCGATTTCAAATTTCAAATGAATGTATAGGATTCAAAATAAATCGGATTTTAGCGAAACCAAAAATATTTGAATCTAATTGAGAATATCTTTCCAACGAATCCGAAAAATTGAAATTTCATAGCGGGGGTAAAAAGTTATGTCCAGTTGAAAATTCAGAATAGTCGCTATGGAATTTCGGCCCTTAAAATGGGCATTTTGCAAAAGACCTCGATTTTCGACGAAACCACTTTTGTTGGATCTGTGGTGTCAAGTTATTGCTAGATTCCAAAATTCATAATTTTTCGAATCAATATGTGAGCGTGGCAAAGGAAAATGCGTTTGACCAGTTTAAGTTGATTTAAATCGACTGGAAAATGGCCATTTTTCAAACGGTCTCAGAATTTGACAAAATTAGTTTTGTTAGGACCGTATCATCAATACGAAGCTAGAAAATATTTTTCGTGAATTTTTCGAGTTAGTATGTGACCCCGGCAAATTGAAATTTGCGTTCAAATTCAATATATAGAGTCATATTTTAATTTTGACGAAAACTGATTGAAATGGCCAAACTGGCTTATGGGACATATCCCATTGTGTTCGGAATGGGGTTATTACGCTAGGGACAACAGTCGTTGGGTTGCGCTTCGAGTTCGGGTGGAAAGTCAACATTCTCGGAGGAAATAAATTAATTAAATAAAATAATATATACCCCCTACACCCCCTTTTCTTCCATCGTGGAAAACAGAAAATGGAAAAAAAACAAAACAAAAACGCTGTAGCCCTAAGCCTCGTCGCCCCAGTCCCCCGGCCGCCTCCACCCATCGCACCCTCCCCAGGCCAGCCCCGCTGCCATTCTCCTTTCCCCCTCTCTCCGATCAGTCCTCCGCCCCCCCTCCGTCCCTCCACTTCTCCATCACCTTATACACCCATCCACTTTCCGCCGCACCCCCAAGTCAGCCATCCACCCCTCAGACGCAACCGCTCTACCCGAAACTTCCCCCTCCTGCTCCGAACAGGCGACGCTAGAGTTTGATTTTCAAGGACATAAGGCCATCGAGTTGAGCCTTACTCAGGGAGGAGCACGGCGGCATTCCAGCGCGCGAGCTAGTGGCGACCGATCTGCTCTAGGGGGCTTCGATTCACGTGCGCAAGTGACTATTGTGATGGAGCTTTGTCCGACTTCGGGTTATAGATAAATGATGAACAACAGTGAGTAAAAGCCTGATTTTCTTTTTATTATATAATATCGTGGTTTAAAGATCTGACCTTTTACAATATAAAGCTACGATGTTTATTTGTATAAAGTTATAATTTTTAATTATAAAAAGTTAGAATTTTTATATATGAATATCAATGAAATGTTCTTCTGTCTGCGTACTGATGTGGCTTGTTCTCAACTCAATCCGCGATTTCCCGTAAGGGGGATTTCGGGTCGTTTCATCGGTGGTGAGGGTAAGGGTGGAAAAACACTGTTTGGGGAGGAGGTAAGGAATATCATTCTTTGTGAGAGGCTGGAAAGAAAAGAGAGACATGAGAAGTTGGAAAGATGGGTGCACAGATTCGAAATGGCTAGATTTGGAAGAGTGCCTTCTGGTTATTATGGGTTCATATTAGATAGAATGATGCTGCAAGAATTTGGTTGTGATGGTTACAGGATTAAAGAAGATAATGGAGGTTGCTTTCTTTGTTGGAAAGACAGGTCTTTGTTTTCTGTCTTTGCTTGGAGAAGCAGAAGTATGATTCATGTTTTTGACGTGGAACCTTCCTATGATAGTGTATTACAATCAATTGTGTTGCTTTCTAAATATTCGTTTTTAGTGCAGGTCTAATACTTCATATATTGTGCAGACTTTTATCCTCATTTTGTAATAAACTGGGAAATATTTTTCCTGACAAAAAAAATAAAAAAAGAACTATTATGTATAAAAGAACTTTAGGTATGTGTGGACTGACGTTCACATACATGCTTATGTCACGGCCATGCTTTAGCTCCAAGATTGAGACCGTTTAAATAAAAGGGGTGTTGTAATACAAACTGTTATGTAAAGAATTTATTTAGCATGAAATTGAATTGGAAAGGCCACTAGCATTTCAGTATTAATCCATTCTTAAAACTTTTGGATATATTTCAGATTCTTATGCAACAAGATATTGTTATTTTAAGGGAAGAATGCACTATGTTTTTAGAAAATATGACCACTGAAAATAATAAGGACAAGGGGTAGTATCCCAGTTTTACACTAGGCATAATAGTGTACTTTTAGAAACAGGCAGAGATATTTACTTTCTGGGTCAGTTGAAAATTTAATATATTATAAATAAATTGTTTATCCAAAGTAAATATATCTTAAAATTTAATATTTTGTAGTAGTGAATTAATGTTATAATCAGCAATTTTAGTTAAAGAATTGAATTCTTAACTTGAATTCAGAAGTTACGAAATAAAGGTTTTGTGGGTATTCAAATTTATGGACATGATCTAGTCCAAAGTAAATAATGTTGTTTAGTTAAGGTCTAAGAGGTAAATATACCCCAGCTTGATTGACTTCACTGTTGATTAAGAAGTGGATAAGGTTCGACAACAAGAGTGGTCAAGTGAAGTAAGTAAATGAGTGTCAGCAGTAAAATGAAAATAGAAGTATTTTATTTAATATCTGTTTAATTTCAAATAACGAATGTTCCCCCTTGAGAATAAAGTATATTTTCTACAGAAAACAAAGATTTGCAAATATATGAAAATGTTTTCCTATGGTAATAAGAATTTTTGTAAAATTATAGGAAAATGAAGGTGATAATTGAAATGTTTTTCAAAGATCGTGAGAGGCTAACGAGTTGGGATTAATCAGAATGGCAGAACAAAAAGCCACACGTTCAGAACGAAGAACGATAGACCGTAAGAGAAGTTCATTTGTAAACTGAATTCAAGAATTGCATAAGAAATGGTTTGATAAGAAATTAAGAAATAAAGTTAAAGAATTTATAAACTACTGGAGATTAGTTAAGTTGGATAATTTCTTGAGTATTGATCTGATGTTGGTTTCAGCTTTCGGGGTTGATACTAAGTGAGTTGTTCGCATGCTAATTTACGGTCAAAGGAGGAGAATGTGAAGGAGTGATAATGCGTGAAGGAGAAATTTGTGATAATAAGAAAAATTCTGGAATTTTGAGAAAAGAATGATGTGAATGAAGTGAAGAATTAACTAATTAGGAAGAAAATTCTTGTTTATACCCAATAGAGGCATAAATTTGAGTTGATTAAAAAGATCAAAACTAGAATTTTGAAATTAGAATGAAATTTGAGGATATTCGATTTTAGATATGGGATGTAGAAGTTTCCGAAAATTTTATCGAAAGCTATATGATTGTTTAGTGAATTTGGAAACTAATGATTTGGAAAGTAATTAATTTGAGACGAAATCTTATACAAGTGATTTAAATAAAAATGAGATGATCGAAAATTATGATTGGGAAAATGTGTTGAGAAAATTTTATACTTACAAGATATGCAGAAGGTAACAAGAGTATTGTATACAAATAGTATTATATGTTTTCAAAGTAAAATATGGAAAGTACCTTCCTTCTTTGAATTTCGAATATTAACTGAGATTTGCTACTAGTGGTAGTAGGTTGTCCGGACATAAAACTCGAGTTGTCTGAAAGAACACGACCGTGTAGTGTAATTCGCAGGGTTGTAGATGACCTACGGTGGGCGGATGTTTCTTGGGGGAACCAAGTGTAACCATTGTGTCTGCTGCGATCAACAGTCATGATAATGGCATAATCCGCAGAGCTGTGGAAGCTTACGGGTATGGATGCTTCCTGAGGGAATCAGGCATAACCATTGTATACCTGCGGTCCACATGGAATATCTATAAGTGAAAGAGATGTAACCACTAGAGTTACTAAAGGTAGAATGGAGCCATGAAATTTGTGTGATATCTCAGTGATGGTGAGCCACCTGTTTGACTGCAGCACTGTGTCTTCGTTGCTGGATTTTTCTTTGTGACTTGATTTGTCTTTATGACATGATTAATCCACGTGACTTGAAGTATCTTCACAATTCCATGATTTGTTTTTGTGACCCTGAGATAGAGCAATCAACGCTTAGTAACCTCGGATTTCGTTTGATTCTTAAATATCTTCCGTTGATCTGTACATGTCAAAATTCGTAGGGAAGAGATTTCCTACGGATACAGATGTTTTCTTGGGGATCCTGACAGAACCATTGTGTATCTGCGATTCATGAACGATCAATCTATCAATATCACATTGGTACTTTCCGTATCTATTTTTAAAAAAGGAATTTTTGAAATATTTTTCACTGGGAGTTGAAACAACAATATTTAGTACTAGGAGATTTTAGTTGTGCGCCTGGCCAGCGTATGTCTAACATCTGGAAGGACGACAGTAAACTTGTCAAACTTCGAGGTATAGAATATTTTCTAATCAATAATTTGAGGTTAAAATATAATTAACTAATTATGATAAGAAAGAGAACTTCGGAGTAATAATAGTATAATACAAATATTTTCTGTATTGAAGTATAAAAAGTTTCGAATTTTGGGAATTTTCAAATTGATAATTGATAACTTGTAGGAAAGATATTATGTACAATCTTAAATGAGTGTTGGGAATAATTAAATGGATTGCAAGGAGATTGGGTAAGGAATTGCTAAGCCTAGATCCATTATAGTTTCAATAATGGATAAGTAACATTAACAAAGGATGTTTATAATGAAATCTGGAATTGTTGAGAAGTATAAATCTAACTTATACCGAAATTGGAATTTTAAAACGAGATTGGTTTGAAAGGAAATTACATGACTTTGAATTTGTTAGAAGATTAGATGGTCTGAGGAAATTGAATACAGTTTAAAAAAAATAGGGGAATGAATAAAACCCGATTCAGAAGATAAAGAAAATCATGTTTGATCAAAATTGATCTCCAACTAAGAAAGAAAATTTGATTTTCTCGAGTAAATTGAATACGATGGATAAAAAAAGGATTGATGACTTAAATATCGATATTTAAATTGGTTATGGGGAAATCTCAAACAAATATGAAAAAGTAGAAGTGTATATTGGTATAAACCAACGATCTCTCCTTTTCGGGGACGAAAACTTTTAAAGGGGGGGGGGGGGGATTGTAACAACCCAAAAATTTGGGCAATTTAAAATATAATTAATTAAAGATTTAAATATGAACGATCAAATTTATATTGACACTTGGGTTAGAAAATTTAAAATCAATATATGGTTTTGAATATGAATTGTATTCGATACTTAATTTAGAATGATTGATTTGAAAACAAATATTTGTTTTTGAATATTTGAATTAGATTCGGTTGAATATTTGAATTGAATTCGAAATCCGACTGATAAATATAAACTGTTGAATTTAATATATATATATATATATATAATAATAATAAACGTAATTAATGTTAAATATATTGAATGTTTTATGTGGAGACTGGCTTGGATATGTGCCTATTTGTGAAAATTTGAATTTTACATTTCAAGTTTGGAAACAGACAAATTTATCAGTGAACGGTCGGAATTAAATCAGTGTACCGATAACTAATTTAAAAATAAAATATCGTTGTACACAAATGAAATCAGATTATAATTAGATTGATTTTATTGGGTTTAGAACGTTGAAATATGACTACGTATATTTTTGTTGCATTTGGAAATTGTGTCGATGGTACAATTACTAAGGGTTCAATCCAGTTCATGGTAGAAAATAAATATCTAACTATATAGATATAACATCCCCAAAATATATTTACGTCGACCAACCCACCGCAATGCACAGCCACCCTGAAGCCTACGATGCAACATTGTTCTTATCCCGATCCGTTTTCTTCTTTAAAAACCATGCAATTTCCACTATTTTCTTCAGCTAAAAATCTCTACTTTCCAAATCTTCACTAATGGCTGCAGCCCCAAATTCGATCCTTCCCCAAAATAAAATCGATTCCTTTACCTATTTAATAACTATAGCCGCCGAAGCCTAAATCTTCCATCGTCCATCATTCAATCACTGTTACTCCGAACCCACTAACTACGCTACTCAATCTTGGAATCAGCGCCGCCCCACTCGTGAACACGACACCTTCCAATCATTGAAACCACATTGTCCTGAGTCGAAGCCGCTGCTTACCTTTTTTTTCTGTCGTTCAATGCGAGTATCTTCTCACTCACGATTGATTTTTTGATTCAAGTATATTAACTTCAGTAAGTTAGTTTTGATTTTTGGTGCGTGACTTTTGTGTTTTGCTGTGTTTCATTTGTTGAGTACTCATTTCTGTAAAGTGGTCTCGAAATCCCTGGACTTGCATCGTGCTACACTATCTTGACCTTAACAAATGTTTGAGCTTGACAATGATCTTGCTGCTTCCTTGCATATTGTTTGATTTTGAACCCAGTTGTATCAACCTGTGTATACACCCTTCTCTTGGCTTAAACCAAAGCATTCCATGCGTTACTAGATACATATAAAATACCTCACTTGAAACATATGGTTGCTTTAATAGTTGGGGCTCGAATTAAATCCTTGTTTGTACCGCTTGTGTACACTGCCAAGTTAATAACTATGTATGCCTGTTGCAACATTCACCAAGTAATTATGTATCTGTTAATTTGCCACTTTCACTAAGTTGATAATACATTGAGACATGTAGAATACGAAGAATTTGTTAAATTACAAACTGCTCCGAAGATAATCATCGTCTAAATTTAATTTAAGAATACTAACTTAAATCTAGTTACTTTTAAGGTATCAACAATAGACAGAGATACAAAGTGAATTAATGTTAAACCATGTTCGAAACATTTCCGGAAGGAATATGTTTGTATTGAAATGGTTATACATTCTCCCTTGCTGCAATTCACCTGCAAGGGTTGCCTCATGTTTACCATAAGTTCATTTGAAAGCGTTAACTCCTTTTCCTTATAGTTCATTGTAAATCTCTAGGTCATTTTAAATGTTTGATTGAGAATCTATTGTGGTATCGTCCCCTGTCCTTGCTAATTTTATAGTGAATGGCTTTTACTTGTATAACAAATCCATATTCACTTGAGTGGTGCGCTGAACTATATGGGGAGGAGTTTTAAGTGTAAACAATTACCTTGATGCATATTAAACCTGATATTAATTTGGGTTGCTAAAAACCTGATGCTATATTTAAACTGATGTTATTTTTGTTTCTTAGAAAGTTGATATTACCTTTGAAAACTTGGTTACTTGAACCTATTTATATAGTTGCGTCAAACCTGTTTAAAACTATATACTCCTGTTATATAGTTTACTTGAACCTGTTTATATAGTTGCCACGAACCTGTTTAAAATTATGTACTCCTGTGTATAAGTGTTGAACATCATGGCCTTTATGAATGATTTATTGTTGCACTTAAACTTTGAACATCATGGCTTTTATAAATTCTTTTGCTAGTCCTTGGAAATCTAGCAGTATCCAGTTGTAAAGGAACACTTACAATTCATTAAGGTTGACTGGGAGAAATAGACCAGTTTAAGTTTAAAATTTCTTTTGGATTTGTGCATGCATCAATGGCTGAGGAACGTATGGAATATCTTGAATTAACTAAAAATATATGAACAGATGCACACTTAATCTTCATTGATATATACGACTCCTAGCGCCAAGCACCCTTGGACATGCAAATTCATATATAAATCTTAGTTTATGGGTATGGCCTGAAAGTTGCATGACATCGTTAGCTTTTGAAATATGTCTTTACTCAAATATCTCTAGAGGTAAAAAGGGTTTTCAGGGGAATACATTATTATGCATGTATGAATTTTAGTATAAGTGTCATTAAGTTTTCCACATCCATGTTTTGCATCCCTGAACACACATTGATGTTTGGATGTTGACCTTAAATGTTGAGCTGTAATTTGTTAGTTGCACATTTCTTATGTATCTATATGTTGTTGTCCTACTGATCTGCTACATGTATCATACGTGTGATGACCAAAATTATACACTCATGGCATATATACCTTGTTCCGTGTTGTGTAGGAGAGTTTAGATCACATGTATTTGTATTGGTTAGCATTACTCTTACCTGATCCGTTCACCCTTCCACGTATATCGTCTTGTACGCCGTTGTGCCAATTCTTGTTTATTCGAAGCATGTTTGTTTTATATATATATATATATATATATATATATATATGGTGGCCGGTGTACACATATGTATATACATACCCCTGTATGTGTATATATATATGTCATCAGCATACGTATGTATATAGATCCATTTTCTGTCCTAACTTGTTTCGGTCAAGTTGCTATACTATATATTAACAGTTTTTCTTAGGATTTCGATGTACCCGAAGTTAGAAATGTGATAGGTTCAACTATTATACTTCAGTTCTGTTGAAATTAATTTACTTGAACAAATTATTAATCCTGACTCGAGTGTTTTATGTTTTTGCATGGAACACACGGGTCAGATCCAAGCTTTTCAGATTTAAAGATTTCAATCAGGATTCGAAGATCGACGAAGATGGGGATTCCAAGCTGGCGCACTCTGAAGATTTTTAGACCAGTAAAGATTTTTCTTGTATTAAATTGCTTCTTTTAAATCCCGCTATATATAAAAAGTATTGTACTCAAAAATTCTATTTATAAATAAAAAATTTATTCTGTTTTTCAATACTGATTCTGTATTTTCTGTGTTAATTCTAATTCTTAAACTCTGTAAGCTAAATACGCTCCATCAATTTGGACGTTTTAAATTAGTTTAATTATTGGTTTAAAGCGGTCAAAAAGGCGGGACGTATATGATAGCCCTATATATGGATTTGATTGTAACCCTATATATGGATTTGATTGTAACCCAATTTCCAATACGACATTACGGATTTGATTGTAACCCAATATATGGCGACATAGTATATGGTAGCTATGCCGTCTAGGATTGATACATTTACTTTAAAAGTAATTTAAAATTGATTAGACACTAATAATAATATTAAATATTATTTTATACGTATGAAGCATGTTTGACCATTATAAGGTAAAACTTTATCCTCCGGTTTGCGTTGCATTGTGTGATGAGACTTGAGTCTTATAATGATTTCATTTTCTAAAAACATTGCGTTGTTTCTAAAAGATTTATTTAATTTGTGCACTGCCAATCCAATGGAGTAAACCCGTTCAGCGTTAGCGGCGTGGTCCTGTTCCGCGTTAGCGGTGTGGTCCTATGATTAGCCTTATTATTAGATAAGTTAAGTTAGATTTCTCATACCAGTCCTATGACTGACTCGTAGTTTGTTTCAGTTGCAAATTCGGGTACCCTTATTTACCACACGGGCAGTCGAGTGGCTTGTTTTGCAGATATTTATTGTTTGAGCAGGATTCCGAATTGAAGCTTAATGTTGTGTCCAGAGCATTGAGTCTTCCGCTATGTTAGTTTATGAGATTCACTGCATTGTGTTAAATCTATTGTTAATAAATCTTCCATTGTATTATTATTTCGATGTACTCTGATGTTACATTATTATGATGTAATAAAAGTCTTCTGTTAGTTTTTCTGATGTGTTGTATGCCCAGAGTTAGTGCATTCGAGGATTTACAACTTTTGGATCAGATCTATGTGGTTAATGGTTGATTCAAAGGGCAGGGATTTTCGGGTCATTACAATTGGTCACGTTTATAATAATATTAAGGTATAAAATTTATAGTTGGATGCTCGAATTTCTATTATTAGTTGATTACTAAAGTTATACATGTATATTGAATTGGATTATTTTATTAAGGTAAACTATTTGGATTCAGGGAAAAACATGTTGGAGGAATCCATCTAGATTGCTCAAATTTATTGTTTATTTTCATATTACAATTATATGAATTGTTTAACTAATAAGACTGAATTATTGATTTGTTTGTTTGTTGTTTAATCGTAGTTCAAAGATTGCTTTGTTATTAACCAACGGGTAATATTGTTTGAGTAATTGGCAGCAAATGACCTAAAAATACCTCTTTTTATAAATGTTAATTTACTGACGGGTGAATCGACAGAAATAAAGTTATAAATTTTATTTTATAATTAAAGATAGAATTTGAAATCTATAAACTAGAATGAAAATTAATTAAAAGAAAATAAATATTTAATATTTAAGTTTATAAATAATTATTAAATGATTTTATAAAGCAAATTCGTATGTTAATAAGTTTTATCAGCAAGTGAGTAGATATTTACCTAAGGGATAAGAGTTGGATTAATTGTTTTCAAGAGATAATTAAATAGGGTTATTTAAATTTATATATTATTAATTAACTTAGAGAAAGGACTAATTCGAGTTGGTTAACGAGATAACCATATTTTGAGTTGACTAAGTCAACCGCTTTTAACCAGGATTGATTATTAAATTAGTTTATTGTCAATTAACCTAATGAAATGGTTTAATGAATAGTTGTTTTAACTTAATATGATTTTAAAAAGAAATTAAATATTTATATTAGTTAATTATGAAGTAAATTATTTTAATTAATAATAATTTAAGAGATTACCTTTTAAATTAAATTCATTTAAGTAAGTAATCGGAGTGTGGAATCTAGTTAAATTTTGAAAGGGTTTATGAATGGGTTATATTAAAACTCAAGTTTTTATAACGAAGTTATAAAAGAGATTTTAAGCAAATACGATAGCTTAAAATAAATGGTTACTTACTGTTTCAATTAAGTAAGAAGAAGTCACGATAAAAAGGATTCTATGTTAAACCTAAATATATATAAACAAGATTTATACAAGGAAATTTAGAGCAAATTGATGTTTAAATTAGCGTTACTTAATAATGGAATTAAGTGAAATGAATAAAATTGAAATAAGATTTTCAAAATGGAAAAGAGTTGAATGGATTAGAAAAAGGGTTTTTGTAATTGGATTTGGTAAAGGATTTAAGAGTAGGATTGGTAACTGTAGAAACCCAAATTTTCAGTCAAATTAAAATATGGTTTTAAAATACATATAAAGGTATTTTATGATGTTTAAATATAAAATAAGCACCTAAAATTTATTGGAAATGACTATATTTTGTATTATAAAATAGTTAAAATAAGGTTAGTGGATTTTATAATGATAATTTAAAAGAATATTTTGAAAATTGATAATTCAGTACTATTTTAAAACTAAAAAATAAGACCGCTTATCAAACAACCTCGGAACTCAATGAAACTTGTTTCATTAGATCTGTACCTATAAAATATAGCAGGATTACAAATTTCGTAACAATCGGAATTGGTCGTGCGAGTAAAAATAAGAAAACGTAGCATAATTAATAAGAGATTAATCATGCACATTAGCACTAGTCCTAAGGCTATAGGAATTAAACAACACACCACCTAGCACATGCCTCCCCTTCCACATGTCACCAACCACCACTATCACCTCCCCTAGCCTCTACACCACCCACACTATCCCCCTGTCCACGTCAGCCTGTGGTTCCCACTTAGATCGTGAGCCATTTCATGGCCAAAAATCCAACCTTTTTCCCTTAAATCCCTTAATGATCCAAACTTCCTACTCCTAAAACTATTATACATATATGTATGTTGAGTTAATATTATAAAGTTGCTAGCTTTAGATGTAAAAATTGTTCATTTAGTTGCTTGCAAGGTTGTGGAGACATAAAACTCTTTCCTTTGAAATTAGACAGAGTGGAATAGCTATGGTGAGCACTTATAGCTCATGTTTGAATTACTATGTTAATATATATGGTTACTGATGTTGTATGTTTGAATTGCAAATGATTATATACTTATACGCTTAATTTGTATGTTGTTAAAGTATAAATGTGAAATGTTGAAGTGGGTTAGTAATCTATATGGTAACGTAAGTGATTCAGAAGTTGAAATCCTAAAACAAAAGGTTGGTTGAACTGGATGAAAACTTCGTTGACATGTGGCATGTTCATTCGATAAGAATAAAATGTTTGCAAGTTAATTTTAAGTTGCTAAAAGATTAAGAAATTAATAATGAGGTTTGGATAATTGAAATATCCTAAAATGACATATGCATAAGAAAAAGTAGTTGAAACATTTAGTTGAACAACATGTATATGGAACGGGAGTGAATAGTAACATTTATTTATATTGACGCGACTTTTGTCAATATAAACATGACATGGGCAGACAATTTTATATGTTGGTGTGTTTGACACGGTTTGGCTAGCAAATGATATCCAGTCAATTACTAACAATAGTTAATATTTTGGTTAAAAAGAAACTAAATATTTATATTAGTTAATGATGAAGTAAAATATTTTAATTAACAATAATTTAAGAGATTACTTTTTAAATAAATTCATTTAAGTAAGTAATCGGAGTTGGTAATGGAATCTAGTTGAAGTTTGAAAGGGGTTTATGAATGGGTTATATTAAACCTCAAATTTTTATAATAAAGTTATAAAAGAGATACTAAGTGAATATGATAGTCTAAAATAAATGGTTAGTTAATGTTTGAATTAAGTAAAAAGAAGTCGAGATAAAATGGGTTTCATGTTAAACTTGAGTTTATATAAATAAATTTATAAAAGGAAATTTAGAGCTAATATGATGTTCGAAATTAGCATTACTTAATAATAGATTAAGTGAAATGAATAAAATTATTACGAGATTTTCAAAGCAGAAAAGGGTTGAATGGACTAGAAAAGGGATTTTTGTAATAGGAGTTGGTAAAGGATTTAAGAATAGGACTAGTAATAAAAATACGAGTTATAAAATGAATTGTTTGAAAAAGTTAGAAGTTAAAAGGTGATCATTTACTTAATCAATGAACCAAGAAATAATAGTTATATTCGAGAAAGAGATTTCAAAAGATAAGAAGGGCTTTTAAAACCATATTTTAAATAAAATTGTTAAATAGGATTTTTTTTAGTATTAGAATGAATATCGGCTTTTGAATTACAACTCGTATCTATATTAAGATAAGAACGTTGTTAGTCAAGGTCTGAGAGCTAAATAAAATACCCTAACTTGAATGATTTCAGGATAATCTGAGGATGATATTAGTTTGTAATGGTAGAGATTTTAAAAATAAATTATTATTTCCATAAGGGAAATAATAATGCAACGTTAATTGCAAAGGTTTGTGAATATATATAATGAGTTTCAAAGTAACGAAAATAAAAGGCATTTGAGAAAATAAAATAATATTTCCAATGTAAAGGAAATAAAAAGAGATTTTGCGAAAATATATGATATTTTTGAAGTAAAGGTATTTAAGAGATGAGTTTGAATAGGTTTATTCAAAGGGGATAAGTGTTAGTTATAGTTTTCAAGCAATGAAACAAAAGAGATTTCCTAATGATATTTTATGTGAAACGTGTTAAAACCAAAGTTGGGAGTATATATATGATTTAATTGTAAAGTATATAAAATAGTCTTGAGAATGCCCTTCTAGTAATATAGGAAATAAATACTATGTTTAATAATATTGAGAGATTTAGAATTTTTAATTAACCATTCATTAATTATTAAAAGGCCAAGTGATGCTGAGTACTGAACCAATGAACTCATTTTATTTTGATGGTTGAATCATTGTTTATTTGATAGTTATCTAACCGACTATCAAATCTGGCCTATTATCGACTGTTGGTATGGAAAGACCGGGATTGAATTTATATTCGAATGCCATTCTGAACCAGCAAATACGTAAACATGGAAGATGTTGATTGAACATGGACAAATTGAACACTGTAGATCTTTATAAGTGGAAGAACCTCTTAAATTCTCTGACTTGCAAGCAGAGATAAACTGTGGTTCTGCCATGATTGAAATTCGCCGATTTACAAGGACTACTCGCTACTGATCCATAGGGTGATTCCTAGGATGTGGTAGGAGGGTGCCTTCGATTCATCCTGTTCCTCGATGACTTGTATGGACAAATATCTGACAGAGTATTTCTTAAGAGTCACGTACATAGATTTTTTACAAATATACCTCGTATGGTGATAGAGAAGGAAAATTATTTTAGCATAACACTTAAAATATATTTGTGGATGGCAATTGGTGATTTGGCGGATCTAACGATGTAGCATTCAAAATGAATGATAATGTGATGTTCTTAAAAGGTTAATAGTAACCTCAAGCCTCATTAACCGGGAAATGACAAAAATCGAGTAGGCAGCATGGCTATATGGTTGGCTCCCATAATGGTGTATTATCACCAGATCTAGAGAAAAATCCATTTGCTTCTTTATTCAATCGCTGATGTATGCTTTGGTGACAGTTATTGATCCCAGCCGTCAATGATATACATTCGGTACACTCAAAGAAATGAGTGGTCGATCATGTGTGGCCAGGTTACAAGATGTTCTTGTTGAACCCAGTGTATTTCTCTGTAGAGGTACACTATTTGAAGTTGTTCCATACTTTGTCATAGTTGGAATCCATTATCCAATAAGAGCCTTTAGTTTATGATTATATACTATATATGTGGAGCGTGACATGCAAGCATTCTGCTGGATGATTGTTTATTTGATGTAGACACTATTTTAATATCAAAATAGTTATTGTTCTAAAAAATGTTTCAGGTTATCGTAAGGTAAAAACTGTCCATGTTTATTCGTGGATTGGTCTTACAATTATACTTTTCTTTCGAGAAAAGATGTTTAAGTTAAAATCAGTTGGATGGTACATATAAAAATAGTGAGTATTCTCACGCTGGTTAACCAGACTGATCCGTGTTGTTTGCAATGCTCTAGTCAGACCGAGTTTTACAGGTTCAGGTTAGGATGCTATGGACTTCAAAAGACATATTAGAGAAGTTCAGACGTATTAGTGTTTATTTCGCTGTGTATTGTATATAAAGACAGTTTGTTATAACAGTCTATATGTATTGATGTACTCTAACTATTGTAAGTATTATTTCAAACTCTTAATAAAGATTTTTTTTCTATATTATATTTTGTTCCGATACGATGTGAGACTCTTATTTTGTCATGTTATTGTTGTTCTTCTTCTTTTTCTTCAATTCTAATATTTCTTTCTTTCTCACCCTCTAATTTCTTTCTATTAACTGTCTGGTGTTTTCAACACTTGGGTTTTGGAAAGTAATACGGGATTAAATATTATTGTTGGAATTCAAGCATCGAATTCCCCGGGTCATTACAAGAGTGGTTATTCAAAACCATATTTCAAATGATATAGGTAATGCAATTTCATATGATACTATAATTGGAATCAGTTTTAGAGTTATGAGCTTTTATCCATCTTAAGATAAGAACATTGTCAATCAAGGTCTGAGAGTTAAATAGAATACCCCAACTTGAACGGCTTCGCTATTATGAAAGGATGGTATTAGTTTGTAATGGTACAAGATGATGAAAATAGTTTATTATTTCCATGAGGGAAATATTGCAAGATTTTGAAATGTAATTGGAAATATTAGATTTTTAATCAACAATGTACAATTTAACAATGTTTGACCTAAATATGAAACGTGACCATACTTATACCATTCGGTTAAGTATAGATCACTATATCCTAAGTAATAAAAAATAATACGGTTCTCCAAAATTAAAGTGGTAAATAGAATTATACATACATACATACATATATATATATATATATATATATATATATATATATATATATATATATAAGTTGACTTATATAGAAAGGTTTTTAAATTGGATTTTCTATTACAAGGGAGAATGTTAAATAGAAGTAAGTGTTAGCTAACTGGTTAATTAATATGTTAAGGAAGGGAACTCTTGATTATGAATGAATATGCTAAGGAGAGAATTTAGTAAATATAAATAAATAATGGTATTGGAAATGGAACCCATAACGTTGTTTTGCAAATGTTAAGTTGAACTAGTTTGGTTAGTAAGCTTATGTTTTATAAAAAGGAACCTTGTTCCCAGTTTTAGACATTGAATAATGATTTAAGCAAAGGTTTTGCAAATAATGTTATTAAATGGAAAATTGGATATGGCTATGAGATATTTTCTAAGTGTTGAAAACGAATTGGTTTTGATAATACTCCTATATTTAAAATAAGAAGTGAAATGTTGTTTTCCAAAATTAGAATATTTAATTAACCACCCTTTAATTGGTTTTAATAAAAAGGAGCCAAGTAATGTTATGTACCGAGCCAGTGAATTCATTTTATTTTCGTAGTTGAATGGTTGTTTATTTGAAAGTTAAATAACCGACTATCAAAATCTAGTTTATTTCGATTGTCGTTACTGAAAGACTGGGATTGAATTTTTGTTTGAAAACCATTCCGACCGGCAAATACATAAACGTTGAAGATATTAAAAGACGATCGAGATGGAGAATTTGAAGACCCATGGGTCTTCACAAGGATTACTTATAATCTCTAGGTCGCTCTCGGAGATAAACTATGATTCGTTCATGCTTGAAATCTATGAATTTGCAAGTACTTCTCGCTATTGATCCTTAAGGTGATTCCTATATAGGATGCGACAAGAGCGTGCCTTATGTTCATCCTGTTCCTGGATGATTTGTATGGACGAATGTTTGATAGAGTATTTTCTAAGAGTCACGCACGTTGATTTTTTACAAATATACCAAGTTTGGTGGCGGAGAAGGAAACTTCTCTTAGCTTAACACTTAGAGTATATTTGTGGACTTCAATTAGTGATTTGACAAATCTTATAATGTGGCATTCAAAGTTGGATGTGCTTTTCTAAAAAAAGGTAATTGTTACCCCAAGCCTCACCAATCGGGAAATGATAAAAATAGGGAAAGGCAGCATGGCTATGTGGGTCATTCCCATTATGGTGTATTTTCACTATCTAGAAAAAAATTCGTTCTTCTTTTGTTTTGGTATCTCCCACGAAATACGGTGGTTCACGAGCCATAGGGTGGCAATATATTTGATACACTCAAGATGAATGAGTGGTCGGTCATATGTGGCTAGGTTGCAAGATGTTATTATTGAACCCTAGTGTATTTTCTCTAGAGATACACCATCGGAAGGTGATTCCATACCTTTGCATAGTTGGAAATCCATTCCCCAATAAGTGCCATGCGGTTTTTGATTATATACCAAGTATGTAGAGCGTGAGATGCAGGTGTTCTGTTAGATGGTTATTTATTTGATATAGACAATATTATAATATCGTCGGATTTGATATAAAAATGTTTTAGGTTATCGTAAGTAAAAACCATGCATGTTTTTGTATGGACTGGTCTTACGATTTTCAAATGGATTTTTAACTTTAAACCGGTAGGATGATACTAATAAACTAAGCGAGTTTACTCACGCTAGTTCACTAGACTAATTTGTGGTGTTTGCGATCTCGTGTCAGACCGAGTTTTACAGGTTCAGGTTATGATACTACGAACTTCAAAAGGCATGATGGAGGAGTCCAGACATATTAGTATTTATTTCCTTGTGTGTTATATATGAGTGAAGGTTATTATAACTGTCCAAATGTATTGGTTATATATCGTACTCTGATGGATGTAAGTATTTGTACAAGTTCTTTATAAAGATTTATTTCTATATTATACTTTATTCCACTGTGATGTGAGACTATGATTTTATGTTGTTGTCTTCTTCTTCTTTTATTCTAATATTCTTTCTTTCTCAACCTCTAACTTCTTTCTTTTAACTATTTGGCTTTTTCGATACTTGGATTTTGGCAAGTAATACGGGATTATCTGTTATTATTAAAATTCGAACGTCGAATTTTTTACCGGGTCGATACACCTAGTATTTCAATTAGAGAATATCCTAGCTTCCTATATATCCTTGTAATTCATTTTAAATGGCAGTTACCTCGATTTTCCCATCCCTTCTTTTGGGACTTTGTCCAGCCTTGCCAAGGCAACAAGACAACAAAAGGAAGTCATACAACATTTTACTCATTCAATTAACCCTTCGAAGTTTTTAGATGGAAAGATCCTAAATGGTTAGGTTAAAAAGGTGAAATATTAAGTTTGGAAATATTTTGAGCATAAGGGAAAGGATGAAGCTAATAAGCACATTTGTAAGTATGTCAATCAGGCTAAAATCTTGAAAAGGAGATATGTAATTCTAGGAGATGTAATGTCGAATATGAAAAAGCAAACAAGCTTCTTACGAGAACTAACAGAGAATATAATCAAGCACTCAAAGCTCAAATTAATTCAGTTGATATCGACGATAGTACCAGGGAGAAACAAGGAAAACTTAAGAGGATGATCCAAATAGTCTTGAAACATCTTTCAGTCTTATAATTTGACAAGTTAAACAGTTATATATTTTCTTTTGTTTATATGTATTTAAATATCTATTTATCGATAATTTGACTAATTAATCGATGGAAGGTCTATAATGATTTTCCTTTGCCTTTCATCTAATCTGTATGTGTGTTATTTACATGTTTACCTTTTCTAAATGGGCATAATATGCCGGAATAATTTTTAAGGTGTCCAAATAATTAAAATTTGAGAAAATTCCCTCTTGTGGTAGGCGAGATAGATGAAGACCTTATTGACTTATTAGAGATCCAACCGTCAAATCTTGGCATCAGGACAGTTACGCCTAGATGCCCTTTATGAATGAAAATTTTTTTGGCTTAAATAATTGGTCAACATAAATCTTGAATAGATTCAAAGCCATTTCGGCACAATAGTAGTCATGAAGACAATATTCAAATTTTCGGATAAGATGTAATGTCCCGTAGTTTTACGGTATAATAATTAATTAATTAATTTAATTATTTAAATAGTGATTTAGAGATTTAAATGGTTGTTTAATTAAATAATATTAAATATTTAATTAATATAAATAATAGAATAATATATTTGATTCCGAAATAATCGGAATTAAGTTGAATTGACAATATTGTGTTAATTAGACAATTTAAAATATATAATTCAGTTTAGAATTGAATTATAGTAACGAATGTATTATTTAAATAAAGTTAGAACGTATAAATTATATTATAATTATAATCAAGCTCGAAATGGCGCGGTAGTTCATAATTTGGCGATTCGAACTTTAAACGAATATACAAAATCCGT
Source organism: Allium sativum (assembly GCA_030737875.1). Lineage (NCBI taxonomy): Eukaryota > Viridiplantae > Streptophyta > Magnoliopsida > Asparagales > Amaryllidaceae > Allium > Allium sativum. Next base: position 223,861,247 of record CM060910.1, on the reverse strand, counting down.
TTCAAGTCGGATTTCTGTGAAACAAGAAACGTTCGGAGCTGGTGAACTATAATTTTCTAATAGAAGAGAAAATTCAAGATTTTGTCATGTAGATTATGAGTTGTGTCCAAATCAAATTTTTGAAAAGTCGCTATGGAATTCCTTTATAATTTATAACGATTTATTTATATTATAAATGGATTTTCAATATAAATTGAATACTGATTTAGTCTAGATTCGAAATGTCAAGTTATAAATTCAGATAGGAATATTTTGGAGCTATATTATATTCCACATGAATATATACGATAATATTAATTTATTAATATTAATTTTTTTTATTTTTAAATATATTAATATTTAAATGGTTTAATTTAGAGCTTTAAAAATAACCAGTTTTGCAAATGACCTCCGTTTTGTATGAAACTAATTTTGTTGGATCCGGAATATTAAATTACCATTTATAAGTCGAACTATGTGAGCAAACAGAATCGGAATTCAACGAAACCAGTTTCGTTGGGTCCGTAATGTCGAACTTTAGCTGCATGTCCATTTTCATTGGAATTGGATATCGTATGTGATTATACAGATTTTTAAAAACAAATACAAATAGCGATAAATATATATAAATTAATAAACTAAAATATGAAACTTACTGTGAAAGCTAACCTATCCTATAAACACCCCAATATCCTTATCTAACCCTAAACCTTTTTCTGCGATGGTCAAAATGGGTCAACTGCCATCATTTTCCACACAATACCAAAATCGTGACTTCTTTAAATACTTATAAATTCATAAAAATTCCTAAATTCCTAAACTTGATTTGTGAGATCCATGCATGATACTCTTCACTCCTTGCAAGGCGCGATGGATGTTTGATGGTTGTGTTCGTGACGCAGCTGCTAGGGTTAATCACTTTGGGGGTTAGTTTTGAAGGGCTGCGAGAGGTCGGAGATTGCAAGCAGTAATGTGGTGTCAAGTTCATCATTATGGTGTGGAGGTGGTTGCTCGATGTAAGGTAAGGCGAGGCGATGGCTTTTTCTGTTCGAAGTCACGGCGGTTCAGTGGGTAGGCGCGATCAGTGAAGGGGTGGAGAGGGGCCCAACTTGCGGGCGACGGAGGATGGTAGTGAGGCATCTCTGATGAAAGGTTGCGGTGGAGCTCCGATGGTCGGAGTTGGTGGTAGCGCTGGGTTGAAAAGGTCGTAGTTTGGAACATTGGGGTTGGATTTTATACTGTGAAGATCGTTCTTTTAACTCAGATTTATAATGTGGAGAGATGTCGTTGTTCTGGTTCGCAGTATAAAGAAGGGATCGAGTTGCCTATCATGACGATGAGAGAAAGTGTGTGTGGAAGAGGAGAATACTTGGTCATGGTGAGAGATTGTTGCAAGCTTCAGCAGATCTTTGAAAGGAGAGTGTTGTGCATATTAACAACCGGGTTTTAGAAAAGGGTGATGAGTTTCGGAGATCATTTACATTTGGTCCTATGATGAAAATTACATGAGCGGTTTCATACTGGTGGAATAATGAAGAAGGAGTTCATATCAAGAAATTGGGGATCGAATTCAAAAAGTCTGGTTTAGAACCAGAATTGTATAATTACTTCATGACTTGACCACATTAGTGGAGAGATATTCAAGGGGGTAGTTGCGATGTGAATAGAAGGCCGGGATGGAAGGTTTAGAGTTCAAAGTAAAGACGTCGGGTTCGGAAAATATTGGAGGTGGAGGAATGATCGTGAGTTCGTGAACAACCGAGAATGATCAATTTATTTTGATATCGGTACTTAAAAGTTGGATTACTAATTAACTAATTTAAAATTTGATTATAACTTGTAACATTTATATCTTATCCATACATTATCCGAAATTGACGAAACAAGATCCGTTAGGATCGTATGGACGGTGGCTACACAATGGAACTGACTGGGAGTGAATTGGAGCTCATTACAATTTATAGCGAAATAAATTGCCAGATCTGAATCAATGACAGCTTATCATTATTTAACGATGATCGTTCAATGTGAGTAAATCCCACTAACTCTACCCAGTTATATTTTTATAACGTATTTTTAGAATTGATAAATGATGGTTGATTGATGTATGTTTTTTGTTTGGATGAACTGCAAACTGATTGGCTGAAATTATAGATAACGACATATATAGATATATATATACAAATCGTTAATCAAATATTGATTCTGTTTATCAGAATATTTTGTATTGAAACGAAATCGATGTTATTTATATTGTTTAACATCTATGGATGCAGGGGCACAGGTTGGAGGGATCCAACTGGATTCCTCAATATTTATAATACTATTTTTTTTTTCATGTATTGTGATATATGATATGATATATAATGAGTTGTTGATTATGTATGTTTAGATGATATGTATCATGGCTATTTGGTATCTTAAATACCATAAGAAATATCGGAATGCAAAAAGGGAATTTTCAAAGTGTATACTGAAAATAAAATATTTATAAAATCAAAGGATTTTATATAAGGAAATATTTATAAAATCAAGGAATTTTATAAAAGGAATATTTATTTAGGAAAATAAATAGAATTATAAAAGGAATATTTATGTAGAAAATAAATAGAATTAAAAAAGGAAATATTTGGGAAACGAATAGAATTTTATAAAAGGAAATATGTGGAAAATAAATATTAAATGGAAATCGGTTTTAACAGGTAAAGGGAAAAGATTAATTAAAGTGGATTTTAAATAGGATCCGTTTTAACAGATAAATTGAGAAGATTAATGTATAAATAATTTTTTATAAATTAAGTAAAATATTTATCATATGATAAATGGAATATATAAGTCTGGACTTATAGAAATCGGTTTTGACACCGATATTTTAAATAGAATGTGAACTCATCATTTATTAAGGGAATTATAAATGAGATTTAAGTGCTAGAAATAAAAAGGAGATTTTGTATGAATAATTCTATACATAGAAGTATAAATAGAATTTGGAAGTGGGATATTATTATAAAATACGAATTCAAACTTAATGGATTACATAAAAGAAATATTTTTCACATTCGATGTGAATAATGGATAAAAATGAATATTTCATAAATTAGAACATTTATAAGGAAAATTGGGTTTTGAAATAGGAATTCAAATAGGAATTTGAATGAGATAGGAAATAAGCGTTAATCGAATAGAGTTAATCGAATTAGAGTTAATCGAATTAGATTTAATTGAATAAGAGTTAATCGAATTATAGTTAATCGAATATTAGTTATTCGAACAGAGTTAATCGAATATTAGTTACTCGAAGAGAGTTAATCGAATATTAGTTATTCTAATAGATTTAATCGAATAAGAGTTAATTGAATAGAGTTAATCGAATATAAGTTATTCAAAGAGAGTTAATCGAATATAAGTTATTCAGAGAGAGTTAATCGAATATAAGTTATTCGAAGAGAGTTAATCGAATATAAGTTATTCGAATAGAGTTAATCAAATATCAGTTATTCGAATAGAGTTAATCGAATATTAGTTATTCGAATAGAGTTAATCGAAGAGAGATTATCGAATATAGTTTATTCGAAGAAAAGAGTTATCGAATAGATTTTATTCGAAAGAGAGTAATCGAATAGAGTTTTTCGATAGAGAATAATAAGTTGAAATTCGATTTTATCGAATTCGGGAAAGTACTATTCAATTTTCGTTTTAAATCAAAATTTATTTTTTTATTAATAAATTAGTTGTTTGTTTATTTATCCAAATTAATAAATAAAAGTTATATTTAAGTTATTACATTTCAGAAGCATGGGATTATAACACTATTGTTATAATCAAAATATAACACCCCGCATTTTTAATATAGATAAAAGTATGTAAAAATATGTGTATATGCATAGATAGGTAAATAATGGTGATGTATAATGAAAAATTTATTAATATATGGAAGAGAAGGAAAGATTAATTCAATGACAGTGTACGCAACAGAGAAGATTATAAAATAAATATACTTAATCTAAATACCAGGAATTAAGTAAAACGACATCACCATTGCGTTCGTCTCGAAATTCTACTTGGAATAGAGTCATAGTTTTCAAAAATTGGACTCCGTATGAAATAGTTATGGCCTGCGGAAGATTCAACGAAAATTCTGAAAAATACCCAGCCAGGTCGACCTGGCGGTCGACCTACCCAGGGAGGTCGACCTTAGTGTCGACCTCCCCCCCCCCCCCCCCCCCGGATTTTTCCAGATCTAGGCAGTGACGATTTTTGTTGTGCTGGACAGACCGAATGGCTTCTAGGGCGATCTAATGGCTCTAAAGCACACTCTACACCTATAAAATAGTGCCTAGACATAACCTAAATCATAAACAATTCCTTCTGACGCTTCCATGCCGCTAAACTTCAACCAAACATATCCGCCGCCTCAAAACCCTAAATTAATTTGCAAGTTCTTCATGAACTTTGGAGTTTAATCAAATCGAGAAACAAAATTCTTCATCAACAGTTCATACTCTTCACCAATAATCAAACAAGAAGATTAAATCAACGTTCTACATCAACGACAAATCACTTATTTCTCTAATCCAGTCAATGTGAGCAGAGTTGAACTATATTTGTTGTATAATGTTGCATCTATCATTTACCATTCCTCATAATGAATATGATGTTAATTTAATAAGATCTGTTATTTTATTTATGCCTACGTTTGAGTTCTCTCCTTTTTATCCTTTCCCCTTTTTATTTTTGGATCTAGGTTATCTCGAACCTAGACGAAATCTTGTTATACAATACGCACGATTGGAATATGGGGATATTGGAATATAATATTAAATTTTGGGGTTTGTGGCATAACAATTGTTATTGCATATATTGGGCATAATCTATTTTATACAGTCGAGGAATATAATCTATTCTGAATAGTGCACAACTATGAATTTTGATTTATGATGTTAACATGAAATTGTGTAAATTTTAATTGGAACTATTGGATATGGAATTGGTATAATTCAATATTAACAACATGTAATTGGATAACATGGATTGGTGAAATTTATTTGTGACTTGAGAAGTAAGCCTAGAGGGTGAATTAGACTATATGTATGAACGTGGGAATGTTGGGATATATAATGGGAAAATATTGATTATATGAAATTGGGTATAATTGGATACTGGAAATTTGACTTGTTTGGGTATGAATAAATGGAATTAGTAAATTTAGCTATAATTGGATAATTTGGGTGACATGAAAATTGGCTAACTATTATGTAATTGGTGTAGTGAATGGAAAATTGGAAATAGGCATAAAAATGAAATGTAATTAAGTTGAATTTGGAACATATGACATGAATTTGGGGTTTGGGTGAAAAACGATTGTTAATGAACGCCTATGACACGAGGTTAGACGCGTTTGTGGTGTAAGACTGCCCGGAACCACCCAGCAAATCCAGCAACCACAAGCGGACATCTAATGGGAGAGGTCAATGACAAGAACTAGAGGCGTAACAGTTTATGACACGAGGTTAGGCGCGTTTCTGGTGTAAGACTGCCCGAACCACCCAGTAAATCCAGCAGCCACGAACGGACGTCTAATGTGAGAGGTCATACATCGTTACGGCATTATAAATTAATTAAGAAATACTAACCATAATAAGACATGAGGTTGACATAGGTATGGTTAGAGGGTTAAGTGGGTGATATAAATAACATGTAAAGCATAACAAATGCGGTCTTAACCGTTGTGAGACATGTGATGTAAGACATAACCAAGGTAGACTTAACCGTAGTAAAACATGTGTAAGACATGGAAACTGTAATAAAAAGGGGGTTAAGTGGGACACGTGTGACATGTGAAACATAATTTAGATATGCCTAACCAAATAAGACCCGTAACGGTATCATAAATTAATTGAATTGAGAAAAGTTTAAGTAATGGGTTAAGTAAAAGGAAGGGTTATGTCAAATCTAAAATTAATGACACAATATTGGGGGAATGATAATTACCTATTATAAACTGGAGATGCGGTGATGTAAAACTAAATAATAGGCAAACTTGTCATAGGGACCAGGGAAGGTTATGGCTTAAGATGTGGTACAAGACTTGAAGGGTGGGACGACTTATACTATGAAATAAGTCAAATCTAAAATTTATGATAAGAAATGGGGAATGATATATAACCTATTATGAATAAACTTGAATAAGGCAAGAAAGGATAATAGGTGGAAATTATAACTTATGGGACAAAGTAAGTTATAGGAAACGATAAGGAGGATGAGATAAATTATATGTAAAGATATACTTAAATTAAGTGGTTTGGGAAGGAGATATGTGAAATTAAAAATGATATAAGTTATATGAGTGGAAAAGAAGTAAATTAGAGTCATATATGTTGGCTGGGTTGAGCAACTCTCTGGGTGTCAATCTGATGTTGATTTCGGTCTTCGGGGCTGGTGTTTAGAGGGTTATTCTCCTAATCAGTATATATGTGGGATAAGGAATACTTAACTATGAATTAAGTATAACATGTTGTTGTAACCCAAAAAGGGAATAATTTATGAAATTGGAAAATAACATATTGTGTGCTTATTAATGGACTTAAGTGGTTAACTGTAAATTGAATTAATAAGCAAGGGTAACTTGGTGAATATAAAAAAAGGAAGCTAATGTGAATAACCAAGTTAAATGAGAAAGTTGACGAAGTGACACAAGCGTGAAATAAATGGTTAGACATAGGGCCTAATGACATATAAAACTAAGGCGCTTGAAGCAGTCTGTACGTTGTAGGATGAATAACTCAACAAGGTTGATCATGATGGTGTCATAAGGCATGAGGAGAGCGTACGTTCGCTATTTTGGCGGCTCCAACGGACTGGAAGGGGAAGCACGCGGCTTCCTGAGACGTTAAAGGTGCTCCTGGTAGTCCTCTGTCGTGGTCTAGATTCGGGCTAGGATTACAGAGGTTGGGTCTGCGCAAAACTACCAGGTGGGTGGGCCTTGACTGCACAAGTAGGGGGCAGTCAGAATGCTGTACGCGGGGGCAGTCAGAATGCTGTACGCGGTGGCATTGAGGGTGGTTTGGCGATTGCCTCAGGCGGAGGTGGAGGGTCAAGACCAAACGATAGCAAGATCGTCGGACGCCTGTCACCAGCAGCCTACAGGATGCGAAAAACAATAGCTAACCACTAGAGATCGTTAACCTTTGCTATCAAGGGACGGGTGCGAGGAGACCCCACATGGATGTTTAGATTGTTTGCTTGTTAGGGGTGGTCGCTTAGCTCGTGTGGTCTTTACTAGTTGAGGGAGGGACTGAGGTGGGGCCATAGCCACCACAGAAAAACCAAACCCGAGGGAAATCCATACATTGAACATTCTTAGAGGTGGGCCCGTACAGATATAGAAAAGCTCCCGACCGAGTTCCGTCTTTTCTGGTGTAGCCCTGCAATGGAACTTGGGTGCACAAGTAGAGGTTATGTGCATTAGGAACATCGAGTACGATTAATGATATGTACATGGGAAAGTCTAGGTACAACCATGTCTGCTTTGGGTGGTGTATCGTAGACTAGAGGGCCTTATTCGGTGATGGAACCAAACTCAATCGAATAGTTCGAGGATAGCAGTCAGTACGCTTACACAGCACAGCGATATTGGTTCTATGCGGATGTAGCGTTGTACGTTACTATGGCATAGGATGAGGGACTGCGCATATTACTGAGGCAATACGGAGGAGACCGTGCGAGTGAGATATCACGGGGTGTACCTCAGTTTGGGGTAGCTACATATACACTATATTAGGTTAATCTAATAGGGGTAGATGGGTGTGACGTGTGTGTAAGCTTTGAGCGCTAATAACACGTATAATCTAATAAATAAGAAAGTGTAATTGAATGGTACATGTAGGATTATTCAAGAAGTGTAGTTTAAATTCATTCACACGGAACTTATGTTCTGACCCCCTCCTCATAACATTCGCAGGTTAGACAGAGACTTATAGCTTTGGGAATATTGATTTAGTAGTATTGTGATTAAGGTAAAGCTATATTTTAAATATATTATATTTTACTCGTTTCGCTGTGAGGTGTTTTCTGAACTCTGACATATCTCTTTTATTTGTCTTTTTCTGCAGGATACTAGAGCAACCAACTCGGGTTTCGGGGGATTTGATTTTTGGTGAAAAAAATCGGTCCATCAGATCTGGGTTGTTACATCTGGTATCATAGCTTCGGTTTAGTGATCTTAAGGAGATATTAAGTGAACGTATTTTTTTTTCTAAAATATAAATATATTATATATAAACCTAAATCCATATAGTAGCCCACTAGACATGAAAAGAGTTGGGATATCTAGTTTGTATACTCAAGGAATGAACATAGGAATTTGGAAACCATTAGGTGGTTGGGAAAGTGTACAATATGACTTGAATCTAGGGAAAGAAAAATATCCCGTAGGATGGAAACTGAAATATTAGTATTTCAGAGTAGTGGGTTTAGAAGTGTAACCTTAGAAACTAGAAAATGTTGAAAAATGAAAAATGGATTAGGAATTTATATATAGTCGAGAGAATTGAATTCGCGAAAGTGCCTAGGAAAGCCTAGTGAGTTGAAGACCCGCTGTGAGTCTAACCCAATAATAAACTTTAAGAACTTGATCTGTAAAAGAATTTGTGGAGTTTTTCAAGTTTTAGTCTTAAAATTATTTTTATGTTTTTAATGTATGATGGGTTTTAAAGTAAAGTGAGGCATATTGGGTAAAACAATGATTCTTGTTTTAAAAGAATTCTCTCATGAAAAGGTGCATATTATAGAGCATGTTTATCTCGGTAGTTTTCATATATGGAAAGAGGTTTTGAAATCTCTACCCTATTGATTATACATTTACGTTTTTGTTTTAAAAAGAAATTTTGTTGGGTAAATAAAATAAGCGGTAGAGTGTAAGAATAGAATAGATATTTGCATTTTAGCAGCCAAAGTTAGCATTGTAAATAGGAACAGTGTAACCCATTAGTTGTCCTTGTCTACTCTAGCTTTTGTGATTTGAAAAAAAAAAATTCGATTTTAGTTTGTAACATGTTTTATGGTTTGGAAAAAGGCAAGTTTTTGAGAAAAAGATAAAAGTTTTACCACTTTTAGTTTTGGAAGAAATATGCAATGCAAAGAAGGAGGCCAAACCATACTTTTAAAAGAATGGGGTAGGTAAGGATTAAGGCCTAGAAAGATCGAGATAAAGTTAAAGCTATTAGAACCAACTGGGAATTGGTTGAAATGAGAAATTCTCTGAGTATAAATCTGATGTTGATTTCGGTCTTCGGGGTTGATACTTAGAGAGTTATTTTCTTACCAATTTACAGTTAGGGATTAGATAAAATCAACTAATAGAAAATTTCCCGTAGAATGCATAAGAATCGAGAAACCTAGGTTTTTTGTTTGAGAAAAAGAAAAAGGATTGTAACACCCCATAATTCTGATAATATTAACATTCACAAATTAAAGAATAACTAATCTCAGACGTGAGAATTGTGGGAAACGGGATGCGCCATTGTGTTCGTCTCGGAATTCCAGCTAAAATAGAGTTCGAGTTTGCGTGAATTGGACATCGTATGAAGAAGTTATGGCCATCGGAAGTTTTAGAAAATTCAAAACAGCTCGCAGGAAATTAAAATTCAAACAGAAAAGTGCAAAAGCGGGTTGGGCGGGAATAATTCCCGCCCAGGTAGGTCGACTGGGGGGTCGACACTAGTGTCGACCTGCCCCCCCCCCCCCCCAGGTCGACTATAGTGTCGACCTGGGTGTCGACCTGGGTCTGGCGGCTAGGGTTTTTGACTGAGCCTGCTTTTGACTGAGTAATGACCCATTAGGGTTTTGACCTAATCTGGTTGGCTGGGATTAGTCCTGAATTGATCTGACGGTCTAAATAAACTCTAAACTCTATAAATACCTAGGTAGTCTCTCACCCTAATTCATAAGAAAAATAGAATAGCTACCATCATACCGCCGCCATGGAACTCAGTAGAGCCGCCGCCAACTAAGAAGGAAGAAAAGCTAATTCAATTCTAATTCTAATCAACTCTCTAAAGCAAAGAAAGACTCTCTTTTCTTCTCTAAATTGTGAGTATGATAGTCTTAACAAGATTATTATCATTTTAATTAGGTTAAGTCATGAATGGATTATAATTGAATGATGTGAGTTGTCATATATGTTGTTGTAAACCTTATACTATCATGTATGTTATTAATCCTATGCTATGTGGTGATGATATCCTATATGTTGTAAATCAGGCTATGATGATGTTATGTATGTTGAAAGTTTCTATGCTAAGTTGTGATGAATCATACATGTTAAAAAGCCATGATGTTACTATCTACACTAGTTAGTTCATATTAATTAAGTCATCATGTTTGGGCTATGTTGATCTATATGACAAGTCACATATGCAAGTTAAATTGATTAGAAACGTTATGAACATATGCCATGACATCTATTATGACATCTAGAATTATGCTATGACATATGTGATATCCTATGCTAGTTCACACCATCATTATGTTGCCTAAAAACCCCATATGCAAGTTTATGTATAGATTTGGGCTATGATCATATCATGTAAATTGTGACATTTAACAAGTTGACACCTTTTGATCCTTAACATGTGTAGTTTATGCAAGTTTCACCCCTATTATGATTAGATTTATTTTAATTGTCTATATGTTGTGATAATTTATCTTTGTGCTATGTGTTAGACTATTCAAGTCTAGCCTATATTATGCGTTGAATAAGCAAACGTATAAACGTGGGGTAGGGGTAATATTAAGGATTTAATAATAAGAAGTTGGGGTGCAATTGATATGATTTTGCATGCCATGAGTGGATGACCATAATTGAGTCAATTATGGACATCAATAAAAGTGGACTTAATTAATAATTTGGATAGGGAATTATTAAAACTGGGGTAAAAGATTATAAGTGAAAATCAATGCTTAGGACACGAGGTTGGACTCGTTTGTGATGTAAACCTGCCCGGACCCGCCCAGCAAATCCAGTGGTCACAAATGTCAGCCCAATGTGAGAGGTCCTAGGCCTAAACTAAAGCATAACAGTTGTAAAGACACGAGGTTAGACTCTTTTATGGTGTAAGACTGCCCGGACCCGCCCGGCAAATCCAGCTGCCATAAATGCCAGTCTAATGTGAGAGGTCTTTATGAGGTTATGGCCTGAATGAATTAAGAAATACTTAACCAGATAAACATGTAAAGTGGGACATAGGGGTTAAGTAGGTGCCTTGGGTGGCATGAGCAATCTAGTGGGTGCCCTTAGTGGCATGTGAAATACGATTAGTAAGACTTAACCAAACACACATGTAAATGAACATGACTAAGAGGGTTAAGTGGGATATACTAGTGGTGACAAGCTTAGGTGGGTAGCTTGTGGGGGCCCATTTCAACCAATATCCCAAACGTATCTTTGTGGGCTCGACCCAAGTCGAGGACGGGACACGCATACTGGGTTTGACTATAAGAGGCCAAAACGGGGAGCGGTGGCAACGCAAGTCCAATGGGTTTCATATGCGTGTGTGGACCCGGGCTAGTAGGTAAGACGTTGTTGCATCGTGTAGGTATAAGCCGTGCATTCTCAAGTTGTATCGGGTTGCCACTTTAGGGGAGTGATACACCCCACTGTGGGGCCAGCACGGGTATCTACGAGTAGGGAGCCGATCGAAAGTGGGTAGAGGGGTACACCTAGTGGAGATAGGGGCAGACGGCACCTATGTAGTCAGCTAGGGGTACGTAAGGCTATTTATATTGTTTCTGTGTGAAGCAAGTGGGATCAACCTTTAGGGTGACTGGTGCGGTGCAGTGTAGTAATGTGCGGTGCAGTGTAGTAATTATTCGTTAGTAATTAGGTGTGCCTTTACCGTTATCTTTAACGTTATCTTAAACGCTATCTTTATCTTCCTAATACTTCATAGACATTTACTTGTCTTCCAGCTTATGCGTTAGTCTAGTTATTTTGATAACAGCATTGTTAGAATTATCATACTCGCCAGACTTTATGTCTGACCCCCTCCATTTCTATGCTTTTTCCCCTCCAGGTCCTCAGGTTGGACCCAACTCTAGTGGAGTTTGATTGGATTGCTTCATCTCTCTTTGGAAAGCTTGGACCATTGAAGTAAAGTCCAGCTTGTTATCTTCTTTAATGGCTATTTGTGTAATGGGATTATGAAATTTTGTTTTAGCAAGATGGATAATGTACTTGACTATGATTTATGGTTTGATGATGTAACAAACATGTTTAATTTCCGCTGCAATAAAATGAAGTTTTAGATTTTTCAAGTACTACTTATTATCTGTCTTGTTGTAATTTTTCTGTTCAATATTCACTTATAACCTCCATGGAAGTTAATGCATTCCCATTGTGAGTGACATTAATGGACGTGGGGTGTTACACGTGGTATCAGAGCTTAAGGTTACCAGAACAGATAAATTTTTTAGAAAAACTATTTTTCTAAAATATTTTGGAAGAAGTGTTTTCAAAAACATGTCTTAATGAGTAATTTAAAGAGGAAAGTTTTTAAGAAAAACATAATCCCCAATATCCATATATCTTTATCTTTCGAATTCTCCATTTTGAATCTTTCCTTTTTCGTTTCAGCATGGCTGAAGATCTTAACCTACATGACGGTGTAACGATACCAAGATGGTATAGGAGGCTATTAGAGGTTAGGGCCGCCGCAGGTCCGGCTAATGTTCCTCCACCACCAGTTGCACCCGTTCCTCCTCCTCCTCGCGTAGATACTTTTGCAAAGACGTGCATGGAATTTAAGGCTATGGGTGGAAAACCCTTTAAGGGTCAGAAACGTTCGTGGAAGCTAGGGATTGGCTTAGGGAAGTGGAAGAATTGCTAGAAATATTTGAAGTGGAAGAAGGAAAGAGAGTTAAATTAGCAGCTTGGTTAATGAAGGGAGAGGCCTCGTTCTGGTGGGAGGTCACTAATGGGGAGCATCCTGTTGATTCTTGGGCGGATTTTAGGCGTAGGTTTGAGACGAAGTTTCTCTCAAGGGCAGAAGAGAATCTATATATGGAAAAGTTCTTAACGTTGAAGCAAGGAAGCTCATCAGTGAAAGAATATGTTAACAAATTTAATCAGTTAGCAAGGTTTGGCTTGGACTTAGTGAACACGCTGGAGAAGAAGGCACTGAGGTTCGTAAATGGATTGAATGAACCGTTGCAAGGGTTGGCTATGACCCACATCCCTATGGGGGCCACCTTTGAGAAGCTTGTAGACATGGCACTCATGCACGTAGAGAAAAGCGCTAAAGCTGATAAGGCACCCGAGAAGAAAGGGGATCAGAAGAAACCACAACAGCAAAACAAGAAAGGTGGTAAAGACAATAACGGCAAGGGAAAGAAGAAATGTTTTAACTGTGGGACACCAGGCCATCTCAGCAAGGATTGCTGAAAGAAAAAGAAGACTGGCTGTTCCCACTGTGGAGAAGCGGGACATCTAGTGAAGGACTTCCCAAAGAAGGGGCAGAGGGCAGGAGCTACCTCGGGAGGACAGGTGCAGGCTCTTATGGCACCAGGGCAGGCAAGGGGACAAGTTCAGGTTCTCACGGTCCCACCGCTGCAAGAATGAGGTAGAACCATTTCTGTTGAAAGATTAGTTTTTCTGTTTGATCATCCTGTCCGTACCTTATTCGATTCAGGCGCATCGCATTCGTTTATCTCTTCATCATTAGTTGAATCACCGCACTTAAACACCAGTTTAGTAGAGGATCACTTAGTTGTTTCGAATCCAATTGGGGGCTCAGCTTATTTGTCTATGATGTGTTTGGATTTGAAAATTTCTATACTTAGCGTTGAGTTTAGATGTGATGCTTATGTGTTGGGCTTCACGGGCTATGGGCTAATTTTAGGAATGGATTGGTTGTCCAGAAATGGGGCCGTACTTGATTGTGAAAGGAGAGTAGTTAGGCTCGTGACTCGCCTTGGCAACACTCTCGAAATCTTTTGTAGTCCCATAAATTCCGTTATGCTAAGTTATTTAGAATCTGTTGACGCGTTTGAAGAAAATCTATAATCTGTTAGAGTGGTCCGAGAATATTCGGATGTGTTTGAGGAGGTGAAGGGATTGCCTCCGAAGCGGGAGATAGATTTTCGAATATATCTTGTGGATAATACGAAAACAGTATCTTTGCCAGTACGCCACATGGCTCCACGTGAAAGGAGGGAACTCGATAAGCAAGTGAAGGAGTTGCTTGAGAAGGGGTTCATAAGACGAAGTATATCGGAGTGGGGTGCTCCAGTAGTATTTGCCACGAAGGCGGATGGGCCCCTTAGACTTTGTGTGGACTATAGGGAACTTAATAAGCTTACTATGAAGAACAGACACCCACTGTCGAGGATTGACGATCTCTTCGATCAGTTAGTTGGCGCCTTAGTGTTTTCGCAGTTGGACTTAGCCACTGGTTTCCATCAGTTGAGAGTGGCTGAGGATAGCATAGACAAGACTGCCTTTAGGACTCCGGACGGTTTCTATGAATGGCTAGTGATGCCCTTCGGTTTGACAAACGCCCCAGCATACTTTGTTGATTTGATTAGTAGGGTGTTTAGGGAGTACCTTAACAAATTCCTGCTAGTCTTTGTAGACGACATCCTGATCTTTTCTAAGGATGAAGAAGAGCATGCCCTACATCTTAGGGAAGTGTTGGAGACCCTACGAGCGCATAACCTTAAATCTAAATTTTCTAAGTGTCACTTCTGGAGGAAGGAAGTACGATTCTTAGGGCATGTGGTTTCCAAGGAAGGGATAGCCGTGGATCCCGCGAAGGTGGTGGCCATCCAAGACTGGAAGGTCCCTGAAAATGCTACCGAAGTGAGAAGTTTCTTGGGGTTGGCTGGCTACTATAGGAAGTTTATTAAAGACTTCGCAAAGATGTCAGCTCCATTGACACGCTTGACGAAGAAGAATCTAGTTTTCACAATGGACGTAGATTGTGATGATGCGTTCCAACGTTTGAAGAGAGCTTTGACCTCAGCCCCAGTCTTAGTACTGTCAGACGGGAGTAAGCCATTTACCGTTTATACTGACGCTTGTGGGACAGGACTAGGCGCAGTCTTAATGCAAGAGGGAAGGGTAATAGTCTATGGTGGAAGGCAGTTGAGAGCGCATGAGAAGAATTACCCCACACATGACCTAGAGTTGGCCGCTATTGTTTTCGCGCTTAAGTCTTGGCGTCATTATCTTCTTGGCGAAAGATTCGAATTATTCACTGACCACAAATCACTAAAATACTTATTCTCTCAAAAGGACTTGAACTTAAGGCAGCAAAGGTGGATGGAGTTCTTAGCATCCTACGACTTCGAAATAGCATATACCCCTGGGAAGGGTAACGTGGTGGCAAATGCCTTAAGTAGAAAAAGATTATGCATAAGTCCTTTGTTTGTTGAGCGGCGAAGCTTAGAATTCATTTCGATGTTTGACTTTAGACCTTCCTTTGACTCTGTACCCGGTTTGCTGGCATCCTTAGAGGTGAGACCTACGCTTTTGGGACGGATTGGCAAGGCACAGCGAGACTACCCACAGTTGGTTGAGTTAGTAGAAAAGCTCAAAGGAGGGAAGTCATCAAGCCATCTCCATAGGTATACCCTAGATGATAAGGGTTGGTTACGTAGGGACGGTAGACTTTGTGTACCAAAAGACGATGACCTAAGGAAGAACATTCTTGATGATGCACACCGTTCGAAGTTGACCATTCATCCCAGCGGGGACAAGATGTACAAAGACATGAAGCGAGTTTTCTTTTTGGCCGGTATGAAGAGGGACGTGGCCGAGTATGTCGCTAGATGCTTGGTGTGCCAACAAGTAAAAGCGGAGCAAAAGAAACCCAGTGGGTTGCTTCACCCATTGGAGGTTCCACTATGGAAATGGGAAAGCGTCTCAATGGATTTTGTGGATGGATTACCAAGATCGAGGAAGGGTAATACGGGGATTTGGGTTATAGTAGATAGACTTACTAAGAGTGTCCATTTCATTCCCGTGAAGAGTAAGAGGACTGCTCCATGGTTAGCTTCTGTATACGTCCGAGAAATAGTTCGTTTGCACGGTGTTCCTTCTAGCATAGTAAGCGACCGCGATCCTATTTTCACTAGCGAATTTTGGAGAAGCTTACAAGAGGCGGTAGGGACTCGGTTATGTTTGAGCACCGCATATCATCCTCAGACGGACGGCTAAACCGAGAGTGTGAATCGCATTCTAGAGGATCTTTTGAGGCAATGTATCCTAGACTTTGGGGGTACATGGGAAGAGCACCTTCCATTGGTGGAGTTCGCATATAATAACAGCTTTCAGTCTAGCATTGGTATGGCACCATTCGAAGCTATTTACGGACGACCTTGTCGTTCACCTACATGTTGGTGGTAATCTACGGATAAGATCTTACTTGGGCCTGATATGATTAGGGAGACTTCAGAGAAGATCGACTTGATTCGAAGGAGGATGAAAGCAGCGCAAGATAGGCAGAAATCTTATGCGAACAAGAGGAGGACAGATCTTGAGTTTGATGTTGGGGACATGGTCTTTATCAAAGTGTCACCATTACGGAACGTTGTTCTCTTTGGGTCCGTTGGGAAGTTAGCATCAAGGTTTGTAGGGCCGTTTCCTATTAAGGAGAAGATTGGACAGATGGCGTATAGAGTGGAGTTACCCGAGAGACTTAGTGGTGTACACGATGTATTCCATGTGTCACAATTGAGGAAGTGCTTGCACGAGATCGCAGAAGTGGTAGAGCTGAGCTTGCTTAGAGAGGTGGAGATCGAGCGTGATGCGACGATTCGACAAGCTCCTACGCGCATTCTTCGGTCAAAGATCAGGAAGCTGAGAAATCGAGAGGTCAGACTAGTCAAAGTACAATGGGGAGATGATGAGAGCGATGCTACTTGGGAGACAGAAGAGAAGATGCGTTCACGATACCCTTTCCTTTTCGAGGGTATGTCCTTTAATTTCTCCTTTATCGGTTAGCTTGTACTTATCTTATCTTTAGTATATCCTCTCGTTAGTATTCTTGACCTTTAGTTAGGATAATCCTATGGTTGAAACATGTGTTTGAGACATGTTATGTATGATGGATGCAAAGTGGATGCAAGTGGTTGCTAGTGGTTGCTCGTGGACGCATATACACACACTATTAGGCACTAGATCGGCTCAGTCACTTCATATGGCATATTGCATATAAATGGATGTATTTAGTAAAATGGATGTATGATGATTGTATTATCATATGGATACTGCATTCAGGTGATGATTGTGCACGCATGTAGAGATAATATGTAGCATTAGGGAGCTTTTGCATACATAATGGACGCATGGCACTATCATGGTTTGCATTAAGGGGGTCAACTGAATCAGTGGACCGCCTGATTTTGCATTAGATATGGACATATACACACACCGTTTATTTAAACATGAAAGCATTAGAAGTCTATAAGGACAATGGATGCCTGTGTTTGATGGTCGAGTAGATGGACGATTGGATGTTAGGATATACATTCTTCTTAACTTGAAGATTCCGGGGACGAAATCCTTTAAGGAGGGGAGAATATAACACCCCGTAATTCTGATAATATTAACATTCACAAATTAAAGAATAACTAATCTCAGACGTGAGAATTGTGGGAAATGGGTTGCGCCATTGTGTTTGTCTCGGAATTCTATCTGAAATAGAGTCCGAGTTTGCGTGAATTGGACTTCGTATGAAGAAGTTATGGCCATCGGAAGTTTCAGAAAATTCAAAACAGCTCGTAGGATATTTAAAATTCAAACAGAAAAGTGCAGAAGCGGGCTGGGCAGGAAAAATTCCCACCCAGGCAGGTCAACTAGGGGTCGACACTAGTGTCGACCTGCCCCCCCCGGTCGACTATAGTGTCGACCTGGGTCTGGCGGCTAGGGTTTTTGACTGAGCCTGTTTTTGACTGAGTAATGACCCATTAGGGTTTTGACCTAATCTGGTTGGCTGGGATTAGTCCTGAATTGATCTGACGGTCTAAATAAACTCTAAACTCTATAAATACCTAGGTAGTCTCTCACCCTAATTCATAAGAAAAATAGAATAGCTACCATCATACCGCCGCCATGGAACTCAGTAGAGCCGCCGCCAACTAAGAAGGAAGAAAAGCTAATTCAATTCTAATTCTAATCAACTCTAAAGCAAAGAAAGACTCTCTTTTCTTCTCTAAATTGTGAGTATGATAGTCTTAACAAGATTATTATCATTTTAATTAGGTTAAGTCATGAATGGATTATAAGTGAATGATATGAATTGTCATATATGTTGTTGTAAACCTTATACTATCATGTATGTTATTAATCCTATGCTATGTGGTGATGATATCCTATATGTTGTAAATCGGGCTATGATGATGCTATGTATGTTGAAAGTGTCTATGCTAAGTTGTGATGAATCATACATGTTAAAAAGCCATGATGTTACTATCTTTGCTAGTTAGTTCATATTAATTAAATCATCATGTTTGGGCTATGTTGATCTATATGACAAGTCACATATGCAAGTTAGATTGATTAGAAACGTTATGAACATATGCCATGACATCTATTATGACATCTAGAATTATGCTATGACATATGTGATATCCTATGCTAGTTCACACCATCATTATGTTGCCTAAAAACCCCATATGCAAGTTTATGTATAGATATGGGCTATGATCATATCATGTAAATTGTGACATTTAACAAGTTGACACCTTTTGATCCTTAACATGTGTAGTTTATGCAAGTTTCACCCCTATTATGATTAGATTTATTTTAATTGCCTATATGTTGTGATAATTTATCTTTGTGCTATGTGTTAGACTATTCAAGTCTAGCCTATATTATACGTTGAATAAGCAAACGTATAAACGTGGGGTAGGGGTAATATTAAGGATTTAATAATAAGAAGTTGGGGGGCAATTGATATGATTTTGCATGCCATGAGTGGATGACCATAATTGGGTCAATTATGGACATCAATAAAAGTGGATTTAATTAATAATTTGGATAGGGAATTATTAAAACTGGGGTAAACGATTATAAGTGAAAATCAATGCTTAGGACACGAGGTTGGACTCGTTTGTGACGTAAACCTGCCCGGACTCGCCCGGCAAATCCAGTGGTCACAAATGTCAGCCCAATGTGAGAGGTCCTAGGCCTAAACTAAAGCATAACAGTTGTAAAGACACGAGGTTAGACTCTTTTATGGTGTAAGACTGCCCGGACCCGCCCGACAAATCCAGTGCCATAAATGCCAGTCTAATGTAAGAGGTCTTTACGAGGTTATGGCCTGAATGAATTAAGAAATACTTAACCAGATAAACATGTAAAGTTGGACATGGGGGTTAAGTAGGTGCCTTGGGTGGCATGAGGAATCTAGTGGCTGCCCTTAGTGGCATGTGAAATGCGATTAGTAAGACTTAACCAAACACACATGTAAATGAACATGACTAAGAGGGTTAAGTGGGATATACTAGTGGTGACAAGCTTAGGTGGGTAGCTTGTGGGGGACCATTTCAACCAGTATCCCAAACGTATCTTTGTGGGATCGAACCAAGTCGAGGACGGGACACGCATACTGGGTTTGACTATAAGAGGCCAAAACGGGGAGCGGTGGCAACGCAAGTCCAACGGGTTTCATATGCGTGTGTGGACCCGGGCTGGTAGGTAAGATGTTGTTGCATCGTGTAGGTATAAGTCGTGCATTCTCAAGTTGTATCGGGTTGCCACTTTAGGGGAGTTATACACCCCACTATGGTGCCAGCACGGGTATCTACGAGTAGGGAGCCGATCGAAAGTGGGTAGTGGGGTACACCTAGTGGAGATAGGGGCAGACGACACCTATGTAGTCAACTAGGGGTACGTAAGGCTATTTATATTGTTTCTGTGTGAAGCAAGTGGGATCAACCTTTAGGGTGACTGGTGCGGTGCAGTGTAGTAATGTGCGGTGCAGTGTAGTAATTATTCGTTAGTAATTAGGTGTGCCTTTACCGTTATCTTTAACATTATCTTAAACGCTATCTTTATCTTCCTAATAGTTCATAGACATTTACTTGTCTTCCAGCTTATGCCTTAGTCTAGTTATTTTGATAATAGCATTGTTAGAATTGTCATACTCGCCAGACTTTATGTCTGACCCCCTCCATTTCTATCCTTTTTCCCCTCCAGGTCCTCAGGTTGGACCCAGCTCTAGTGAAGTTTGATTGGATTGCTTCATCTCTCTTTGGAAAGCTTGGACCGTTGAAGTAAAGTCCAGCTTGTTATCTTCTTTAATGGCTATTTGGGTAATGGGATTATGAAATTTTGTTTTAGCAAGATGGATAATGTACTTGACTATGATTTATGGTTTGATGATGTAACAAACATGTTTAATTTCCACTGCAATAAAATGAAGTTTTAGATTTCCAAGTACTACTTATTATCTGTCTTGTTGTAATTTTTCTTTTCTATATTCACTTATAACCTCCATGGAAGTTAATGCATTCCCATTGTGAGTGACATTAATGGACGTGGGGTGTTACAAGGATTGTTGTTTAAAATAGAAGTATCGGCTAGCAATACACAGCATGGACTAGTGGTGACTTGTAACACCCCACCTCTGTTAAGGTCACTCACAAAGGGAATGCCTTAACTTTGGTGGAGCATTTTTGTAAACAGAACAGAAACTTACAAGATAGATAAAACAGTACTTGAAAAATTTATAACATTATTTCAACAGAACCGAAATAAACTTGGTTACATCGTTTCAAATCACAGTATCAGAATTCAAGTACAAAATATCAGTCTTGTACAAAAGCCTTCAGAATGCATAGTTTAAAATCATAATCCCCACAGAAGAAGACAAGCCATACTTTAAGCACTTCAAGCGAAAGAAATCTGGATCAAGCTAGAGTATTCCCTTCTACAAAACCTGGGGGGAAACGGAAGAAAGGAGGCGAAACAACAAGGGTCAGACAAAAGTCTGGCAAGTCCAGTGATTTTCAGTTATGAACAGATAATAATAACATGACATGAAAATAAAACTTGATGAGAGATAACTGTAACAGATGTAGCAGATATAACAGAAGAACAGAATGATATAATCTATTTCTTTACACTTCTCTGCACTAATAATAGTATAACATGATTAGGTGTCATCCTAATGTCTAAACTGAAACAGAAACGGGTACGGAATAATTTCCACAGAAGAGAGTGCTAGTAATGGGCCTTTACCACCCGAACAGAAATAGACAGAAGTAGAACAGATTGATCCCTCCGGAAACAGAATGTAGAATTAGGTGTACACTAGTAATGGGCCTTTACCACCCGAACAGACGGTACCACGCAGAAACAGACAGGTGTTACCACCCAACAGAAACAGACGGTACCAACATAAACAGACAGAACTAAGTGTACCCTAAAACCCTACCCCAAGCGATCGGCTCCCTAATACATAAATACCCTGTGTCGGCCCCACAGTAGGGTGTATCACTCCCTAAAGTGATAACCAATTGGCACAGACCTATTTACAGATGTCAAGGCATCTTACATCCTCAGAGGCAGACCGGGATCCATGTACGCACATGACCCGGTTGGAACGCACCATCAACACCCCTCGCCATTATCAGAATGAACCGCTTATAATTAGTTCAGTAAGCGTGCCCGGACCCTACTTAATGTTAGGCCAAAATTTTGATACTAGAAAGGGTTACTGACTAATATGGGTCCCAAACAACAGATGACACAAGTAATTCCCCTCCTAACCTTGTGTCCCCAGACTAACAGATTTCGGATCAACTTGTTTGCAAATTTCAGACATACAGATTCCAGATAAACTAGTTCACAGACAAGTTTTCAGATTAACGGATCAGATATACAGATTTAACAGACTTACAGATTAACTGGTTACAGGTTAACAGACTTACAGATTAACTGGTTACAGATTAACAGACTTTGTATTGGGCCTACAGATTCACGAAACGGGTTTATCAGATTTATTGGTCCAATTGGTTTAACCCTACCCACCCAACACGTTTTAGACATCATGTTTATCTCAGATTTTCATTAATTAAATATTAATGCCCAGACCTCTCACATTAGACTGACAGTTTGCGGCTACTGGTTAGGCCGGTTGGTTTCGGGCAGGTTTCTGTCGCAAACTGAGTCTAACCTCGGGTTTCAAGCACGTTATGACTAACTTCTCACATTAGAACCTATTGTTTCCGGCCACTGGAATATGCCGGGCGGTTCCGGGCAGAATTACGCTGCAAACTCATTCTAACCTAGAGTTAGCCATTTTCATCTTTGCGGCCAATTAATTAATGATTTACCATTTATACCAACGCCTAATATACATGTCAATTACTCATAACCATAGCCAATTCAGATTTTGTCAATAACAGACTAATTATATCAACTCAACAGATATAACAGATAACAGATTTTTCAGATTAGGCGATTTAACGGAATTAGCAGATAACAGATCAGGCATCTCAACAGATTTAGCAGTATGGGCATCTCAACAGATTTAGTTTAGCAGATTTGGCATTTTCAACAGACTTAGCAGATGACAGATTTAGCAGATTAGGCAATATAACCGAACTAGCAGATTAGGCAAATATAGCAGAACTAGCAAATTAGGCCAATATAACAGATTTAATCATTCCTTAAAGTTTCACAAACATATCTTGCCTAATTATAATTTTGGCCTAAGTTTACATGCCTAAATAGTTGTCATGATTCACACTATGATCATATACCCCACGCTTGCATTGAATTTACATGTCACAGATTATGGTCATAATTTACATGTCCCAATTTAGTTCAACTTGCCTAGTACAAAAGATTCACATATAAATTATACCAAATATAGCCATCGACAAAAATCTCCTACTTAGGTATTATTCACATTTGATAGATATCCTACTTTAATGTAAATCTTTGTACCTAAATCATATTCTCTTTATCTCAAGTCATATGTTCAATACAATCTATATTTATGTCCAATTATATACCTTTCTATGTCATGTCCTCAAATAATGTGTTCAATACCCTTTATGTTATAAATATAACATATCCAGTCATATGTCTCAGGTTTACGTTCTAGCTACAGTCCATGTTCTTTCCTCAAATCAGTCACCTATTGGTCATGCTCAATTTATGCATCATTCATTTTACTGTCCCAAATATTTTAGCGTATGCTGATCTCTTATGAGATTGGCTCAGGCTCGTGGTAGCCTGGCTATAGAACAGAAAGAGGAAAGAGATACAGAATAAGATTGATCTAAACAGAACAGAACAGATATAACCTCAGATTCAGATTTACAATTCATGTCACAATCAGAATTAACGTTTATATCGGAAAATAACTGTACTTGCCTTGATTGGATTAAAGAAAGAACTTTGGTTGTTGTAGAATCGTTGCAGAAGCTTTAATCTCTAATTTGAATTGAATTGCTTAGGTTGATGTTGATTAGCTTCTAGTTTTGATTTCAGCAGAGTAGCGACGCCATTTTTATTTTTAGTAGAACAGAGGTAGAGTAAAAGCAGAATAGAATTGTGTGTAGAGAAGGCTAAGTCTTAGGTTGTATTTATAGGTGTAGGAACTTATTTAGGCCCTCAGATTAATCCTAGAACTCATCAGGTCCGTCCAAACACGTCACAGCCCACAAAATCGCGCACACACGCACTAGGTTCGACCAGGGCTCGACCCCCAGGTCGACTGCCCAGTCGACCTGGTCTGGGGGGGTTGACTGCCCAGTCGACTCCCAAGTCGACCTGGGTCCTGGGGGGTCGACTACCCAGTCGATTCCCCAGTCGACTTGGGCCCTGGGCGGGAAATTTCCCGCCCAGCCCGCTTCTGGGTTTGAATTCGAATTTTGAATTCGAATTTCGAGCTGTTTTCGATTCTGAATATTTCTGAAACTTCGGAGGGTCATATCTCCCTCATACGGACTCCGATTCTTGCAAACTCGGACTTGTTTTCAAGTAGAATTCCGAGACGAACGCAATGGTGCAACCCATTTCCCTTGATTCTTATTTTTTTTAAAATTAATTATCCTCTGATTTGTTACTTATACGTTCACAGAAAATACGGGGTGTTACATTCTCCCCTCCTTAAAGGATTTCGTCCCCGAAATCTTCAAGTTAAGAAGAATGTGTCCTACCATCCAACATCCATCTACTCAATCATCAATCAATGGCGTCCATTGCCCTTAGAAACTTCTAATGTTGTATGAACATATGCAAAGGTGTGTGTATATGTTCCTTATCTAATGCAAAGATCAGGCGTTCCGCTGATTCAGTTGACCTCCTTAATGCGAATTATGCCAGTGCCATGAGTCCAACATGTATGCAATTTTCCTACTTGATACATATCATTTCTATATGAGTGCACAACCATTCAGTCATATGAAACATCCATGTGCTGAGTCAATCATTTTGCATCCACAAAAATTGAAAATGCTCACACATCCATATGCAGTATGAGAGTGTTTTCGAGCCGATCTAGTGCCTAGTGTGTGTATATGCATCCATGGGCAACCACTAGCAACCACTTGCATCCACTTGCAACCATCAAACATAACATGTCTCAAACACATGTTTACACCTATTAGTTTCTACCTAAAGTTCGAAGATTCGATCGAGAGGATACAGTCGAATGATGGAAGCGAGTACAGATAAAACGAAGACTTGGTTCCCATTAGGCATGGGTCCTAAGTATCGGCCCCGAAGACCGAAACCAACATCAAATTGACACCCAAATGATTACCCTCTTTAGACAATGTCAAAACTGGAAATCTTATCAGAAGTATTCAGATATTTACAGACTACTGGTACAGATCAGGTTCCCTAATGACTCTTAGGAAGCTAAGCATGATAAAATCATACCCCATGAAAACTCAGAATGTATGCGTCATACTTGACGCCTAACACAGATATCCCTCAAACCCCAATCTATCACAAACAGATGAGTCATAACCCTTATGGGTTGAGTCTACAGCGGAATCAGAAATAATACTAGTATTAAAGTGCAGAGTATCGATTACAAAATCAAAATACCAGAATCAGAAAGAGTCTTAACTCCATAATCAGATAAAGAAATTAAACCTACTATAGGAATTTTCCTATTTCTATCCTAGCCACTAGCCTCAAGAGTGTTCGCCTGCCCTCCTTGCCCTCGTCTCTTCGGGCAGTCCCTAGTGAAGTGTCCCATCTCACCACAGTTGAAGCAAGTGCCCTTCCTTTTCCTGCAATCCTTGTTCAGATGAGTCGAGCTTCCACAAGTAAAGCACTTTTCCCCTTCTTATCTTCAGACTTCTCATCCTTCCTTTGTGTTTCCTTTTTGGGACATGCTTTCTTATTCTGTGGTTCTTCCTTCTTTGTCTCTTTCGGGCCCTTGTCTTCCTCGTGCAGTAGTGCCATGTCCACCAATCTCTCGTAAGTCGCTCCCATGGGTACATGGGTCATGGCTAGGCTTTGCAGTGGCTCGTTCAATCCTTTAACAAAGCGGGGAGCCTTTTTATGCTGAGTGTTGACTAAATCCAATCCGAACCTAGCCAGTTGGTTGAACTGGTTGACGTATTCCTTGACCGTCATACTTCCTTGGTTAAGAGATAAGAACTTTTCCAGTTGTAGACTTCGCTCATCTTGCGAGAGGAATTTTGTCTCAAACCTTGTTCTGAAATCCATCCATGTTTCAATTGGCCTCTCGGCGTTAGTGACTTCCCACCAATAGGAAGCTTCGTCTTTGAGCAGCCATACCACCAACTGTACCTTCTGCTTATCGTCCACCTCGAAGACAACGAATAGATCCTCAGTTTCTTTGAGCTAGTTCCTCGCCTCTACGAATGATTCAGTTCCCTTGAAATCTTTTCCACCCATGGCCCTAAAATCTCTATAGATCTTTGAGAAAGCAATTGCACGAGGAGGGGGTGGAGGAGGGGGATCATTTGTTGGACCTGCGGCGGCGGTCCTAGCCTCAAGATATTGACGAAACCAACCGGGTACATGAACACCCTCTGGTATCTCAGATGCTTCAGACATGCTGAAACGAAAAAGGAAAGGTTCAATACAAAAAGGACTGAAGGAAAGATATATGGCTCTTGGGGATCATGTTTTTCAAAATAAGCTTTATTTTTGAAAATACTTCCTTTCAAAACATTTTTGAAAATAATTTTCAAAAACTTTTATCTAATCTGGTAACCTTTAGCTCTGATACCAAGTGTAACACCCCACCTCCGTTAAGGTCACTCACAAAGGGAATGCCTTAACTTTGATGGAGCATTTTTGTAAACAGAACAGAAACTTACAAGATAGATAAAACAGTAATTGAAAATTTTATAAATTTATTTCAACAGGACCAAAATAAACTTGGTTACATCCTTTCAAATCACAGTATCAGAATTCAAGTACAAAATATCAGTCTTGTACAAAAGCCTTCAGAATGCATAGTTTAAAATCATAATCCCCACAGAAGAAGACAAGCCATACTTTAAGCACTTCAAGCGGAAGAAATCTGGATCAAGCTAGAGTATTCCCTTCTACAAAACCTGGGGGGAAACGGAAGAAAGGAGGCGAAACAACAAGGGTCAGACAAAAGTCTGGCAAGTCCAGTGATTTTCAGTTATGAACAGATAATAATAACATGACATGAAAATAAAACTGGATGAGAGATAACTGTAACAGATGTAGCAGATATAACAGATGAACAGAATGACATAAGCTATTTCTTTACACTTCTCTGCACTAATAATAGTATAACAGGATTAGGTGTCACCCTAATGTCTAAACTGAAACAGAAACAAATACAGAATAATTTCCACAGAAGAGAGTGCTAGTAATGGGCCTTTACAACCCGAACAGAAACAGACAGAAGTAGAACAGATTAATCCCTACGGAAACAGAATGTAGAATTAGGTGTACACTAGTAATGGGCCTTTACCACCCGAACAGACGGTACCACGCAGAAACAGACAGGTGTTACCACCCAACAGAAACAGACGGTACCAACATAAACAGACAGAACTAAGTGTACCCTAAAACCCTACCCCAAGCGATCGGCTCCCTAATACATAAATACCCTGTGTCGGCCCCACAGTAGTGTGTATCACTCCCTAAAGTGACGACCAATTGGCACAGACCTATTTACAGATGTCACGGCGTCTTACATCCTCAGAGGAAGACCGGGATCCATGCATGCACATGACCCGGTTGGAACGCACCATCAACACCCCTCGCCATTATCAGAATGAACCGCTTATAATTAGTTCAGTAAGCGTGCCCGGACCCTTCCTACTGTTGGGTCAAAGTTTTGATACCAGAAATTGTTACTGACTAATATGGGTCCCAAACAACAAATGACACAAGTAATTCCCCTCCTAACCTTGTGTCCCCAGACTAACAGATTTCAGATCAACTTGTTTGCAAAATTCAGACATACAGAACCCAGATCAACTAGTTCACGGACAAGTTTTCAGACTAACGGATCAGATATACAGATTTAACAGACTTACAGATTAACTGGTTACAGGTTAACAGACTTACAGATTAACTGGTTACAGATTAACAGACTTTGTATTGGGCCTACAGATTCACAAACCGGGTTTATCTGATTTATTGGTCCAATTGGTTTAACCCTACCAACCCAACACGTTTTAGACATCATGTTTATCTCAGATTTTCATTAATTAAATATCAATGCCCAGACCTCTCACATTAGACTGACAGTTTGCGGCTACTGGTTAGGCCGGTCGGTTCCGGGCAGGTTTCTGTTGCAAACTGAGTCTCACCTCGGGTTTCAAGCACGTTATGACTAACTTCTCACATTAGAACCTATTGTTTGCGGCCACTGGAATATGCCGGGCGGTACCGTGCAGAATTACGCCGCAAACTCATTCTAACCTCGAGTTAGCCATTTTCATCTTTGCGGCCAATTAATTAATGATTTACCATTTATACCCACGCCTAATATACATGTCAATTACTCATAACCATAGCCAATTCAGATTTTGTCAATAACAGACTAGTTATATCAACTCAACAGATATAGCAGATAACAGATTTTTCAGATTAGGCGATTTAACGGATTTAGCATACTAGCAGATAACAGATTAGGCATCTCAACAGATTTAGCAGTTTAGGCATCTCAACAGATTTAGTTTAGCAGATTTGGCATTTTCAACAGACTTAGCAGATGACAGATTTAGCAGATTAGGCAATATAACCGAACTAGCAGATTAGGCAAATATAGCAAAACTAGCAAATTAGGCCAATATAACAGATTTAATCATTCCTTAAAGTTTCACAAACATATCTTGCCTAATTATAAATTTGGCCTAAGTTTACATGCCTAAATAGTTGTCATGTTTACACTATGATCATATACCCCACGCTTGCATTGAATTTACATGTCAAAGATTATGGTCTTAATTTACATGTCCCAATTTAGTTCAACTTGCCTAGTACAAAAGATTCACATATAAATTATACCAAATATAGCCATCGACAAAAATCTCCTACTTAGGTATTATTCACATTTGATAGATATCCTACTTTAATGTAAATCTTTATACCTAAATCATATTCTCTTTATCTCAAGTCATATGTTCAATAGTCTATATTTATGTCCAATTATATACCTTTCTATGTCATGTCTTCAAATCATATGTTCAATACCCTTTATGTTATAAATATAACATATCCAGTCATATGTCTCAGGTTTACGTTCTAGCTACAGTCCATGTTCTTTCCTCAAATCAGTCACCTATTGGTCATGCCCAATTTATGCATCATTCATTTTACTGTCCCAAACATTTTAGCGTATGCTAATCTCTTATGAGATTGGCTCAGGCTCGTGGTAGCCGGGCTATAGAACGGAAAGAGGAAAGAGATAAAGAATAAGATTGATCTAAACATAACAGAACAGATATAACCTCAGATTCAGATTTACAATTCATATCACAATCAGAATTAACGTTTATATCGGAAAATAACTGTACTTGCCTTGATTGGATTAAAGAAAGAACTTTGGTTGTTGTAGAATCGTTGCAGAAGCTTTAATCTCTAATTTGAATTGAATTGCTTAGGTTAATGTTGATTAGCTTCTAGTTTTGATTTCAGCAGAGTAGCGACGCCATTTTTATTTTTATTAGAACAGAAGTAGAGTAGAAGCAGAATAGAATTGTGTGTAGAGAAGGCTAGGTCTTAGGCTGTATTTATAGGTATAGGAACTCATTTAGGCCCTCAGATTAACCCTAGAACTCATCAGGTCCGTCCAAACACGTCACAGCCCACAAAATCGCACACATACGCACCAGGTTCGACCAGGGCTCGACCCCCTGTTCGACTGCCCAGTAGACCTGGTCTGGGGGGGTCGACTGCCCAGTCGACTCCCCAGTCGACCTGGGTCCTGGGGGGTCGACTGCCCAGTCGACTCCCCAGTCGACTTGGGCCCTGGGCGGGAAATTTCCCACCCAGCCCGCTTCTGGGTTTGAATTCGAATTTTGAATTCGAATTTCGAGCTGTTTTCGATTCTGAATATTTCTGAAACTTCGGAGGGTCATATCTCCGTCATACGGACTCCGATTCTTGCAAACTCGGACTTGTTTTCAAGTAGAATTCCGAGACGAACGCAATGGCGCAACCCATTTCCCTTGATTCTTATTTTTTTTTAAAATTAATTATCCTCTGATTTGTTACTTATACGTTCACAGAAAATACGGGGTGTTACATTCTCCCCTCCTTAAAGGATTTCGTCCCCGAAATCTTCAAGTTAAGAAGAATTGTCCAACCATCCAACATCCATCTACTCAATCATCAATCACTGGCGTCCATTGTCCTTAGAAACTTCTAATGTTGTATGAACATATGCAAAGGTGTGTGTATATGTTCCTTATCTAATGCAAAGATCAGGCGGTCCGCTGATTCAGTTGACCTCCTTAATGCGAATTATGTCAGTGCCATGAGTCCAACATGTATGCAATTTTCCTACTTGATACATATCATTTCTATATGAGTGCACAACCATTCAGTCATATGCAACATCCATGTGCTGAGTCAATCATTTTGCATCCACAAAAATTGAAAATGCTCACACATCCATATGCAGTATGAGACTGTTTTCGAGCCGATCTAGTGCCTAGTGTGTGTATATGCATCCATGAGCAACCACTAGCAACCACTTGCATCCACTTGCAACCATCAAACATAACATGTCTGAAACACATGTTTACACCCATTAGTTTCTACCTAAAGTTCGAAGATTCGATCGATAGGATACAGTCGAATGATGGAAGCGAGTACAGATAAAACGAAGACTTGGTTCCCATTAGGCATGGGTCCTAAGTATCGGCCCCAAAAACCGAAACCAACATCAAATTGACACCCAAAGGATTACCCTCTTTAGACAATGTCAAAACTGGAAATCTTATCAAAAGTATTCAGATATTTACAGACTACTGGTACAGATCAGGTTCCCTAATGACTCTTAGGAAGCTAAGCATGATAAAATCATACCCCATGAAAACTCAGAATGTATGCGTCATATTGACGCCTAACACAGATATCCCTCAAACCCCAATCTATCACAAACAAATGAGTCATAACCCTTATGGGTCTGAGTCTACAGCGGAATCAGAAATAATACTAGTATTAAAGTGCAGAGTATCGATTACAAAATCAAAATACCAGAATCAGAAAGAGTCTTAACTCCATAATCAGATAAAGAAATTAAACCTACTATAGGAATTTTCCTATTTCTATCCTAGCCACTAGCCTCAAGAGTGTTCGCCTGCCCTCCTTGCCCTCGTCTCTTCGGGCAGTCCCTAGTGAAGTGCCCCATCTCACCACAGTTGAAGCAAGTGCCCTTCCTTTTCCTGCAATCATTGTTCAGATGAGTCGTGCTTCCACAAGTAAAGCACTTTTTCCCCTTCTTATATTCAGACTTCTCATCCTTCCTTTGTGTTTCCTTTTTGGGACATGCTTTCTTATTCTGTGGTTCTTCCTTCTTTGTCTCTTTTGGGCCCTTGTCTTCCTCGTGCAGTAGTGCCATGTCCACCAATCTCTCGTAAGTCGCTCCCATGGGTACATGGATCATGGCTAGGCTATGCAGTGGCTCGTTCAATCCTTTAACAAAGCGGAGAGCCTTTTTATGCTGAGTGTTGACTAAATCCAATCCGAACCTAGCCAGTTGGTTGAACTGGTTGACGTATTCCTTGACCGTCATACTTCCTTGCTTAAGAGATAAGAACTTTTCCAGTTGTAGACTTCGCTCAGCTTGCGAGAGGAATTTTGTCTCAAACCTTATTCTGAAATCCATCCATGTTTCAACTGGCCTCTCGGCGTTAGTGACTTCCCACCAATAGGAAGCTTCGTCTTTGAGCAGCCATACCACCAACTGTACCTTCTGCTCATTGTCCACCTCGAAGATAACGAATAGATCCTCAGTTTCTTTGAGCTAGTTCCTTTCCTCTACGAATGATTCAGTTCCCTTGAAATCTTTTCCACCCATGGCCCTAAAATCTCTATAGATCTTTGAGAAAGCAATTGCACGAGGAGGGGGTGGAGGAGGGGGATCATTTGCTGGACCTGCGGCGGCGGTCCTTGCCTCAAGATATTGACGAAACCAACCGGGTACATGAACACCCTCTGGTATCTCAGATGCTTCAGACATGCTGAAACGAAAAAGAAAGATTCAATACAAAAAGGACTGAAGGAAAGATATATGGCTCTTGGGGATCATGTTTTTCAAAATAAGCTTTATTTTTGAAAATACTTCCTTTCAAAACATTTTTGAAAATAATTTTCAAAAACTTTTATCTAATCCGGTAACCTTTAGCTCTGATACCAAGTGTAACACCCCACCTCCGTTAAGCTCACTCACAAAGGGAATGCCTTAACTTTGGTGGAGCATTTTAGTAAACAGAACAGAAACTTACAAGACAGATAAAACAGTACTTGAAAAATTTATAACTTTATTTCAACATAACCGAAATAAACTTGGTTACATCCTTTCAAATCACAATATCAGAATTCAAGTACAAAATATCAGTCTTGTACAAAAGCCTTCAGAATGCATAGTTTAAAATCATAATCCCCACAGAAGAAGACAAGCCATACTTTAAGCACTTCAAGCGGAGGAAATCTGGATCAAGCTAGAGTATTCCCTTCTACAAAACCTGGGGGGAAACGGAAGAAAGGAGGCGAAAAAAAAAGGGTCAGACAAAAGTCTGGCAAGTCCAGTGATTTTCAGTTATGAACAGATAATAATAACATGACATGAAAATAAAACTGGATGAGAGATAACTGTAACAGATGTAGCAGATATAATAGAAGAATAGAATGACATAGGCTATTTCTTTACACTTCTCTGCACTAATACTAGTATAACAGGATTAGGTGTCACCCTAATGTCAAACAGAAACAGAAACAGGTACAGAATAATTTCCACTGAAGAGAGTGCTAGTAATGGGCCTTTACCACCCGAACAGAAACAGACAGAAGCAGAACAGATTAATCCCTACGGAAATAGAATGTAGAATTTGGTGTACACTAGTAATGGGCCTTTACCACCCGAACATACGGTACCACGCAGAAACAGACAGGTGTTACCACCCAACAGAAACAGACAGTACCAACATAAACAGACAGAACTAAGTGTACCCTAAAACCCTACCCCAAGTGATCGGATCCCTAATACATAAATACCCTGTGTCGGCCCCACAGTAGTGTGTATCACTCCCTAAAGTGACGACCAATTGGCACAGACCTATTTACAGATGTCACGGCGTCTTACATCCTCAGAGGCAGACTGGGATCCATGCACGCACATGACCCGATTGGAACGCACCATCAACACCCCTCGCCATTATCAGAATGAACCGCTTATAATTAGTTCAGTAAGCGTGCCCAGACCCTGCCTACTGTTGGGTCAAAGTTTTGATACCAGAAAGGGTTACTGACTAATATGGGTCCCAAACAACAGATGACACAAGTAATTCCCATCCTAACCTTGTGTCCCCAGACTAACAGATTTCGGATCAACTTGTTTGCAAATTTCAGACATACAGAATCCAGATCAACTAGTTCACATACAAGTTTTCAGACTAACGGATCAGATATACAGATTTAACAGACTTACAGATTAACTGGTTATAGGTTAACAGACTTACAGATTAACTGGTTACAGATTAACAGACTTTGTATTGGGCCTACAGATTCACAAACCGGGTTTATCAGATTTATTGGTCCAATTGGTTTAACCCTACCAACCCAACACGTTTTAGACATCATGTTTATACCAGATTTTCATTAATTAAATATCAATGCCCAGACCTCTCACATTAGACTGACAGTTTGCGGATACTGGTTAGGTCGGTTGGTTCCGGGCAGGTTTCTGTTGCAAACTGAGTCTAACCTTGGGTTTCAAGCACGTTATGACTAACTTCTCACATTAGAACCTATTGTTTGTGGCCACTGGAATATGCCGGGCGGTTCCGTGCAGAATTACGCCGCAAACTCATTCTAACCTCGAGTTAGCCATTTTCATCTTTGCGGCTAATTAATTAATGATTTACCATTTATACCCACGCCTAATATACATGTCAATTACTCATAACCATAGCCAATTCAGATTTTGTCAATAACAGACTAGTTGTATCAACTCAACAGATATAGCAGATAACAGATTTTTCAGATTAGGCGATTTAACGGATTTAGCAGACTAGTAGATAACAGATTAGGCATCTCAACATATTTAGCAGTTTAGGCATCTCAACAGATTTAGTTTAGCAGATTTGGCATTTTCAACAGACTTAGCAGATGACAGATTTAGCAGATTAGGCAATATAACCGAACTAGCAGATTAGGGAAATATAGCAGAACTAGCAAATTAGGCCAATATAACAGATTTAATCATTCCTTAAAGTTTCACAAACATATCTTGCCTAATTATAAATTTGGCCTAAGTTTACATGCCTAAATAGTTGTCATGATTCACACTATGATCATATACCCCACGCTTGCATTGAATTTACATGTCAAAGATTATGGTCATAATTTACATGTCCCAATTTAGTTCAACTTGCCTAGTACAAAAGATTCACATATAAATTATACCAAATATAGCCATCGATAAAAATCTCCTACTTAAGTATTATTCACATTTGATAGATATCCTACTTTAATGTAAATCTTTATACCTAAATCATATTCTCTTTATCTCAAGTCATATGTTCAATACAGTCTATATTTATGTCCAATTATATACCTTTCTATGTCATGTCCTCAAATCATATGTTCAATACCCTTTATGTTATAAATATAACATATCCAGTCATATGTCTCAGGTTTATGTTCTAGCTACAGTCCATGTTCTTTCCTCAAATCAATCACCTATTGGTCATGCCCAATTTATGCATCATCCATTTTACTGTCCCAAACATTTTAGCGTATGCTAATCTCTTATGAGATTGGCTCAGGCTCGTGGTAGCCTGGATATAGAACAGAAAGAGGAAAGAGATACAGAATAAGATAGATCTAAACAGAACAGAACAGATATAACCTCATATTCAGATTTACAATTCATGTCACAATCAGAATTAACGTTTATATCGGAAAATAATTGTACTTGCCTTGATTGGATTAAAGAAAGAACTTTGGTTGTTGTAGAATCGTTGCAGAAGCTTTAATCTCTAATTTGAATTGAATTGCTTAGGTTGATGTTGATTAGCTTCTAGTTTTGATTTCAGCAGAGTAGCGACGCCATTTTTATTTTTATTAGAACAGAGGTAGAGTAGAAGCAGAATAGAATTGTGTGTAGAGAAGGCTAGGTCTTAGGCTGTATTTATAGGTATAGGAACTCATTTAGGCCCTCAGATTAACCCTAGAACTCATCAGGTCCGTCCAAACACGTCACAGCCCACAAAATCGTACACATACGCACCAGGTTCGACCAGGGCTCGACCCCCTGGTCGACTGCCCAGTAGACCTGGTCTGGGGGGGTCGACTGCCCAGTCGACTCCCCAGTCGACCTGGGTCCTGGGGGGTCGACTGCCCAGTCGACTGGCCAGTCGACTTGGGCCCTGGGTGGGAAATTTCCCGCCATGCCCGCTTCTGGGTTTTAATTCGAATTTTGAATTCGAATTTCGAGCTGTTTTCGATTCTGAATATTTCTGAAACTTCGGAGGGTCATATCTCCCTCATACGGACTCCGATTCTTGCAAATTCGGACTCGTTTTCAAGTAGAATTCCGAGACGAACGCAATGGCACAACCCTTTCCCTTGATTCTTATTTTTTTAAAATCAATTATCCTCTAATTTGTTACTTATACGTTCATAGAAAATACGAGGTGTTACATGACTGCTAGGTAGTGAAGGGCAAACAAGTGTATAGATCCTGTTGAGTGGACTCGTGACATAAGTCCTAAGATTCTTGGCCCATAATAGTAGCTGTGTAGGATGTTATTTGAGTTGAAGACAAAAAGGCTTATTTGAAAATAATAAACTTAAGTAATTTGATTAAGTCAAATAAGCTAAGAAAGAAACTAGCTTAACTAAAAAGAAAACAACAGAAGCATTCAAGCAGCAAAACGAGACGGGAAAATAAAATAGAAATCTTAAGAAAAGATGAATAAATATTTATTTTTTCCAAGATAAGTGGACAAAGAGAAGAAATTTTCTTATATGATTGTACTTGGAAAGGAAAAATAGGAAATCTTCATATAATAGTCATATAAAAATCCAAGTACAATTAGAAAAGAAAAATGGAGGATGTGAATTTTTCCGTTTTACACCTTTTCGTAACATAAGAAATCGAATTCGGAAAATTAGATTTTTCTAAATTTCGAATTTAATGATGGTTGGTAGGATTGTGGCTGCGGAAATTGGATGAACTATGCTCTTACTCTGTAAGAGTGTAGGAAAATTTGGATGAAAAACGTTTTGATTTTTCAAAAATATTGCATTCATATAGAACTACAAGTATATTTAGGATGTGAGCATCATGTTTTGAAAGTTTTTTTTTAAATTTGCATACATATAAGTGGATCCAAATTAGGCATACATACTTTACTATGATGTATCTCACTTTGCACAGGTGCACAATGTTTGCAACAATTGGATGCACACTTGATGGATGGGTATTACGAGGGGTTATCTATTTTGCTCTTATCGAATTTCGGGGAAGAAATTCTTTAAGGGTGGGAGAATGTAACACCTCACATTTTTAATATAGTTAAAAGTATTTAAAAATATGTGTATATGCATAGATAGGTAAATATTGGTGATGTATAATGAAAAATTTATTAATATATGGAAGAGAAGGAAAGATTAATTCAATAATAGTGTACATAACAGAGAAGATAATAAAATAAATATACTTAATTTAAATATTAGGAATTAAGTAAAATGGACATCACCATTGCGTTCGTCTCGAAATTCTGCTTGGAATAAAGTCCAAGTTTTCGAAAATCGGACTCCATAGAAAGAGTTATGGCCTGCGGAAGATTCAACAAAAATTCAGAAAAATACACAGGCAGGTCGACCTGGGGGTCGACCTACCCAGGGAGGTCAACCATAGTGTCGACCTCCCCCTTGATTTTTCCAGATCTGGGCAGTGACGATTTTTGGTGTGCCGGATGGACCGGATGGCTTCTAGGGCGATCTAATGGCTTTAAAACACTCTCTACACCTATAAAATAGTGCCTAGACCTAACCTAATTCATAAACAATTCCTTCTGATGCTTCCATGCCGCTAAACTTCAACCAAACATTGCCGCCGCCTCAAAATCCTAAATTAATTTGCAAGTTCTTCATCAACTTTGGAGTTTAATCAAATCAAGAAGCAAAGTTCTTCATCAACAATTCATGCTCTTCACCAATAATCAAATAAGAAGATTAAATCAGTGTTCTACATCAATGACAAATCACTTTATTTCTCTAATCCATTCAATGTGAGTGGATTTGAACTATATTTGTTGTATAATGTTGCTTCTACCGTTTACCATTCCCCATAATGAATATGATGTTAATTTAATCAGATCTGTTATTTTATTTATGCCTACGTTTGAGTTCTCTCCTTTTTATCCTTTCCCCTTTTTATTTTTGGATCTAGGTTATCTCGAACCTAGACGAAATATTATTATACAATATGCACGATTGGAATATGGGGATATTGGAATATAATATGAGATTTTGGGGTTTGTGGCATAACAATTGTTATTGCATATATTGGGCATAATTTATTTTATGCAGTCGAGGAATATAATCTATATTGTATATTGCGCAACTATGAATTTTGATTTATGATGTTAACATGAAATTGTGTAAATTTTAATTGGAATTATTGGATATGGAATTGGTATAATTCAATATTAACAACATGTAATTGGATAACATGGATTGGTGAAATTTATTTGTGACTTAAAAAGTAAGCCTAGAGGGTGAATTAGATTATATGTATGAACATGGGAATGTTGGGATATATATTGGGAAAATATTGATTATATGAAATTGGGTATAATTGGATATTGGAAATTTGACATGTTTGGGTATGAATAACATGGAATTAGTGAATTTGGGTAATATGAAAATCGGCTAACTATTATGTAATTGGTGTAGTGAATGGCAAATTGGAAATAGGCATAAAAATGAAATGTAATTAAGTTGAATTTGGAATATATGACATGAATTTGGGGTTTGGGTGAAAGACGATTGTTAATGAACGCCTATGACATGAGGTTAGATGCGTTTGTGGTGTAAGACTGCCCGGAACCGCCCGGAAAATCCAGCAACCACAAGCGGACGTCTAATGTGAGAGGTCAACGGCAAGAACTAGAGGCGTAACGGTTTATGACACGAGGTTAGGCGTGTTTGTGGTGTAAGACTGCCCGAAACCGCCCGGCAAATCCAGCAGCCACGAACAGACGTCTAATGTGAGAGGTCATACATCGTTACTGCAATATAAATAAATTAAGAAATGCTAACCATAATAAGACATGTGGGTGACATGGGTATGGTTAGAGGGTTAAGTGGGTGGTATAAATGACATGTAAAGCATAACAAATGCGGACTTAACCGTTGTGAGACATGTGATGTAAGACATAACCAAGGTAGACTTAACTGTAGTAAAACATGTGTAAACATGGGAACTGTAATAAAAAGGAGGTTAAGTGGGACACGTGTGACATGTGAAATAGAAATTAGATATGCTTAACCAAATGGGACCCATAACGGTATCATAAATTCATTGAATTGAGAAAAATTTAAGTAACGGATTAAGTAAAAGGAAGGGTTAAGTCAAATCTGAAATTAATGACACGGTAATGGGGGAATGATAATTACCTATTATAAACTTGAGTTGCGGTGACGTAAAATTAAATAATAGGCAAACTTGTCATAGGGATAAGGGAAGGTTATGGCTTAAGATGTAATACAAGACTTGAAGGGTGGGACGACTTATAGTATGAAATAAGTTAAATCTAAAATTTATGACAAGAAATAGGGAATGATAAATAACCTATTATGAATAAACTTGAATAAGGAAAGAAAGGATAATAGGTGGAAATTATAACTTATGGGACAAGATAAGTTATAGGAAACGATAAGGAAGATGAGATGAGTTATATGTAAAGATATACTTAAATTAAGTGGTTTGGGAAGTAGATATGTGAAATTAAAAATGATATAAGTTATATGAGTGGAAAAGAAGTAAATTAGAATCATATATGTTGGCTGGGTTGAGTAATTCTCTGGGTGCCAGTCTGATGTTGATTTCGGTCTTCGAGGCTGGTGTTTAGAGGGTTATTCTCCTAATCTGTATGTATGTGGGATAAGGCATACTTAACTATGAATTAAGTATATCATGTTGTTGTAACCCAAAAAGGGAATAATTTAACAAATTGGAAAATAACATGTTGTGGGCTTATTAATGGACTTAAGTGGGTTAAGTATAAATTGAAAATAAGCAAGGGTAACTTGGTGAATACGAAAAAAAGGAAGCTAATGTGAATAACCAAGTTAAATGAGAAAGTTGACGAGGTGGCACAAGTGTGAAATAAATGGTTAGACCTAGGGTCTAATGACATATAAAACTAATGCGCTTGAAGCAGTCTGTACATTGTAGGATGAATAACCCAACGAGGTAGATCATGATGGTGTCATAAGGCACGAGGAGAGCGTACGTTCGCTATTTTGGCTGCTCTAACGGACTGGAAGAGGAAGCACGCGGCTTCCTGAGACGTTAAAGGTGCTCCTGGTAGTCCTCTATAGTGGTTTAGCTTTGGGCTAGGATTACAGAGGTTGGGTCTGCGCAGAACTACAAGGTGGGTGGGCCTTGACTGCACAAGTAGGTGGTAGTCAGAATGATGCACGCGGTGGCATTAAGGGCGGTTCGGCGATTGCCTCAGGAGGAGGTGAAGGGTCAAGACCAAACGATAGCAAGATCATCGGACGCCTGTCACCATCAGCCTAAGGAATGCAAAAAGACAAGAGCTAACCCCTAGAGATCGTTAACCTTTGCTATCAAGGAACGGGTGCGAGGAGACCCCACATGGATGTTTATATTGTTTGCTTGTTAGGGGTGGTCGCTTAGCTCGTATGGTCTTTACTAGTTGAGGGAGGGGCTTAGGTGGGGCCATAGACACCACAGAAAAACTAAACCCGAGGGATATCTGTACATTGGACACTCTTAGAGGTGGGCCCGTACAGATATAGAAAAACTCCCGACCGAGTTCCATGTTTTCTGGTGTAGCCCTGCCACGGAACTTGGGTGCACAAGTAGAGGTTATGTGCAGTAGAAACATCAAGTACGATTGATGATACGTACGCGGGAAAGTCTAGGTACAACCATGTCTGCTCTGGGTGGTGTATCGTAGACTAGAGGGCCTTATTCGGTGATGGAACCAAACTCGATCGAATAGTTCGAGGATAGCCGTCAGTACGCTTACGTAGCACAGCGATAGTGGTTCTATGCGGATGTAGCGTTGTACGTTACTATGGCATAGGATGAGGGACTGCGCATATTACTGTGACGATACAGAGGAGACCGTGCGAGTGGGGTATTACGGGGTGTACCTCAGTTTGGGGGTAGCTACATATACAAAATATTAGGTTAATCTACTAGGGGGTAGATGGATGCGACGTGTGTGTAAGCTTTGAGTGCTAATAACACGTATAACCTAATAAATAAGAAATTGTAATTGAACGGTATATGTAGGATCATTCAAGAAGTGTAGTTTAAATTCGTTCACAAAAAACTTATGATCTGACCCCCTCCTCATAACATTCGCATGTTAGACAGAGACTTATAGCTTTGGGAATACCAATTTAGCATTATTGTGATTAAGGTAAAGCTATGTTTTAAATATATTATATGTTACTCCTTTCGCTGTGAGGTGTTTTCCGAACTCTGACATATCTCTTTTCTTTGTCTTTTTCTGCAGGATACCAGAGCAACCAACTCGGGTCTCGGGGGATTGGATTTTTGAAAGAAAAAAAAATCGGTCCGTCGGAATCTGGGTTGTTACACAAATGATTTCTGTAAAAGAAGTGGATTCGTAAATAGAATCCAGGGGTTACGTAAAGAAGTTTGTTAAAGATTTAAAAGGTGAACTTTGTCTATTTCAAGGTTAGAATTGTTGTTCAGTTAAGGTCTGAGAGGTAGTTATACCCCAACTTGATTGACATCATTTTTAACTAAGGAATGGTTAAGGTCCGACAATGAAGGTTAGTTAAGTGAATTTAGTTAATGAGTGTAATGGTTTGAGTTGGCATAGAGATGTTTTATTTAAACATCTGTTTAAATCCAATGAAGGAGTTTTGGAAATGTTTTCCAAATAAGAATCAGAAATGTTTTCTAATATAAAAAAATAGAAATGAGAGTAAATATGGAAATGCTTTCTAATGATTAATATCGTATATTTTCTAAATTTAGAAAATAAGAATTTATTAATATATGGAAATAGGAATACCGAAATGGATAATTGAATGACAAATTAAGTTAAAGGGGATCAGTGGTGATTGAAGATTTGCTCGGTAAGATTTCCATTTGGAAATATGACCATTGTTTGCACACATATTTTCCTTTGATAGTTAAATAACCGACTATCAAAGTTTTTGACCATTTCCGTTGCAAATAGGGAGAGACCAGGATTAGATTTATTATCTCAAAACCACTCCATATGGGCATCAGCATTGCGAATCAAATATGATGAAGATAATTGAAGACAGAGTTTGTGAAAGGGCTGTTCTGGCAAATCCTAGGTAGAAACTGCCTAAGATGGGTTTACAAAATGGTGCCATCGGTTTGTCCAGTCCCAGGACAACCTGTATGGAAGAATGTCTAACAGAGTATATTTAATAGATCACATAAGTTGATCTCTTCAAACATATTTACGTTTGGTGGCAGGGAATTCATTTCTCTTAGCTGTATACCCATAGTTTTTTTGGAGAAATCAATTTGTGATTTGGCAGGTATGGCGATGTGACATTCAAAGGAAATAAAGATGTGATCCGTATAATGATACGTTATGACCTCAGGCCTCATCAACCGAGAAATGACAAAAATCAGACAGGCAAAATAGCTAAGTGGGTCGCACCTAATTAGGATATATTATCACCATCTAGAGAATATTCATATTTGTTACTTCTTTCAGTTGTGTATCTCCCGGGAATAGTTATGTTGGTATACCAACCGTAAGGTGATAATATATTTTGAACATTCAAGCGAAATGAATTGCCGATTATGTATGGTTGAGTTACAAGATGTTCTTGTTGAACTCCAGTGTATCGCTTCTACAGTACACTGATCGGAAGGTGGTTCCATAGCTTATCATAGTTGGAATCCATTACCCAATAAGAGCCCGCGGTTTTTGATTGTATATTATATATTTAAAGCGTAAGATGAAAGCATTCTACTGGATTGCTATCTACTTGATTTACACATTATTATAATATCAGAAAATATTGATCTTAAGAAATATTTTGGGTTATCGTAAGGTAAAAACCATCCGTATTTATGTGTGGATCGGTCTTACGATTATCATTGCTTTTGAAAAGGATTTGGAAAAGTTAAACCAAGTGTTTGGATTTTACTTACACTAGTCACATGACTGACCTAGAGTTTATTTTATTTTGTTTTCCTAAACTCTTGGGTGCCCAATTTTGTATAGGCAGTCAGGTAGTCGGGATTTTATAGATACTTGGAGAGCTAGAGCAGGTGGCTTCAGGATTATATAGCCTTTGTTATTTCCGCTGTGTTGTAAGTGTTGTACTCTGATAATAGTATTGTATATCGATACTGTTTTATTCCAAAGTTATGGTATATAATATATTTTATTCATTTCGCTGTGAGATTCGTGTTACTCTGATGTTGTTGTAGTTGTGTTCTTCTTCTTCAATTCTAATTTTCTATATTATCTATTCTTACCCTCTAACTTCTTTCTATTGACGTTCCGGTATTTTCGATTCTTGGATAGTCGACATGGTGTTGTGTGTCAATTTTCTATGTCGAAAATCCGCGTTCGTTACATACGAGATGTCCTGAAACCCTTTCGGTAAATATTAAGTATGATTGAATCATTCTTTAATTTCTAGATGACCCTAAAGCCAGACTCGAGTGATAGAAGTTTGTAACCAATCATTGGTGTAAAGACCTGCCATTTTGACCACTCCAAGTCGGTAATTAAACAAACTCAAAACATTAAAAACGACAAATAGTTATTTAGCTTACAGGTTTAAACAGAATATCACACAGAATCCGAAACATAAAATGGACAACACAATATCTCACAATGGAATTTTATCACATAATTATCGGAGTTTACAAAATTTTATTTTATAGTGGAAGATTAATATACATACATAGTTTTTAGATTAACTAAAAAAAGGGAGAACGAATCAAAGCAAGCGTGTCTTCACATGCTTTTCGATAACTGAAATATCTTGATCAGCAACACTTGTATCTGACCCGAGCGTTCCATGCAAAAACATAAAACACTCGTGTCAGGATTAACTTTATTCAAGTAAGTCAATTTCAATAAAAAAACTAAAATATAATAGTTAATCATAACTTCTTAGGTTCAAGATATATATTTTTTATTCCCGATCAATATGCAGCATGCGTTTAAACAGTATGAAATATTCAAATATGTGCCAAATTAGACAAGTAACATGCCAAATTATATTTGACTAAAAATAAAAACAATCCTAGGTTTCTACACATGGAGCAAGACATACCAAAATGAGGCAACAAGAGTAATCGATTACAAGATAGCAAGGTGATTGGGAGCAACATAAATGAAGTGACAAAAGCATTCGAAGGAACTCGCATATGCAAGAAAAGTAATAGCTGGCACTCTTGCATGCCTTATCAATATATACATGTACATATATTGCCAAAAAGAAGTTTCGATCCAAATACTTGATTGCATGACCATACTTCGAATGGCAGGCAAAGAACAAAAGATTTGTTTCGTGTAACAAGCAAAGGACAAAAGATACGAAGGCGCAGACATGGAGGGTGATAATTTTCAAAGCAAAAATGACCATTATAATATAAAGAAAGG
Source organism: Allium sativum (assembly GCA_030737875.1). Taxonomy (NCBI): domain Eukaryota; kingdom Viridiplantae; phylum Streptophyta; class Magnoliopsida; order Asparagales; family Amaryllidaceae; genus Allium; species Allium sativum. Next base: position 223,817,699 of record CM060910.1, on the reverse strand, counting down.
ACGCATGGATGTAAAAAGATAACAACAAGATATTATAATCAAGCCTCTAGCTAGCAGGGATTTTAAGGTAGTGTGTATAGTATGGAAAGATTTATATGCATACATACATATATATAGGGAAAGTCTGTTTGGATACAAGATTTAGACACAATTGGTGACACAATGAATTTACACCATTGGATCACCCCATGAATTCCACTCTTCCATATAAAGACAAAATAATCTAACGGTTAAGATTATGTGTCCGCTATTTGTGTCTAAATAGCCTTTCCCATACATATATATATATATATATATCTATGTGTGTGCGTATGTCTGTGTGTTAACGGCATTTTCGTCAACACCGGAAGTTGCTCTATAAAAGTGGATCTAAGGGAATTAAAGGGTTATTTAGCTTTTACAAGCTTGAGTTAGTTCACCGTTTCCTAGATATCAAGGTCTTAAGCCCGAAGATTAGTTACTCTTCCTTCAAAGAGGTAATTATCACGCTTACGAAACTCAAGACAAACTATTACCATCCGATAAGGGTTTCCTAAGCACAATGTAAGTTAGAAAGTCAAATGGCTTGTTGAAGGGTATTTTGGGTAGTTCGGTTAATGTAGAAAGCATTTTCATGAGGAAGCAATAAAGAAATTCATGAAAATAATCTCAAGTGTCGATTCTCTCTTTATTGTTCACTTTGTTGAGTACATAGAGGTTCTTAAGTAAAATCCCAAATCGATTTAGAAATTAGGATTTACTCTCTAAGAAAATGATTAAAAGAGTTGAGAATGAGAAAAAGTCCCCTAAAATAAGACCCCTGGGTTCTTATTTACAGACAAATTGGGTCCCCTTTTGGTTCCGATTCAGCAGAAGCCCGTTTAGGGTGCTTTTGGCTTCGACAATGAGAAAGAAGATTGGTGTCGGCCGCCTCATTGGCTTTTTGTACCGGTTATTTAGTTTCGGCCTTCATATTCTGACCTGCTACCGGCTTTCAGTCCCGATGATAAGGATTTGGTTTCGATAGTCAATTTTGGACTTTGTCTTACTTCCATGATTTTTGATTCTGGTATCGACACTAAGCATGTTAGTGTTGACCCTTCCTTTCATCAGCCTGGACTTGCTTTTCCGCCTCTGAAAGTTACTTTTGGACTTCGACCTTCGGTGTCAGTTTCTCTTCTCCTCTAAACTTTGTTATATGATATCCCTGGCTTTCAGAGCATGGCTTTCGATCTTTAGGGACTTATGGTTCAATTTCTGCTTTCGATTGTGTATCAATACCAAGTATATTGGTATGGATAGCCTCGATAGTAAACCTGGCTTTACTAGCTTCTAAGTGCCTTCTGGTGTCGGTATCGATACTAAGAATGTTAGTATTGGTAGCCCCTTCCGCTCTGTCTTGGCTTGGTTCCATATTCTAATGTCGGATCACCTGCTTTCGGTCATCTCTTATTGCTTGCTATCGGTATCAGTTACTTCGGTAGTTTAATGTTAAATAGTGTTCTCTTTGTAGTTCAACTGGACTTACGGCTTTCGGAACCAGTGTCAGGGTGATGTCTTTCTGTAATGGCCCGGAAATTTAGCGACCTTGATTATCCGATATACAACACATATCGAACATCAAGAGTCGAAAAATACTAGATGATTAATGAAATAAATTAGAGGGTGAGGAAAAATAAGATAGAAACTTAGAATAGAAGAAGAAGAAGAACAACATTAGAGTAACACGAACCTCACAACGGAACGAATAACATATAATATATATAACATAACTTGAAATATACATCTGTACTTGAATATACATCATTATCAAAGTACAACATTTACAACACAGTGGAAATAAACTATAGCTATATGATCCTGAAGCCTCCTGCTCCAGCTCTTCAAGTATCTGTAAATTCCTGACTACTTGACTGCCCATACAAAATTGGGCACCCAAGAGTTTAGGGAAAACAAAACAAAATAAACTCTGGGTCAGTCATGGGACTGGTATGAGTAAAACAATTTAAAACAGTTGAACAAGTAAACGATATCTCATAAGACCATGCCATATAACGGAACGAGTTTTTCCCTTATGAGAATCCAAAATATCTTTATATCAAAAACCTTTTGATATTATAATAATGTCTATCAACCACAATTATATTAATAATCTAGCACGCTTTCATCTCACGTTTCTACATATATAGTATACAATCAAAACCGCAAGCACGTATTGGGTAATGGATTTCCAACTATGACAAGGTATGGAACCACCTTTCGCTAGTGTACCTCTCGAAAGGAATACACTGGGTTCAACAAGAACATCTTGCAACCCGACCACACATGACCGACCACTCATTTTGCTTGAGTGTATTGAATGTATATCACCAACGGTTGGGATCAGCAACTGTTTCCCGAATGGGACAACATCAACACCCTAATAGGTGCGACCTACATAGCCATGCTACCTACCCGATTTATGTCATTTACCGGTTGATGAGGCTTGAGGTTACGCCTAATCATCACATCAGATTCACTTCGAATGCTACATTGTCAAATCCATCGAAAATCACTAATTGATGTCTACAACAGTACATTACGTGTTAGCTAAAGAAGTTTCCTTCTCCGCTTTCACTCTTGGTACGGTTAAAGAAATCAATGTACGTGACCTTTCTGGAAATACTCTGTCAGACATTCATCCATACAAGTCATCCAGGAACAGGATGAACCAAAGGCACTATTCAGTACATCCATCTTATGCACTGTTATCTAAGACTTATACGTACAATAGCCCTTGCACCTTACTCTGTCTTCAATTATCTTTGGCATATATGATTCGCAACGCTTATGCCAATACAGAGTGGTTCTTTGGATAATTATCCAACCGGTCTCTCCATATTAACAACGTTCAAATGGTCAAAAACATCGATAGTCGGTGAGTTAACTATCAAAGAAAAATACGTGTGCAAACAACGATATTATTTCCAGATGGAAATTCTATCAATCCATCATCAATCATATATATATATATATATTCATATTTTCCTTGTTTTCTATGTTTAGAAAATATACGTTAACGCTGGAAAACATTTCAATAACTTATTTACGTATCACTATTCTTCTACAACTATCAGTCTCTGATTGTAAACTAGTATGAGAAAAATTCCCTAAGTACCAATCCCAATGGTCGAAACCAATATCAGATAGACACTTAGGAAACCATTCAACTTAACAAGTCTCCATTCAAATTCTGATTTAGCTTAACTCCATTTCTTAGCTCCTTATACATGAACACTTCCTTTTCTAATTCATATTTCAAATTTCAATATTTGATTACGTTTCTGATTCTATTTGGAAAACATTTCCAAATCTTCTTTACTTGGATTTAAACAGATGTTTAAATCAACATCGCGACGACAACTGTGACGGCAAGGAATCTCGCTCGGTCCGAACCAGTCGCTAAACCGATCCAGGCCGTTCGAAACGCCCTATCGTTCGAGAACACGACAAAACAGAACGCATACAGAAGAACATTTCACTATATATTACAACAGTGCATCAGATTACAAGAATATACCGAGTATAACCGAATAAATATTACACAGAAATATCAGAGATTTAAATTACATTTAAAAACATAGCAGCGGAAAAATAATACAATACACAACTAGAATGAGATATACGGATACAAAGCTTTCCGGATATCGTTCCAGCTGTAAACCAGGATCCTGTGAATATAAATCTGCAAAACCAAAACTACTAGCTGCCCGTGTCAAAATAAGGGCACCCAGAGTTTAGGTTAAAACAATAAACTCCAGGTCAGTCATGTGACTGGTGTGAGAACTAAAACAGTTAATAATCTTTATTTTAAACGTTAGGTAAATCAAGGGACCACGCCGTATAACACGGAACGGGTTTCCTCCCAAGGATACCAGTGCATAAAACAACAGCGCAATGCTAAATAAAGAAGAATGAAGCTGTTATAAGACCCAGGTCCTATCACACAATGCAACGCAAACCGGGGGACAGGGTTTTTACCTTATAACAGCCAAAGAATGCTTGATACGTTTAAAACAAATCATTTGATACTATTATAAGTGCATAGTGTATAAAACAACTTCAAATCATAAGTATCAATCATAGGCGGCATGAATGCCCCATACCACTATGTCGCCATATATAGGTTTACAAATAAAACCGCAAATGTCACGTATTTGGAAATTGGATTTCCATCTATGAACCGAGGCAAGGGATCGTCCTCACCGTCTTCGAGACAATCTAGCCCATGTCTCCGGAACAGCCGCAACTGCCCCTTGGAGCGACAGGGCCGGTCCACACGGAGTGGATTATAGTGCCTGAACAATACGTCTCTCCGCCCTATGGGGCGTAAACGAGCCAACGAATGACTCCATCGGTTCGAGAACGACCGATCAATCCGCGGCGCCTCGCAACAGCAACAACCACATAAGTCAAACTCGTCAGGGCGTGTAAAACCACTGACGCCACTTCTAGCTAGAAAGAAACGCATGTCCTCCCTGAGGTCCTCTCCCGTTTTTGGTTCATACCGGGTGTGAAACTCGCGAAGTAAACGTTACACAAAGCTACGCCACAAAGGTCGTGCTTTGATCATCACCACAAGACTTTGCTTTTCAACAGAAGCCTCGATCAATTGCCACTTAGGCATGCCACACAGGCAATTCACTCCATGCGTTTGATATCCATCAATATATAACCCCTGAGCTCGTACGTCTCAGAGAAGGGCGTTAAGCAAGAGAATAAATTCTCCGCCGCCAAACAGATATATATTTAATAGAGATCAATCACACGGACTAAAATCCAATGTCAGACACACAGTCCATTTACAAGTCCGTTCTGGGTCTGAACGAAACCGGAGGCACCTAGTACCCCGCATATCCATCGATCTCCAAGTACGTCTGGACGATCACCAACTGTTTCCATCTTCTTGGGTGTACAGCCCAATCAAGATCATCAGTTATCACCCAAACGACGTGAAGAACTCCGGTCTTCGACCATCGTCTTCATCTTCGACTTATCGTCGTATCAGTTATCCAGAATGGGATAAACCCGGTCTTCCCGAATAACTCGCGTATATTTTAAATAAGTGTTACACAAACACAACATACGCCTCATTCCGATTCATTAGTCACTAACCGTAAATTAATCAAGAGAATAATTCCCCAAATATTAACCCCGAAGGCCGAAACCAACATCAGATCAATATCTAGAAAACCATTCTGCTTGGCTAACCGACAGTTAGTTTCTAAATTTCACGTTCAAATCTAATTAAAGATTTAACTATCGCCTGGAGCAAAACTGGTGATACTCCATTCTCGATCTTTTCAATCTAATTAAAGATTCATTAAAACTCCACTTAGTTTTAATCATTATCTGGGTTAAAGAATCAGTGTCATTTAAAACACGATTCACGATAAACCCAAAATCACATTCCATTAATTATCGGGTTAAAGAACAAGTGTTATTTAAAACACTGTTCACGATAAACCCAAAAATCAATACCAATTCAATTCCAATTAAATATCATTTAATTGGTACACTTCATTAAATCTAAATAAAAAGATTTAATCTTTTCACAACTGGGTTCAAGAACAGTGTTAGTGAAGACACCATTCACGACAAACCCAAATCACATTCGATATTCAATACAAGGCTCTGAATAGAAAATATATCGGCTTATATTCAATATCGAATTCTACGACTAACAAATGTCGTATTGGAAATAACAATACAAATATATATCTTTCAAATTTCCATAACAACACCTGTAATATCACGAATTCCAACATCGAAATATTCCGAAGACAATTTCGATTCAAATCCACTCCAATGCAATCATTGGAAATTTTGGTTATTTTCAAAACCATTTCAAATTCAATTTATTTATTTAAAAATAAATAGAATTATAATTCTAGTTCAAAACTAGTTCATTTCGATAAAAATCTATTTTTATCTTTTCAAATATGGAGTTTTTCATCCCAAACTTTCACAAATCATTTCTTATGATTTTACACAAATTATTACTATTTTTAATAATTTTATCAAGGCCCGTACAGTCGATTTCCATCAACGGCCATCGAACTGCACTTACAGCGACCTTTTTCAAATTTGATTTGGACATAATTCCAAATCCAACCGTTAGATTTCTAATTTCTAATATTCTTTAGAAAGCTCTTCTCGATACGAACCCAACGGTTCCGGTTTTAGGAGAATCCGACGGTCGGATCTCCCGTAATGTCCGTTTGAAATAAATGGTCGAAATTCACGAACTGCCGCGGCGCGCGCGTTCTATTCAGCCATTATATTATATATATAATATATATATAATATATTTCGTCGATTTCCATTTAAAACGAATTATATACATAGTTTTAAACTCGTTTCAAAAGTAATTTCAACTTCCATTTCAATTCAAATCAAAATTGAATTCTTCTTTATAAATTCGTTTTAAAATTCATTTCTATTCAATTCAAATTTCAATTCAATTTGAATTCATTTCAATTCACTTTCGATTCAATTTGAATTCGTTTTCAATTCAATTCATTTCGAAATCGTTTTCTATTCAATTCATTTCGAAATCGTTTTCTATTCAATTCATTTCGAAATCGTTTTCAATTCAATTCATTTCGAAATCGTTTTCTATTCAATTCATTTCGAAATCGTTTTCTATTCAATTCATTTCGAAATCGTTTTCAATTCAATTCCTTTCGAAATCGTTTTCAATTCAATTCATTTCGAAATCGTTTTCAATTCAATTCATTTCGAAATCGTTTTCAATTCAATTCATTTCGAAATCGTTTTCAATTCAATTCATTTCAAAATGAATAAAATCGATATAAATATCGTTCACGTCAAAATGGCGTTAATCTAATCAACACGGCTTCATAAATTTCTATTTTCAAAATAGTTGTTATTATCAAAATATTTCGTTCAACACATGACCAATCTCAATGGATGAGTACTGTCAACACATGAACTTTTATTTTATAATATTCTTTATTTTTCAAATTGGAATGAGGCCCAATCAATTACCATATAAAGTTAATTATATGGATTTTCATACAACACATGTATATAATGACATTGAAAATAATCAACCATCAACCAAAGTGCACTACACTGTATAAGCATCAAATATAGGTATTCAACGCTTATAACAGCCTGTCAATCAATCGATCGACACATTTAATCAATCAGGATGAGTGAACTTCAAATTTCATCCCAACACCCGTGTGGGGTTTCAAACAATCAAACACCTATTTTATTTGTGCTGTTGGGCGATGTGTAAAATTTATCGTCCCAATCAATGTCATTCAAATAGGTGTACATAAACAAACCGTCCGGTTTATAGATGAATATTTTATTTTATTCACTTCACGTTAAAAATTATATTTTTAACGATAAAACATTTTATTTCAACCTATGAATTTCTATTCAATTCATTTATTCAATAAAATGATATTTTTATTTTTCTAACATATTTTAGAAAATTTCGGCGGCATAACGGCACGATACTAGAAACGGGACGAGGCCTAGCCTTATCCCCGGTCTAGTGAAGGCCCACGCCATTCACACATCAATCAAATCAATTTCGTTATGCAAACCACAGAATTTGGAGTAAGAGTCTAACCTAGCCTTACTCCTTCGCCTTATAACGGCGCACGTCTAATCCTAACCAATTTATCGATTCGATTTTTCACATCACAAACCACATTCAAACCAATATCACAATCAATCACCAAACAATCAAACAAACAAGTCCATGGTCTGTGGACGATTGTGTCGGGTGTTACTAAGCACCGTCTGCATCCTAGTATAAATATATAACTAGAAAAGAAATAGAAAGGTGAGAAATTCTCACCGATAGCTATCCTAGCTCCACGGCACTTCGTTGATAGAAATCTTCATTGTTTTCGCATCTTTGTCAGCTTCGTTGCCCGTAGCCACTATATATATAAAAATCGAATTTTTACTTCGTTATTCACTATATAAAAATCGAATTTTTATTTCAAAGTTCAATAAATAAAAATCGAACTTTTATTATACTATTCAAAATATAAAAATCGAATTTTTTTATTTCAAAGTTCAATATATAAAAATCATATTTTTATTTCGAAGTTCAATATATAAAAATCATATTTTTTTCTTCGACTTACGATATATAGAAATCTGATTTTTCCTTTTAAATTTCTAATCTCTTCCTAGTTTAGAAATCATTTTAAATTCAGTTTAAAAATCATTTTCCCTTTCAAAATAAAATCAGTTTTACTTCCTATAAAAATCAGTTTTAACTTTAAAAATGAAATCAGTTTTTACTTTAAAAATGAAATCAGTTTTTACTTTAAAAATGAAATCAGTTTTTACTTTAAAAATGAAATCAGTTTTTACTTTAAAAATGAAATCAGTTTTTACTTTAAAAATGAAATCAGTTTTTTACTTTAAAAATGAAATCAGTTTTTACTTTAATTTAAAAATCGGTTTTTACTTTCATTTAAAAATCGGTTTTCTGTTTTAAATTAAAAAAAAAAGTAAATAAATTAAAAACTTACAGCATTTTGCAGAAGGGGGGGTCGGCTGCTTCGTCGAGGGTTCGGACGAGGGAGGGGGTCGGCTTCGTCGAGGGTTCGGAGGAGGGAGGGGGTCGGCTTCGTTGAGGGTTCGGAGGAGGGAGGGGGTCTAGCGATTCTGGTGGGCTCGCGCGAAGCGTTGCAGAGGAGAGGAGAGAGGATCGGTGACTTCGACGAGGGGGCCAGAGGGAGTAGCCGGAGTCGCGATGGAGGTCGGCGGCGAACTCCTGGAGGCGGGCGCGATTCGTCATCGAGGGGTTTTTTTCTCTTTTTTTTTTTATTTTGAATCTGAAATAAATCGTGGGGGGGGGGGGGGGCTGGTAGTTAAGGGGAGAAAGGGAGAGAGAATTTAATTTTTTATTTATTTAATTATTTTATTCATTAAAAGTTGACTTTTTCATATGTCCTCGAAACGAGGCCCACCGCCTGTCGTCCACAGCGTTTCACCCCCATCCCGAACTCAATGGGATATGTACCGCAAGCTGATTCGATCGTCTCGATAAGTTTCCTTTGAATTTACATTTAAATCACTATATTGAATTTTAAACGTACATTTCAAATTACCGGGGTCACATACGAACTTTAAAAATTCCAGAAAAAATATTTTCTAGCTTCGTATTGACGATACGGTCCTAACAAAACTAGTTTCGTCCAATTCTGAGACCGTTTGAAAAATGGCCAATTTCCAGTCGATTAAAATCAACTGAAACTGGTCAAACGCGTTTTCCTTTGCCACGCTCACATATTGATTCGAAAAATTATGAAATTTGGAATCTAGCAATAACTCGACAACACGGACCCAACAAAACTGGTTTCGTCGAAATCCGAGGTCGTTTGCAAAATGTCCATTTTTAAGGGCCTGAATTCCATAGCGACTATTCAGAATTTTCAACTGGACATATCTTTTGAATCCTGATATGAAATCCTGATTTTTCGGATTCGTTGGAAAGATATTCACTATTAGATTCCATTATTTTTGGTTTCACTAAAATCCGGATTGTTTTGCACCCGGTACATTCAATTGAAGTTTGAAATCGAATTATCGAACTACCGCGCCAATTTCAATTCTATATATAATTATTATATATTCTAACGACGACGTATATAATATATACGTTCTAATTATATTCAAAATAGATTTCTCGTCGATATTATTTAAAATAATTCATTTTAAATAATTAAAACTCGCTAAAATTGCCTAAATAAAAATTTTAAACTGGCTCAGATTTTCGGGTTGTTACAATCTCCCCCACTTAAAACTTTTCGTCCCCGAAAAGGAACAAAGTCGAAAGTGGTTTGATTATTCAACTCTACGCTCGATCTGACTTCCATTCTCCAACTCTTTAGTTTCTGAGAATTTTCAAAATTTCAAAAATTTGGCTAACACCCTAAATTTTTGAAAAATTTCGCCATAACCTCCCCTGCACCGGGAGCATCGGGGAATTTCAAATAGCTTCCCCGGTCCTTCAGATCTCAAAAAGAAAAAGAAAAAGCCAAGCGGCTAGCCAATAGGCTCATAAAATCATCATCACCCAAACAAAACAGGAAATTATGTAGTAAACATGTACCTATTTGTCGGGCAAACAAATTTTATTCTCTGCTCTAGCCTCCTTGCTATGACCTGTTCAATGATATACATGTATATGCAAGCAAATGCGACCAATTTTCAATACAGTTCAATATTTGATTTAATTAGGCTAAATGGCTAAAAATTATCAAACAAATAAACATACAACACAAACATCAATCAATTAGTGAATTAGAGTTTCAAATTCATAACTTTGATATATAGTCAAAAATCAGATTTTTGATGCCAAATCACAACAAATAAATCTAGCTATATAAGTTTTGGTTCTCACACCCGTCTAATGGAAATATATAGAAAATCACACCTTCGAAACTCGAATACCAATTCTGATGATGTCTAGACTATCATCAGAATCGTCTCCGGGCGACTAGAGTGTGGCTCTATATCTATCCAGTATATTAAAATTTCGAATACACGCGGATCAGACGTATACGCAAAATCTATATATACTGGATTGTCCACATCAATATAAATAGATAATCAACTACGAATAATTGATTTAAATTTTCAAAACAAAATTTGTTTTCACTTTAAAAATATACTTTTCACACTCGTTCTAGGATACTACTGATCCCATCTCTAACGAGTCATTCTAATTGGATATTACTAATCCAATATCTGATGAATTCTTTCGTATGGTTCTAATGTGCCTTGTTCTCTAAGCTCTATAAACCAAAGCTCTAATACCAACTGTGACGGCAAGGAATCTCGCTCGGTCCGAACCAGTCGCTAAACCGATCCAGGCCGTTCGAAACGCCCTATCGTTCGAGAACACGACAAAACAGAACGCATACAGAAGAACATTTCACTATATATTACAACAGTGCATCAGATTACAAGAATATACCGAGTATAACCGAATAAATATTACACAGAAATATCAGAGATTTAAATTACATTTAAAAACATAGCAGCGGAAAAATAATACAATACACAACTAGAATGAGATATACGGATACAAAGCTTTCCGGATATCGTTCCAGCTGTAAACCAGGATCCTGTGAATATAAATCTGCAAAACCAAAACTACTAGCTGCCCGTGTCAAAATAAGGGCACCCAGAGTTTAGGTTAAAACAATAAACTCCAGGTCAGTCATGTGACTGGTGTGAGAACTAAAACAGTTAATAATCTTTATTTTAAACGTTAGGTAAATCAAGGGACCACGCCGTATAACACGGAACAGGTTTCCTCCCAAGGATACCAGTGCATAAAACAACAGCGCAATGCTAAATAAAGAAGAATGAAGCTGTTATAAGACCCAGGTCCTATCACACAATGCAACGCAAACCGGGGGATAGGGTTTTTACCTTATAACAGCCAAAGAATGCTTGATACGTTTAAAACAAATCATTTGATACTATTATAAGTGCATAGTGTATAAAACAACTTCAAATCATAAGTATCAATCATAGGCGGCATGAATGCCCCATACCACTATGTCGCCATATATAGGTTTACAAATAAAACCGCAAATGTCACGTATTTGGAAATTGGATTTCCATCTATGAACCGAGGCAAGGGATTGTCCTCACCGTCTTCGAGACAATCTAGCCCATGTCTCCGGAACAGCCGCAACTGCCCCTTGGAGCGACAGGGCCGGTCCACACGGAGTGGATTATAGTGCCTGAACAATACGTCTCTCCACCCTATGGGGCGTAAACGAGCCAACGAATGACTCCATCGGTTCGAGAACGACCGATCAATCCGAGGCGCCTCGCAACAGCAACAACCACATAAGTCAAACTCGTCAGGGCGTGTAAAACCACTGACGCCACTTCTAGCTAGAAAGAAACGCATGTCCTCCCTGAGGTCCTCTCCCGTTTTTGGTTCATACCGGGTGTGAAACTCGCGAAGTAAACGTTACACAAAGCTACGCCACAAAGGTCGTGCTTTGATCATCACCACAAGACTTTGCTTTTCAACAGAAGCCTCGATCAATTGCCACTTAGGCATGCCACACAGGCAATTCACTCCATGCGTTTGATATCCATCAATATATAACCCCTGAGCTCGTACGTCTCAGAGAAGGGCGTTAAGCAAGAGAATAAATTCTCCGCCGCCAAACAGATATATATTTAATAGAGATCAATCACACGGACTAAAATCCAATGTCAGACACACAGTCCATTTACAAGTCCGTTCTGGGTCTGAACGAAACCGGAGGCACCTAGTACCCCGCATATCCATCGATCTCCAAGTACGTCTGGACGATCACCAACTGTTTCCATCTTCTTGGGTGTACAGCCCAATCAAGATCATCAGTTATCACCCAAACGACGTGAAGAACTCCGGTCTTCGACCATCGTCTTCATCTTCGACTTATCGTCGTATCAGTTATCCAGAATGGGATAAACCCGGTCTTCCCGAATAACTCGCGTATATTTTAAATAAGTGTTACACAAACACAACATACGCCTCATTCCGATTCATTAGTCACTAACCGTAAATTAATCAAGAGAATAATTCCCCAAATATTAACCCCGAAGGCCGAAACCAACATCAGATCAATATCTAGAAAACCATTCTGCTTGGCTAACCGACAGTTAGTTTCTAAATTTCACGTTCAAATCTAATTAAAGATTTAACTATCGCCTGGAGCAAAACTGGTGATACTCCATTCTCGATCTTTTCAATCTAATTAAAGATTCATTAAAACTCCACTTAGTTTTAATCATTATCTGGGTTAAAGAATCAGTGTCATTTAAAACACGATTCACGATAAACCCAAAATCACATTCCATTAATTATCGGGTTAAAGAACAAGTGTTATTTAAAACACTGTTCACGATAAACCCAAAAATCAATACCAATTCAATTCCAATTAAATATCATTTAATTGGTACACTTCATTAAATCTAAATAAAAAGATTTAATCTTTTCTCAACTGGGTTCAAGAACAGTGTTAGTGAAGACACCATTCACGACAAACCCAAATCACATTCGATATTCAATACAAGGCTCTGAATAGAAAATATATCGGCTTATATTCAATATCGAATTCTACGACTAACAAATGTCGTATTGGAAATAACGATACAAATATATATCTTTCAAATTTCCATAACAACACCTGTAATATCACGAATTCCAACATCGAAATATTCCGAAGACAATTTCGATTCAAATCCACTCCAATGCAATCATTGGAAATTTTGGTTATTTTCAAAACCATTTCAAATTCAATTTATTTATTTAAAAATAAATAGAATTATAATTCTAGTTCAAAACTAGTTCATTTCGATAAAAATCTATTTTTATCTTTTCAAATATGGAGTTTTTCATCCCAAACTTTCACAAATCATTTCTTATGATTTTACACAAATTATTACTATTTTTAATAATTTTATCAAGGCCCGTACAGTCGATTTCCATCAACGGCCATCGAACTGCACTTACAGCGACCTTTTTCAAATTTGATTTGGACATAATTCCAAATCCAACCGTTAGATTTCTAATTTCTAATATTCTTTAGAAAGCTCTTCTCGATACGAACCCAACGGTTCCGGTTTTAGGAGAATCCGACGGTCGGATCTCCCGTAATGTCCGTTTGAAATAAATGGTCGAAATTCACGAACTGCCGCGGCGCGGCGCGTTCTATTCAGGCCATTATATTATATATATAATATATATAATATATATTTCGTCGATTTCCATTTAAAACGAATTATATACATAGTTTTAAACTCGTTTCAAAAGTAATTTCAACTTCCATTTCAATTCAAATCAAAATTGAATTCTTCTTTATAAATTCGTTTTAAAATTCATTTCTATTCAATTCAAATTTCAATTCAATTTGAATTCATTTCAATTCACTTTCGATTCAATTTGAATTCGTTTTCAATTCAATTCATTTCGAAATCGTTTTCAATTCAATTCATTTCGAAATCGTTTTCTATTCAATTCATTTCGAAATCGTTTTCTATTCAATTCATTTCGAAATCGTTTTCTATTCAATTCATTTCGAAATTGTTTTCAATTCAATTCATTTCGAAATTGTTTTCTATTCAATTCATTTCGAAATCGTTTTCAATTCAATTCATTTTGAAATCGTTTTCAATTCAATTCCTTTCGAAATCGTTTTCAATTCAATTCATTTCGAAATCGTTTTCAATTCAATTCATTTCGAAATCGTTTTCAATTCAATTCATTTCGAAATCGTTTTCAATTCAATTCATTTCGAAATCGTTTTCAATTCAATTCATTTCAAAATGAATAAAATCGATATAAATATCGTTCACGTCAAAATGGCGTTAATCTAATCAACACGGCTTCATAAATTTCTATTTTCAAAATAGTTGTTATTATCAAAATATTTCGTTCAACACATGACCAATCTCAATGGATGAGTACTGTCAACACATGAACTTTTATTTTATAATATTCTTTATTTTTCAAATTGGAATGAGGCCCAATCAATTACCATATAAAGTTAATTATATGGATTTTCATACAACACATGTATATAATGACATTGAAAATAATCAACCATCAACCAAAGTGCACTACACTGTATAAGCATCAAATATAGGTATTCAACGCTTATAACAGCCTGTCAATCAATCGATCGACACATTTAATCAATCAGGATGAGTGAACTTCAAATTTCATCCCAACACCCGTGTGGGGTTTCAAACAATCAAACACCTATTTTATTTGTGCTGCTGGGCGATGTGTAAAATTTATCGTCCCAATCAATGTCATTCAAATAGGTGTACATAAACAAACCGTCCGGTTTATAGATGAATATTTTATTTTATTCACTTCACGTTAAAAATTATATTTTTAACGATAAAACATTTTATTTCAACCTATGAATTTCTATTCAATTCATTTATTCAATAAAATGATATTTTTATTTTTCTAACATATTTTAGAAAATTTCGGCGGCATAACGGCACGATACTAGAAACGGGACGAGGCCTAGCCTTATCCCCGGTCTAGTGAAGGCCCACGCCATTCACACATCAATCAAATCAATTTCGTTATGCAAACCACAGAATTTGGAGTAAGAGTCTAACCTAGCCTTACTCCTTCGCCTTATAACGGCGCACGTCTAATCCTAACCAATTTATCGATTCGATTTTTCACATCACAAACCACATTCAAACCAATATCACAATCAATCACCAAACAATCAAACAAACAAGTCCATGGTCTGTGGACGATTGTGTCGGGTGTTACTAAGCACCGTCTGCATCCTAGTATAAATATATAACTAGAAAAGAAATAGAAAGGTGAGAAATTCTCACCGATAGCTATCCTAGCTCCACGGCACTTCGTTGATAGAAATCTTCATTGTTTTCGCATCTTTGTCAGCTTCGTTGCCCGTAGCCACTATATATATAAAAATCGAATTTTTACTTCGTTATTCACTATATAAAAATCGAATTTTTATTTCAAAGTTCAATAAATAAAAATCGAACTTTTATTATACTATTCAAAATATAAAAATCGAATTTTTTTATTTCAAAGTTCAATATATAAAAATCATATTTTTATTTCGAAGTTCAATATATAAAAATCATATTTTTTTCTTCGACTTACGATATATAGAAATCTGATTTTTCCTTTTAAATTTCTAATCTCTTCCTAGTTTAGAAATCATTTTAAATTCAGTTTAAAAATCATTTTCCCTTTCAAAATAAAATCAGTTTTACTTCCTATAAAAATCAGTTTTAACTTTAAAAATGAAATCAGTTTTTACTTTAAAAATGAAATCAGTTTTTACTTTAAAAATGAAATCAGTTTTTACTTTAAAAATGAAATCAGTTTTTACTTTAAAAATGAAATCAGTTTTTTACTTTAAAAATGAAATCAGTTTTTACTTTAATTTAAAAATCGGTTTTTACTTTCATTTAAAAATCGGTTTTCTATTTTAAATTAAAAAAAAAAGTAAATAAATTAAAAACTTACAGCATTTTGCAGAAAGGGGGGGGGGGTCGGCTGCTTCGTCGAGGGTTCGGAGGAGGGAGGGGGTCGGCTTCGTCGAGGGTTCGGAGGAGGGAGGGGGTCGGCTTCGTTGAGGGTTCGGAGGAGGGAGGGGGTCTAGCGATTCTGGTGGGCTCGCGCGAAGCGTTGCAGAGGAGAGGAGAGAGGATCGGTGACTTCGACGAGGGGGCCAGAGGGAGTAGCCGGAGTCGCGATGGAGGTCGGCGGCGAACTCCTGGAGGCGGGCGCGATTCGTCATCGAGGGGTTTTTTTCTCTTTTTTTTTTATTTTGAATCTGAAATAAATCGTGGGGGGGGGGGCTGGTAGTTAAGGGGAGAAAGGGAGAGAGAATTTAATTTTTTATTTATTTAATTATTTTATTCATTAAAAGTTGACTTTTTCATATGTCCTCGAAACGAGGCCCACCGCCTGTCGTCCACAGCGTTTCACCCCCATCCCGAACTCAATGGGATATGTACCGCAAGCTGATTCGATCGTCTCGATAAGTTTCCTTTGAATTTACATTTAAATCACTATATTGAATTTTAAACGTACATTTCAAATTACCGGGGTCACATACGAACTTTAAAAATTCCAGAAAAAATATTTTCTAGCTTCGTATTGACGATACGGTCCTAACAAAACTAGTTTCGTCCAATTTTGAGACCGTTTGAAAAATGGCCAATTTCCAGTCGATTAAAATCAACTGAAACTGGTCAAACGCGTTTTCCTTTGCCACGCCCGCATATTGATTCGAAAAATTATGAAATTTGGAATCTAGCAATAACTCGACAACACGGACCCAACAAAACTGGTTTCGTCGAAATCCGAGGTCGTTTGCAAAATGTCCATTTTTAAGGGCCTGAATTCCATAGCGACTATTCAGAATTTTCAACTGGACATATCTTTTGAATCCTGATATGAAATCCTGATTTTTCGGATTCGTTGGAAAGATATTCACTATTAGATTCCATTATTTTTGGTTTCACTAAAATCCGGATTGTTTTGCACCCGGTACATTCAATTGAAGTTTGAAATCGAATTATCGAACTACCGCGCCAATTTCAATTCTATATATAATTATTATATATTCTAACGACGACGTATATAATATATACGTTCTAATTATATTCAAAATAGATTTCTCGTCGATATTATTTAAAATAATTCATTTTAAATAATTAAAACTCGCTAAAATTGCCTAAATAAAAATTTTAAACTGGCCCAGATTTTCGGGTTGTTACAATCTCCCCCACTTAAAACTTTTCGTCCCCGAAAAGGAACAAAGTCGAAAGTGGTTTGATTATTCAACTCTACGCTCGATCTGACTTCCATTCTCCAACTCTTTAGTTTCTGAGAATTTTCAAAATTTCAAAAATTTGGCTAACACCCTAAATTTTTGAAAAATTTCGCCATAACCTCCCCTGCACCGGGAGCATCGGGGAATTTCAAATAGCTTCCCCGGTCCTTCAGATCTCAAAAAGAAAAAGAAAAAGCCAAGCGGCTAGCCAATAGGCTCATAAAATCATCATCACCCAAACAAAACAGGAAATTATGTAGTAAACATGTACCTATTTGTCGGGCAAACAAATTTTATTCTCTGCTCTAGCCTCCTTGCTATGACCTGTTCAATGATATACATGTATATGCAAGCAAATGCGACCAATTTTCAATACAGTTCAATATTTGATTTAATTAGGCTAAATGGCTAAAAATTATCAAACAAATAAACATACAACACAAACATCAATCAATTAGTGAATTAGAGTTTCAAATTCATAACTTTGATATATAGTCAAAAATCAGATTTTTGATGCCAAATCACAACAAATAAATCTAGCTATATAAGTTTTGGTTCTCACACCCGTCTAATGGAAATATATAGAAAATCACACCTTCGAAACTCGAATACCAATTCTGATGATGTCTAGACTATCATCAGAATCGTCTCCGGGCGACTAGAGTGTGGCTCTATATCTATCCAGTATATTAAAATTTCGAATACACGCGGATCAGACGTATACGCAAAATCTATATATACTGGATTGTCCACATCAATATAAATAGATAATCAACTACGAATAATTGATTTAAATTTTCAAAACAAAATTTGTTTTCACTTTAAAAATATACTTTTCACACTCGTTCTAGGATACTACTGATCCCATCTCTAACGAGTCATTCTAATTGGATATTACTAATCCAATATCTGATGAATTCTTTCGTATGGTTCTAATGTGCCTTGTTCTCTAAGCTCTATAAACCAAAGCTCTAATACCAACTGTGACGGCAAGGAATCTCGCTCGGTCCGAACCAGTCGCTAAACCGATCCAGGCCGTTCGAAACGCCCTATCGTTCGAGAACACGACAAAACAGAACGCATACAGAAGAACATTTCACTATATATTACAACAGTGCATCAGATTACAAGAATATACCGAGTATAACCGAATAAATATTACACAGAAATATCAGAGATTTAAATTACATTTAAAAACATAGCAGCGGAAAAATAATACAATACACAACTAGAATGAGATATACGGATACAAAGCTTTCCGGATATCGTTCCAGCTGTAAACCAGGATCCTGTGAATATAAATCTGCAAAACCAAAACTACTAGCTGCCCGTGTCAAAATAAGGGCACCCAGAGTTTAGGTTAAAACAATAAACTCCAGGTCAGTCATGTGACTGGTGTGAGAACTAAAACAGTTAATAATCTTTATTTTAAACGTTAGGTAAATCAAGGGACCACGCCGTATAACACGGAACAGGTTTCCTCCCAAGGATACCAGTGCATAAAACAACAGCGCAATGCTAAATAAAGAAGAATGAAGCTGTTATAAGACCCAGGTCCTATCACACAATGCAACGCAAACCGGGGGATAGGGTTTTTACCTTATAACAGCCAAAGAATGCTTGATACGTTTAAAACAAATCATTTGATACTATTATAAGTGCATAGTGTATAAAACAACTTCAAATCATAAGTATCAATCATAGGCGGCATGAATGCCCCATACCACTATGTCGCCATATATAGGTTTACAAATAAAACCGCAAATGTCACGTATTTGGAAATTGGATTTCCATCTATGAACCGAGGCAAGGGATCGTCCTCACCGTCTTCGAGACAATCTAGCCCATGTCTCCGGAACAGCCGCAACTGCCCCTTGGAGCGACAGGGCCGGTCCACACGGAGTGGATTATAGTGCCTGAACAATACGTCTCTCCACCCTATGGGGCGTAAACGAGCCAACGAATGACTCCATCGGTTCGAGAACGACCGATCAATCCGAGGCGCCTCGCAACAGCAACAACCACATAAGTCAAACTCGTCAGGGCGTGTAAAACCACTGACGCCACTTCTAGCTAGAAAGAAACGCATGTCCTCCCTGAGGTCCTCTCCCGTTTTTGGTTCATACCGGGTGTGAAACTCGCGAAGTAAACGTTACACAAAGCTACGCCACAAAGGTCGTGCTTTGATCATCACCACAAGACTTTGCTTTTCAACAGAAGCCTCGATCAATTGCCACTTAGGCATGCCACACAGGCAATTCACTCCATGCGTTTGATATCCATCAATATATAACCCCTGAGCTCGTACGTCTCAGAGAAGGGCGTTAAGCAAGAGAATAAATTCTCCGCCGCCAAACAGATATATATTTAATAGAGATCAATCACACGGACTAAAATCCAATGTCAGACACACAGTCCATTTACAAGTCCGTTCTGGGTCTGAACGAAACCGGAGGCACCTAGTACCCCGCATATCCATCGATCTCCAAGTACGTCTGGACGATCACCAACTGTTTCCATCTTCTTGGGTGTACAGCCCAATCAAGATCATCAGTTATCACCCAAACGACGTGAAGAACTCCGGTCTTCGACCATCGTCTTCATCTTCGACTTATCGTCGTATCAGTTATCCAGAATGGGATAAACCCGGTCTTCCCGAATAACTCGCGTATATTTTAAATAAGTGTTACACAAACACAACATACGCCTCATTCCGATTCATTAGTCACTAACCGTAAATTAATCAAGAGAATAATTCCCCAAATATTAACCCCGAAGGCCGAAACCAACATCAGATCAATATCTAGAAAACCATTCTGCTTGGCTAACCGACAGTTAGTTTCTAAATTTCACGTTCAAATCTAATTAAAGATTTAACTATCGCCTGGAGCAAAACTGGTGATACTCCATTCTCGATCTTTTCAATCTAATTAAAGATTCATTAAAACTCCACTTAGTTTTAATCATTATCTGGGTTAAAGAATCAGTGTCATTTAAAACACGATTCACGATAAACCCAAAATCACATTCCATTAATTATCGGGTTAAAGAACAAGTGTTATTTAAAACACTGTTCACGATAAACCCAAAAATCAATACCAATTCAATTCCAATTAAATATCATTTAATTGGTACACTTCATTAAATCTAAATAAAAAGATTTAATCTTTTCTCAACTGGGTTCAAGAACAGTGTTAGTGAAGACACCATTCACGACAAACCCAAATCACATTCGATATTCAATACAAGGCTCTGAATAGAAAATATATCGGCTTATATTCAATATCGAATTCTACGACTAACAAATGTCGTATTGGAAATAACGATACAAATATATATCTTTCAAATTTCCATAACAACACCTGTAATATCACGAATTCCAACATCGAAATATTCCGAAGACAATTTCGATTCAAATCCACTCCAATGCAATCATTGGAAATTTTGGTTATTTTCAAAACCATTTCAAATTCAATTTATTTATTTAAAAATAAATAGAATTATAATTCTAGTTCAAAACTAGTTCATTTCGATAAAAATCTATTTTTATCTTTTCAAATATGGAGTTTTTCATCCCAAACTTTCACAAATCATTTCTTATGATTTTACACAAATTATTACTATTTTTAATAATTTTATCAAGGCCCGTACAGTCGATTTCCATCAACGGCCATCGAACTGCACTTACAGCGACCTTTTTCAAATTTGATTTGGACATAATTCCAAATCCAACCGTTAGATTTCTAATTTCTAATATTCTTTAGAAAGCTCTTCTCGATACGAACCCAACGGTTCCGGTTTTAGGAGAATCCGACGGTCGGATCTCCCGTAATGTCCGTTTGAAATAAATGGTCGAAATTCACGAACTGCCGCGGCGCGGCGCGTTCTATTCAGGCCATTATATTATATATATAATATATATAATATATATTTCGTCGATTTCCATTTAAAACGAATTATATACATAGTTTTAAACTCGTTTCAAAAGTAATTTCAACTTCCATTTCAATTCAAATCAAAATTGAATTCTTCTTTATAAATTCGTTTTAAAATTCATTTCTATTCAATTCAATTTGAATTCATTTCAATTCACTTTCGATTCAATTTGAATTCGTTTTCAATTCAATTCATTTCGAAATCGTTTTCAATTCAATTCATTTCGAAATCGTTTTCTATTCAATTCATTTCGAAATCGTTTTCTATTCAATTCATTTCGAAATCGTTTTCAATTCAATTCATTTCGAAATTGTTTTCAATTCAATTCATTTCGAAATTGTTTTCTATTCAATTCATTTCGAAATCGTTTTCAATTCAATTCATTTCGAAATCGTTTTCAATTCAATTCCTTTCGAAATCGTTTTCAATTCAATTCATTTCGAAATCGTTTTCAATTCAATTCATTTCGAAATCGTTTTCAATTCAATTCATTTCGAAATCGTTTTCAATTCAATTCATTTCGAAATCGTTTTCAATTCAATTCATTTCAAAATGAATAAAATCGATATAAATATCGTTCACGTCAAAATGGCGTTAATCTAATCAACACGGCTTCATAAATTTCTATTTTCAAAATAGTTGTTATTATCAAAATATTTCGTTCAACACATGACCAATCTCAATGGATGAGTACTGTCAACACATGAACTTTTATTTTATAATATTCTTTATTTTTCAAATTGGAATGAGGCCCAATCAATTACCATATAGAGTTAATTATATGGATTTTCATACAACACATGTATATAATGACATTGAAAATAATCAACCATCAACCAAAGTGCACTACACTGTATAAGCATCAAATATAGGTATTCAACGCTTATAACAGCCTGTCAATCAATCGATCGACACATTTAATCAATCAGGATGAGTGAACTTCAAATTTCATCCCAACACCCGTGTGGGGTTTCAAACAATCAAACACCTATTTTATTTGTGCTGCTGGGCGATGTGTAAAATTTATCGTCCCAATCAATGTCATTCAAATAGGTGTACATAAACAAACCGTCCGGTTTATAGATGAATATTTTATTTTATTCACTTCACGTTAAAAATTATATTTTTAACGATAAAACATTTTATTTCAACCTATGAATTTCTATTCAATTCATTTATTCAATAAAATGATATTTTTATTTTTCTAACATATTTTAGAAAATTTCGGCGGCATAACGGCACGATACTAGAAACGGGACGAGGCCTAGCCTTATCCCCGGTCTAGTGAAGGCCCACGCCATTCACACATCAATCAAATCAATTTCGTTATGCAAACCACAGAATTTGGAGTAAGAGTCTAACCTAGCCTTACTCCTTCGCCTTATAACGGCGCACGTCTAATCCTAACCAATTTATCGATTCGATTTTTCACATCACAAACCACATTCAAACCAATATCACAATCAATCACCAAACAATCAAACAAACAAGTCCATGGTCTGTGGACGATTGTGTCGGGTGTTACTAAGCACCGTCTGCATCCTAGTATAAATATATAACTAGAAAAGAAATAGAAAGGTGAGAAATTCTCACCGATAGCTATCCTAGCTCCACGGCACTTCGTTGATAGAAATCTTCATTGTTTTCGCATCTTTGTCAGCTTCGTTGCCCGTAGCCACTATATATATAAAAATCGAATTTTTACTTCGTTATTCACTATATAAAAATCGAATTTTTATTTCAAAGTTCAATAAATAAAAATCGAACTTTTATTATACTATTCAAAATATAAAAATCGAATTTTTTTATTTCAAAGTTCAATATATAAAAATCATATTTTTATTTCGAAGTTCAATATATAAAAATCATATTTTTTTCTTCGACTTACGATATATAGAAATCTGATTTTTCCTTTTAAATTTCTAATCTCTTCCTAGTTTAGAAATCATTTTAAATTCAGTTTAAAAATCATTTTCCCTTTCAAAATAAAATCAGTTTTACTTCCTATAAAAATCAGTTTTAACTTTAAAAATAAAATCAGTTTTTACTTTAAAAATGAAATCAGTTTTTACTTTAAAAATGAAATCAGTTTTTACTTTAAAAATGAAATCAGTTTTTACTTTAAAAATGAAATCAGTTTTTACTTTAAAAATGAAATCAGTTTTTTACTTTAAAAATGAAATCAGTTTTTACTTTAATTTAAAAATCGGTTTTTACTTTCATTTAAAAATCGGTTTTCTATTTTAAATTAAAAAAAAAAAAGTAAATAAATTAAAAACTTACAGCATTTTGCAGAAAGGGGGGGGGTCGGCTGCTTCGTCGAGGGTTCGGAGGAGGGAGGGGGTCGGCTTCGTCGAGGGTTCGGAGGAGGGAGGGGGTCGGCTTCGTTGAGGGTTCGGAGGAGGGAGGGGGTCTAGCGATTCTGGTGGGCTCGCGCGAAGCGTTGCAGAGGAGAGGAGAGAGGATCGGTGACTTCGACGAGGGGGCCAGAGGGAGTAGCCGGAGTCGCGATGGAGGTCGGCGGCGAACTCCTGGAGGCGGGCGCGATTCGTCATCGAGGGGTTTTTTTCTCTCTTTTTTTTTTATTTTGAATCTGAAATAAATCGTGGGGGGGGGGGGGCTGGTAGTTAAGGGGAGAAAGGGAGAGAGAATTTAATTTTTTATTTATTTAATTATTTTATTCATTAAAAGTTGACTTTTTCATATGTCCTCGAAACGAGGCCCACCGCCTGTCGTCCACAGCGTTTCACCCCCATCCCGAACTCAATGGGATATGTACCGCAAGCTGATTCGATCGTCTCGATAAGTTTCCTTTGAATTTACATTTAAATCACTATATTGAATTTTAAACGTACATTTCAAATTACCGGGGTCACATACGAACTTTAAAAATTCCAGAAAAAATATTTTCTAGCTTCGTATTGACGATACGGTCCTAACAAAACTAGTTTCGTCCAATTCTGAGACCATTTGAAAAATGGCCAATTTCCAGTCGATTAAAATCAACTGAAACTGGTCAAACGCGTTTTCCTTTGCCACGCCCGCATATTGATTCGAAAAATTATGAAATTTGGAATCTAGCAATAACTCGACAACACGGACCCAACAAAACTGGTTTCGTCGAAATCCGAGGTCGTTTGCAAAATGTCCATTTTTAAGGGCCTGAATTCCATAGCGACTATTCAGAATTTTCAACTGGACATATCTTTTGAATCCTGATATGAAATCCTGATTTTTCGGATTCGTTGGAAAGATATTCACTATTAGATTCCATTATTTTTGGTTTCACTAAAATCCGGATTGTTTTGCACCCGGTACATTCAATTGAAGTTTGAAATCGAATTATCGAACTACCGCGCCAATTTCAATTCTATATATAATTATTATATATTCTAACGACGACGTATATAATATATACGTTCTAATTATATTCAAAATAGATTTCTCGTCGATATTATTTAAAATAATTCATTTTAAATAATTAAAACTCGCTAAAATTGCCTAAATAAAAATTTTAAACTGGCCCAGATTTTCGGGTTGTTACAATCTCCCCCACTTAAAACTTTTCGTCCCCGAAAAGGAACAAAGTCGAAAGTGGTTTGATTATTCAACTCTACGCTCGATCTGACTTCCATTCTCCAACTCTTTAGTTTCTGAGAATTTTCAAAATTTCAAAAATTTGGCTAACACCCTAAATTTTTGAAAAATTTCGCCATAACCTCCCCTGCACCGGGAGCATCGGGGAATTTCAAATAGCTTCCCCGGTCCTTCAGATCTCAAAAAGAAAAAGAAAAAGCCAAGCGGCTAGCCAATAGGCTCATAAAATCATCATCACCCAAACAAAACAGGAAATTATGTAGTAAACATGTACCTATTTGTCGGGCAAACAAATTTTATTCTCTGCTCTAGCCTCCTTGCTATGACCTGTTCAATGATATACATGTATATGCAAGCAAATGCGACCAATTTTCAATACAGTTCAATATTTGATTTAATTAGGCTAAATGGCTAAAAATTATCAAACAAATAAACATACAACACAAACATCAATCAATTAGTGAATTAGAGTTTCAAATTCATAACTTTGATATATAGTCAAAAATCAGATTTTTGATGCCAAATCACAACAAATAAATCTAGCTATATAAGTTTTGGTTCTCACACCCGTCTAATGGAAATATATAGAAAATCACACCTTCGAAACTCGAATACCAATTCTGATGATGTCTAGACTATCATCAGAATCGTCTCCGGGCGACTAGAGTGTGGCTCTATATCTATCCAGTATATTAAAATTTCGAATACACGCGGATCAGACGTATACGCAAAATCTATATATACTGGATTGTCCACATCAATATAAATAGATAATCAACTACGAATAATTGATTTAAATTTTCAAAACAAAATTTGTTTTCACTTTAAAAATATACTTTTCACACTCGTTCTAGGATACTACTGATCCCATCTCTAACGAGTCATTCTAATTGGATATTACTAATCCAATATCTGATGAATTCTTTCGTATGGTTCTAATGTGCCTTGTTCTCTAAGCTCTATAAACCAAAGCTCTAATACCAACTGTGACGGCAAGGAATCTCGCTCGGTCCGAACCAGTCGCTAAACCGATCCAGGCCGTTCGAAACGCCCTATCGTTCGAGAACACGACAAAACAGAACGCATACAGAAGAACATTTCACTATATATTACAACAGTGCATCAGATTACAAGAATATACCGAGTATAACCGAATAAATATTACACAGAAATATCAGAGATTTAAATTACATTTAAAAACATAGCAGCGGAAAAATAATACAATACACAACTAGAATGAGATATACGGATACAAAGCTTTCCGGATATCGTTCCAGCTGTAAACCAGGATCCTGTGAATATAAATCTGCAAAACCAAAACTACTAGCTGCCCGTGTCAAAATAAGGGCACCCAGAGTTTAGGTTAAAACAATAAACTCCAGGTCAGTCATGTGACTGGTGTGAGAACTAAAACAGTTAATAATCTTTATTTTAAACGTTAGGTAAATCAAGGGACCACGCCGTATAACACGGAACAGGTTTCCTCCCAAGGATACCAGTGCATAAAACAACAGCGCAATGCTAAATAAAGAAGAATGAAGCTGTTATAAGACCCAGGTCCTATCACACAATGCAACGCAAACCGGGGGATAGGGTTTTTACCTTATAACAGCCAAAGAATGCTTGATACGTTTAAAACAAATCATTTGATACTATTATAAGTGCATAGTGTATAAAACAACTTCAAATCATAAGTATCAATCATAGGCGGCATGAATGCCCCATACCACTATGTCGCCATATATAGGTTTACAAATAAAACCGCAAATGTCACGTATTTGGAAATTGGATTTCCATCTATGAACCGAGGCAAGGGATCGTCCTCACCGTCTTCGAGACAATCTAGCCCATGTCTCCGGAACAGCCGCAACTGCCCCTTGGAGCGACAGGGCCGGTCCACACGGAGTGGATTATAGTGCCTGAACAATACGTCTCTCCACCCTATGGGGCGTAAACGAGCCAACGAATGACTCCATCAGTTCGAGAACGACCGATCAATCCGAGGCGCCTCGCAACAGCAACAACCACATAAGTCAAACTCGTCAGGGCGTGTAAAACCACTGACGCCACTTCTAGCTAGAAAGAAACGCATGTCCTCCCTGAGGTCCTCTCCCGTTTTTGGTTCATACCGGGTGTGAAACTCGCGAAGTAAACGTTACACAAAGCTACGCCACAAAGGTCGTGCTTTGATCATCACCACAAGACTTTGCTTTTCAACAGAAGCCTCGATCAATTGCCACTTAGGCATGCCACACAGGCAATTCACTCCATGCGTTTGATATCCATCAATATATAACCCCTGAGCTCGTACGTCTCAGAGAAGGGCGTTAAGCAAGAGAATAAATTCTCCGCCGCCAAACAGATATATATTTAATAGAGATCAATCACACGGACTAAAATCCAATGTCAGACACACAGTCCATTTACAAGTCCGTTCTGGGTCTGAACGAAACCGGAGGCACCTAGTACCCCGCATATCCATCGATCTCCAAGTACGTCTGGACGATCACCAACTGTTTCCATCTTCTTGGGTGTACAGCCCAATCAAGATCATCAGTTATCACCCAAACGACGTGAAGAACTCCGGTCTTCGACCATCGTCTTCATCTTCGACTTATCGTCGTATCAGTTATCCAGAATGGGATAAACCCGGTCTTCCCGAATAACTCGCGTATATTTTAAATAAGTGTTACACAAACACAACATACGCCTCATTCCGATTCATTAGTCACTAACCGTAAATTAATCAAGAGAATAATTCCCCAAATATTAACCCCGAAGGCCGAAACCAACATCAGATCAATATCTAGAAAACCATTCTGCTTGGCTAACCGACAGTTAGTTTCTAAATTTCACGTTCAAATCTAATTAAAGATTTAACTATCGCCTGGAGCAAAACTGGTGATACTCCATTCTCGATCTTTTCAATCTAATTAAAGATTCATTAAAACTCCACTTAGTTTTAATCATTATCTGGGTTAAAGAATCAGTGTCATTTAAAACACGATTCACGATAAACCCAAAATCACATTCCATTAATTATCGGGTTAAAGAACAAGTGTTATTTAAAACACTGTTCACGATAAACCCAAAAATCAATACCAATTCAATTCCAATTAAATATCATTTAATTGGTACACTTCATCAAATCTAAATAAAAAGATTTAATCTTTTCTCAACTGGGTTCAAGAACAGTGTTAGTGAAGACACCATTCACGACAAACCCAAATCACATTCGATATTCAATACAAGGCTCTGAATAGAAAATATATCGGCTTATATTCAATATCGAATTCTACGACTAACAAATATCGTATTGGAAATAACGATACAAATATATATCTTTCAAATTTCCATAACAACACCTGTAATATCACGAATTCCAACATCGAAATATTCCGAAGACAATTTCGATTCAAATCCACTCCAATGCAATCATTGGAAATTTTGGTTATTTTCAAAACCATTTCAAATTCAATTTATTTATTTAAAAATAAATAGAATTATAATTCTAGTTCAAAACTAGTTCATTTCGATAAAAATCTATTTTTATCTTTTCAAATATGGAGTTTTTCATCCCAAACTTTCACAAATCATTTCTTATGATTTTACACAAATTATTACTATTTTTAATAATTTTATCAAGGCCCGTACAGTCGATTTCCATCAACGGCCATCGAACTGCACTTACAGCGACCTTTTTCAAATTTGATTTGGACATAATTCCAAATCCAACCGTTAGATTTCTAATTTCTAATATTCTTTAGAAAGCTCTTCTCGATACGAACCCAACGGTTCCGGTTTTAGGAGAATCCGACGGTCGGATCTCCCGTAATGTCCGTTTGAAATAAATGGTCGAAATTCACGAACTGCCGCGGCGCGGCGCGTTCTATTCAGGCCATTATATTATATATATAATATATATAATATATATTTCGTCGATTTCCATTTAAAACGAATTATATACATAGTTTTAAACTCGTTTCAAAAGTAATTTCAACTTCCATTTCAATTCAAATCAAAATTGAATTCTTCTTTATAAATTCGTTTTAAAATTCATTTCTATTCAATTCAAATTTCAATTCAATTTGAATTCATTTCAATTCACTTTCGATTCAATTTGAATTCGTTTTCAATTCAATTCATTTCGAAATCGTTTTCAATTCAATTCATTTCGAAATCGTTTTCTATTCAATTCATTTCGAAATCGTTTTCTATTCAATTCATTTCGAAATCGTTTTCAATTCAATTCATTTCGAAATTGTTTTCAATTCAATTCATTTCGAAATCGTTTTCTATTCAATTCATTTCGAAATCGTTTTCTATTCAATTCCTTTCGAAATCGTTTTCAATTCAATTCCTTTCGAAATCGTTTTCAATTCAATTCATTTCGAAATCGTTTTCAATTCAATTCATTTCGAAATCGTTTTCAATTCAATTCATTTCAAAATGAATAAAATCGATATAAATATCGTTCACGTCAAAATGGCGTTAATCTAATCAACACGGCTTCATAAATTTCTATTTTCAAAATAGTTGTTATTATCAAAATATTTCGTTCAACACATGACCAATCTCAATGGATGAGTACTGTCAACACATGAACTTTTATTTTATAATATTCTTTATTTTTCAAATTGGAATGAGGCCCAATCAATTACCATATAAAGTTAATTATATGGATTTTCATACAACACATGTATATAATGACATTGAAAATAATCAACCATCAACCAAAGTGCACTACACTGTATAAGCATCAAATATAGGTATTCAACGCTTATAACAGCCTGTCAATCAATCGATCGACACATTTAATCAATCAGGATGAGTGAACTTCAAATTTCATCCCAACACCCGTGTGGGGTTTCAAACAATCAAACACCTATTTTATTTGTGCTGCTGGGCGATGTGTAAAATTTATCGTCCCAATCAATGTCATTCAAATAGGTGTACATAAACAAACCGTCCGGTTTATAGATGAATATTTTATTTTATTCACTTCACGTTAAAAATTATATTTTTAACGATAAAACATTTTATTTCAACCTATGAATTTCTATTCAATTCATTTATTCAATAAAATGATATTTTTATTTTTCTAACATATTTTAGAAAATTTCGGCGGCATAACGGCACGATACTAGAAACGGGACGAGGCCTAGCCTTATCCCCGGTCTAGTGAAGGCCCACGCCATTCACACATCAATCAAATCAATTTCGTTATGCAAACCACAGAATTTGGAGTAAGAGTCTAACCTAGCCTTACTCCTTCGCCTTATAACGGCGCACGTCTAATCCTAACCAATTTATCGATTCGATTTTTCACATCACAAACCACATTCAAACCAATATCACAATCAATCACCAAACAATCAAACAAACAAGTCCATGGTCTGTGGACGATTGTGTCGGGTGTTACTAAGCACCGTCTGCATCCTAGTATAAATATATAACTAGAAAAGAAATAGAAAGGTGAGAAATTCTCACCGATAGCTATCCTAGCTCCACGGCACTTCGTTGATAGAAATCTTCATTGTTTTCGCATCTTTGTCAGCTTCGTTGCCCGTAGCCACTATATATATAAAAATCGAATTTTTACTTCGTTATTCACTATATAAAAATCGAATTTTTATTTCAAAGTTCAATAAATAAAAATCGAACTTTTATTATACTATTCAAAATATAAAAATCGAATTTTTTTATTTCAAAGTTCAATATATAAAAATCATATTTTTATTTCGAAGTTCAATATATAAAAATCATATTTTTTTCTTCGACTTACGATATATAGAAATCTGATTTTTCCTTTTAAATTTCTAATCTCTTCCTAGTTTAGTAAATCATTTTAAATTCAGTTTAAAAATCATTTTCCCTTTCAAAATAAAATCAGTTTTACTTCCTATAAAAATCAGTTTTAACTTTAAAAATGAAATCAGTTTTTACTTTAAAAATGAAATCAGTTTTTACTTTAAAAATGAAATCAGTTTTTACTTTAAAAATGAAATCAGTTTTTACTTTAAAAATGAAATCAGTTTTTACTTTAAAAATGAAATCAGTTTTTTACTTTAAAAATGAAATCAGTTTTTACTTTAATTTAAAAATCGGTTTTTACTTTCATTTAAAAATCGGTTTTCTGTTTTAAATTAAAAAAAAAAAAAAGTAAATAAATTAAAAACTTACAGCATTTTGCAGAAAGGGGGGGGGGGGGTCGGCTGCTTCGTCGAGGGTTCGGAGGAGGGAGGGGGTCGGCTTCGTCGAGGGTTCGGAGGAGGGAGGGGGTCGGCTTCGTCGAGGGTTCGGAGGAGGGAGGGGGTCGGCTTCGTCGAGGGTTCGGAGGAGGGAGGGGGTCTAGCGATTCTGGTGGGCTCGCGCGAAGCGTTGCAGAGGAGAGGAGAGAGGATCGGTGACTTCGACGAGGGGGCCAGAGGGAGTAGCCGGAGTCGCGATGGAGGCCGGCGGCGAACTCCTGGAGGCGGGCGCGATTCGTCATCGAGGGGTTTTTTTCTCTTTTTTTTTTTTTTTTGAATCTGAAATAAATCATGGGGGGGGGGGGCTGGTAGTTAAGGGGAGAAAGGGAGAGAGAATTTAATTTTTTATTTATTTAATTATTTTATTCATTAAAAGTTGACTTTTTCATATGACCTCGAAACGAGGCCCACCGCCTGTCGTCCACAGCGTTTCACCCCCATCCCGAACTCAATGGGATATGTACCGCAAGCTGATTCGATCGTCTCGATAAGTTTCCTTTGAATTTACATTTAAATCACTATATTGAATTTTAAACGTACATTTCAAATTACCGGGGTCACATACGAACTTTAAAAATTCCAGAAAAAATATTTTCTAGCTTCGTATTGACGATACGGTCCTAACAAAACTAGTTTCGTCCAATTCTGAGACCGTTTGAAAAATGGCCAATTTCCAGTCGATTAAAATCAACTGAAACTGGTCAAACGCGTTTTCCTTTGCCACGCTCACATATTGATTCGAAAAATTATGAAATTTGGAATCTAGCAATAACTCGACAACACGGACCCAACAAAACTGGTTTCGTCGAAATCCGATGTCGTTTGCAAAATGTCCATTTTTAAGGGCCTGAATTCCATAGCGACTATTCAGAATTTTCAACTGGACATATCTTTTGAATCCCGATATGAAATCTTGATTTTTCGGATTCGTTGGAAAGATATTCACTATTAGATTCCATTATTTTTGGTTTCACTAAAATCCGGATTGTTTTGCACCCGGTACATTCAATTGAAGTTTGAAATAGAATTATCGAACTACCGCGCCAATTTCAATTCTATTTATAATTATATATAATTATTATATATTCTAACGACGACGTATATAATATATACGTTCTAATTATATTCAAAATAGATTTCTCGTCGATATTATTTAAAATAATTCATTTTAAATAATTAAAACTCGCTAAAATTGCCTAAATAAAAATTTTAAACTGGCCCAGATTTTCGGGTTGTTACAACAACTCAAACCACTATGCTTATTTACTAAAATAACTTAACCACTTTCACTCTCGAACCTTAACCATTTCTAAATTAAAAACAAAGCCAATCAAGTTGGGGTATAACTACCTCTCATACCTTAACTGAACAACACTTCAAATCGCGAAATAGGGTAAGTTCATCCTTTAACCCTTTAACACTTCCTTACGAACTCTCGGATTCTATTTACGAACCCCTTTTTTACAAGTTTACGTGATTATAACAATGGGGTTATAATCTCCTGCATCCGAAATATATTATCTTTAATTTGGCTTTTATTTCCTAACTCGAATAATATAACGACAACTAATTTATTTACTCCTATTCGGTTAACTCTAATCTATAACTCTTATTTGAATAACTCCAACCTAATACCTCTTACTGGATTAACTCTTATTCGAATAACTTATCCGAGTAACTTACATTCGATTTTCTTACTTTCGAATAATTATATTCGAAAATATCTTTCTTCGAATAAATCTTATTCGATTTAACTCCTGTCGAATAACTAGATTCGATCCACTCACTTCAAATATTTCTAATTCGATTATCTCACTTCGAATATCTCTGATTCGATTATCTCACTTCGAATAACTAAATTTGATTAACTCACTTCGAATACTTCGGATTCGATTCACTTCTTTGAATAACTAAATTCGATTACTCATTTCAACTCTATTCGAATAAACTAAATTCGATTAACTCCATTTGAATAACTCTAGTTCGATTTAACTCTATCGATTAACTCTAACTGGTTTAACTCTACGGTTTAACCTAACTGGTTAACCCTAATGGTTTTACTCTAACTGGTTAACCCTAACTGATTAACTCTTTGTCCTTATTCAGTTTCAAACAACGATGTTGAAATCGATTCTTACTTCTTTATATAAGTCCTGACTTATATATTCTATTTATCCAAATGATAAATATTTAACTAAATTTATAAATATCATTTATAAATCAATCTGTTCCTTTTATCTGTTTACTTCTTCATATATAAGTTCAGACTTATATATATATATTTATCCAAAGATAAATATTTTCTTTATAATCTATTGTTTTTCTAAACAAATATTTCCTTTATAACCCTATTTGTTTTCTTGAACAAATATTTCCCTTTTTATTTTATTTGCAATTAGTTTGCAAATATTCCCTTTATAATCCCTTATTTGTTCCTTAATAAATATCTTCTTTAATGACTTAGTTCTAAGTGTTTCCTTTATTACCTTATTTATTTGTTCTAAGTATTTCCTCTAAAAATATCTTATTTAAAACTTATTCAATTTCCTAAGTCAATATCCTTGTTTAACTTATTCAATTCCTAAGTCAATATCCTTTGTTTAACTTATTCCATTCCTAAGTTAATATCCTTTGTTTAACTTATTCAATTCCTAAGTTAATATCCTTTGTTTAACTTATTCAATTCCAAAGTTAATATCTCTTTATCTTAACCTATTACTTAAACAAATAAATAATCCATTAATCGTATCTTATTTATTTAACAAATAAATTTCTCATTATCTTATCCTGTTTATTTTCTAAGTAATAGTCCACTTTATAAATATTCTATTTATAAAGATTTCCTTCATTTATAATCCCCACTTAAACGTATTTCCTATTTATAAATATTTCTATTTATAAATATTTTATTTATAAATATTCTCTTTTATAAAATCCTCTGATTTTATAAATATTCTCTTTTCAGTATTCATTTTGACAAATTCCCCATTCTCCAAATCCCGGTATGTTATGGTGTTTAACATATCAAATTACGATGTCCAATATCGTCCATACACACAAAATCAACAACAGGTCATAAATCATGTCATATATCATAATGTATGAAAATAGTAAAATAGCTGTTGAGGAATCCAGTTGGATTCCTCCAACCTGTTTCCCTGCATCCACAGATGTTACACAATAAAATCAACATCACTTTCAGTTCCATATGATATATTCTGTTAAACAGAATCAATATAGAAATTCAATTAACTGACTAGCAGTCCAATCAAACAGTTAACACACGGTCAATCTTCCAATATTTAACAGTTCTAAAAATACAACATGAAATTATAAACTGTTCAGAGTTAGTGAGATTTACTCACTTTGGCGCGTTAACCGTTAGATAATGGTTTGCGTTATTTGATTCAGTCGGACAATTTATTTCGCCATAAATTGTAACGAGCTCGGATTCACTCCTAGTCAGTCTCATTTTGTTTCTCCCGTCCATATGGTCCCAACGCAACTTACAAATCGTGATTCTGATTTCATATGACTAAGTTATAACATTTAGAAGTTAATACAATTATTTTAAACTAAATAAAAGTTTAGAGATTTAATTATTATGGACTCACCAATAAAAGAAGGCCCAACCCATTCTCAAACCCACCAAGCCCGCTACCCTTTCTCTACCAAAACCACGAACCTGTTGCTCCTTCGATGCCCACACCATTTCAGAAACTTCGACGTGATCCCGTGCCTTCATTCCTCAACGGAAATTCACGCGCCCAGCGCCGTTCGACTCCTTGTCGAAAACTCTTCAGTCCGGGCTCCATCAGGTGGAGCTCGAACTCCTCCTCTCAAAACCGTCGCTCAGCCCCTTCCCTTCGTACTACTCAGAAAGTGCGACACCTTCCTGCTCAGAAAATCCCCAAGCTCCACCAATAGAACCCATTCGATCTCACTAACCCAACAACAAACCTGAATTCATTTATCGATGCACTAAATTTCCCTATAGTCGAACCCTAACTTCGTTGTGAAAATGTCAAGCTCGACAATCAGCGTTCGCACCCCACGAAGGAGACACCAAATCGAAGAGTACAGCTTCACGATATCATATAAACCCATCTCGTGATTTAATGATTTTTGTTTTGATTGTTTTGATTTTTCAAAGGCGGATGTTTTTTTTGTGAGATGGAAAATGAATGTGGCGGCTTAATGAGAGCGACTTTATAATGGGACGGGGTTGTTGTGTTATGTGGTAGAGAAGGATGATCGGTGGCTTTGCTTTTGACCACAAACAAGATTAGGATATTTTCATTTATATATTTTATATCCATTTTTGCACTCTAAAAATCCGTGTGATCAAACACGATACCCAAAAATCACGAAACTGGACATGCAGCTTCAGTTTGACATTACGGTCCCAACGAAACTGGTTTCGTCGAATTCCGACTTCGTATGCTCAAACAACGTATTTTTAACCATCGAAATACTGATTGTTTCTCACTCTAAAAATCCGTACGACCACACAGTGACTCTAAAAATCACGAAACTAGAAATCTAACAACTATTTGACATTGTGGATCCAACAAAATTAGTTTCGTCGAATTCCGACTTCGTATGCAAAAGTGGCTATTTTTAAAGTCCTAAATAACCCATTTAAATATATAAATATATTTAAATATAATTAAAATAAATATTTATAAATTTATATTATCGTATATATTCACAGTGGAATACCATACAGCTCTAGAATATTCCTATATGAATTTCTAACTTGATATTCACTTCTGGGTCAACCCGATATTCGATTTATATTGAAATTCCTTTTAAAAATGTAAATAATTCCTTTATAAATTATAAAGGAATTCCACAGCGACTTTTCTAAAATTTTATTTGGACATAAATCAAAATCTACACGACGAAATCCCGAATTTTCTCTTCCACTAGAAAGATATACTCCACCAGCTCCGTACATTTCTTGTTTCACAGAAATCCGGCTTAAAACGGCTTCTGGATATTCGTTTGAAGTTAGAATCACCAATTTACGAACTGCAGCGCCATTTTGAGCTCGAATTAAAATTATAATATAACTATACGTTCAAACTTCGTTTATATAATATATTCATTATTCTAATTCAATTCTAAACTGAATTAAATATCACAGATGATCCAGTTCACACCATATCGCCATTTCCGCCAATTCTGATTATTTCAGAATTAAATATATTACTTAATTTATTATTTTAATTAAATATTTACCATTATTTAATTCAACGACCATGAAATCCATTTAATCACCTTTTAAATAATTAAATAAATTAATTATTATATCGCTGAAAAATGCGGGTCATTACACTTTCAGCTGTGGTGTGGTAGCTATTCTTAATTGTTCACATTTCTCATTTTGCTTTCAAAATCACCATGTTGTCGACCTCCTTGTGTAACAACCCGTATTTCGATAACATGTTAAGACGAGAATCAAGGCAAAATTTAATTTTAAATTCTGAATCAAGTAAAACGGGCTATGCCATTGCGTTCGTCTCGGAAAAATACGCGAAATAGAGTCTGAGTTTTCGAAAATCGGAGTCCGTATGACCCGATTAAGGCCCAACGAAGTTTTCAGAAAATTTCAAAGTAAAAACAGATTTCAAATTCAAGTTTGAATTTGGAAATTTGGGCCAGTTTGGGCCAGGCGGGAAAATTCCCGCCAGAGCACCCAAGTCGACAGCCCTGTCGACTTGGGAGTCGACTTGGTTGGACCCAAGTCGACAGCCCTGTCGACTTGGCTGTCGACTTGGTCCAGCCGGGCAGTTCTGCCTGGTGCACCATTTTGGGTTTGTGTTGAGTTTGGGGGCCAGATTCGGTTTTAAGGGCTGAGATTGCAACTAGGGTTTAATCCTATGGCCTAAAACACTTGCCTAATCTATAAATAAGACCCTAACCTAACCCTAAATCATCTTTATTCATTCATACAACTAAACTATGGCAAAATTTTACCTCTCATGGCCTCCACTCTCTTCATAAAATTTCTAAATTGTTTCTATGAGAGATTTTCCATGCATACAAGTGTTTTCAAGCTTGTATGAGTGTCATTAGCTTGCATTCAAGTCAAGTTTCTATATTTGCATCATAAAGCAAGAGTTTTGATCATTTTGGCTCAAGGGTTTTTATGTTAGAGCTTGCATTTTGGGTCTATTTGATTGCATAAGGGTTTTGTCATATCTTTTGTGCCTTCATAGCAATGTAAGCCCTTTCCCTACTATTAGATATTAACTATGAAGTTAAATGTTCATGTTGCAAATTTGGGTTTGATCATTGAGTATGATACATGCTATCATGTCATGCAAGTTTATGAAGTCATTATCTTGATCTTGTGGGCTAAAAGCTACAACCTTTATGTTGAAATGTTGCATTATGCAACATGAGAACCCTCATAACCTTTATGTCAACTTGCATATGAAGTCATAACCCTTATATGATGATATATGCGAGTTACTAGTCATTATTCCATGTCTTTTGTCACCATGATTCGCTTATGTGCCAAGTTTGGGTTTATGCATGTTTTTGAGGCTTAAGAATGTAACATGCAAGTTAATGAACACATTTGTGCCTCATTTGCCGCCATGATTAATTTGTGGCTTAATATCCATTTTTGTCATGCCTTTGCCAAGTCTCTTCTCTTAATCCATTACGTTGTTGCGAACGTATATGCGAGTTTAAAAGCGTGGGGTTATGTTATGGGAAATTTCTAATGACATGAAATACAACTTGAAAACATGACTTGAAATATAACATGGAAGTTGACATGTGAGTATGCTTGAAAATATGAAATTGGGAATTTACCTATTAAGTTAGGTCTACCCATACTATGGAATTGGGAATTTACCTATTAAGTTAGGTCTACCCAAATCCTTGAAAACTTGTAATATGTGTTGGAAACATAATTGACATGACACTTAGATAATATAAGTGTGGCCAACTCGAGGTTAGTTTGAGTTTGCAACGTAAAACTACCCGGAACCGACCGGCCTAACTAGTAGTTGCAAACAATAGGACCCAATGTGAGAAGTTGGTCATGTTGTGCTTGAACCCGAGGTTAGACCAAGTTGTGGTGTAAAGCTACCCGGAACCGACCGGCTTAACTAGTAACCACAACAAAGTCTAATGTGAGAGGTTGAGGTGCATTAAGTAATTAATGCCACATGATAGGGTTAAGTTAATTTGATTAATGACTCTTAACCAAATATGACATGGACAAATGGGTTAAGTAATTTGATTAGGCTAATAATACTTAACAAAACATGACAAGGTTGGGTAGGTTAAGTAACTTGATTTGCCTAATGGCACTTAACCATTTTTATACGACTAGTGGACGGGGTTAAGTTAACCAACACTTAATCAATCCAACACGATAATTTGGTAAGGTTAAGTAAGTTTTCTTAATGACACTTAACCGAAAGATACAGTTAATGGATGGGGTTAAGATTAGACTCAACTAGTCTAAACATGGAAATCGGATGGGGTTAAGTTAGCCTAGACTTAATTAATCCCACTTGGTAGTTTGATGGGGTTAAGTTAAAACACTTAACTAATCTAACACGATGATTTGAAGTGGTTAAGTTAACCAACACTTAACCAATCTAACTCGGTAATTTTGAAGTGATTAAGTAACCTATACTTAAACACTCCAACTCGGTTATTTGATAAGGTTAAGTTAACCAATACTTAACCAACCTAACGTGATAACATGATAAGGCTAAGTCATGAATCGCTTAAATACGCTTGACCGATTTGACTCAGTAATTTGATAGGGTCAAGTTAATATATACTTAACCAACTTGAGCATGGTTTGTAGGGTTAAGTCTTGAACTTGGATACTTAGCCAATTTTGACATGATTTGTAGACGGGTTAAGTCATGAACTTAAGTGACACTTAATCCATTATGTAAACCCTAGTTCTGAGGATTAGGTGGATAACCGTAGTTAACAAGGATAACGGGAATAAGGCTAAGTGGTAAACCTTAGTTGAAGAATAACTAAGTAATGATTCTCAGTCAATGAAATTTAGACCAGTTCATAGATAGATGAGTAACCTAATACGGTAGGTCATCGTTTAAGTATACAAGTAGGAGCAAGTATCTGATTTAGATAAAGGCTCCAGCGAACTGGGTAACGAAGCAGCGGCTTCGGGGAACGTGAGGATATTCTTGGTATCCCTCTATGAGCTGCCAGGTGATCATACTAGGCTCATGAGAGGTTAAGGTCTGCGTTAGAAGAACCAAGAGTATGCCTTGGTTGCTATACGAGCGACCTAAAGACGGGGATGGATAGGGGATAGTCGACGATACACGGTCGTACCCTAGATAGCATTTCGTCAGGCTACCTACCATCTTTGGTCAAGCGTGTACGTACGGAAAGGCAGAGAACACCCAAAAGACCATAATTGCTATCTAATTATGGTTGCGGTAAGGCTAGGATATTGGGTTGGCCAGTAGTGTGTTCTCATACAGGATTTATCCTGTCTTGTCTTTCACTAGTTGAGGGAGTGGTCTCGTGGGACCATAGCCACGTACAGAAAAAAACAGACCTTAGCATCTGCATCGGCAGATAAATCGAAAGCTCCCGACCGAGTCCTGTATTTCCTGGTCTTCCCTGTGACAGAACTCGGATGGCACGATGTGATACATGTGCATACAGTCATGGAAAAACGATTCACGATGAATGCGTGGGAAAAAGGGCGCGGTTGACGGTTAGCGTAAATCCTAGTGGCCCTGGGTGGTTGAACCAAAACCGAGATACGAAAACGTGCAATAAGTAAGCATAATCCCTAGTAGTCCTAGGTAGCATAAGTCCTAGCTGTACAAACAATGATTCATGTTGAAAGACCCTAGTTAGATATAGGGTGACAATCCAAAACGATCTTAAGGATCATGGAACTATGTTAAAGTAGTATAGAATCTCATGGGAAATCCCGTATGGTCTACGGCAAGGGACTGAACATTTACATGGAATAAAACATACAAGTTGAGTAACCTATATATGCGATATATTAGGTTGACATAGACCATTACACGACTTTTGAGTAAGGGTCATTCATGGTTAACACATGATACGGTGGGGATACTAGTACGGTAGGTGCAGAGCTAAAAGACGGGATAGATACCATGGGATGTTATACGTGATAGATATCTTGGGGATATTATACTTGACAGGAACTTGACGATGGGATACCTTGTTTTATCTTGACATCGTAATTTATCATGACACTTTAGTTTGTCTGAGTTCAGTAGTTCATCATGTTATTTTGATTTAGCTTATCTATCTTGTCATCATGCTTATGTTCATCTCAGTTTCTCATGTTAGTTAACTTTACTAGTTTTTATGCTAATAGTAGATAGGGCTTACTCAGTCTTTTTGACTGACCCGTTTTGTTTCGCCTCTTTTCTTCCGTCCCCCCCCCCCCCCCCCCCAGGTTACAGGGAGGAAATACTGTTGTTTAGTTCGGACTTCTTCTGCTTGAAGGTCATTATAGATGGCTTGGACTTTTCTTGGCTATGGCTACTTTACTGCTTTTACTTGGGGAATAATTTATGAAAAAGTCTTTATGCTTCTTTACTATTGCAAGACAGGTTTTGATGTACTCTGATGTAAAAGGCTTTAGACCTTAATTATTAATGTTTATGAAAGTTCAATTTTACTTCCGCTATTTTATATGTTCTGTCTTGTGATATTTCTGTGCATGTTTACCAATAATGCCCCTCTAAAGCTAGTGCATTCCTTTGCGAGTGACCCTAGCGGAGGCGGGGTGTTACACCTTGTGTCGGGACTGGGTTTGTATGGCTTTTGTTGGTGCCGAAAGCATGTGAATCCAATCTTCCTCCTCTTTCTTTCGGCATTAGGTGTTTCGGTGATTTGGTGTCAATTTTGTCTTCCCAAAACCATCTTTTGTTACTTGTTGTGCTCTAATACCCCTTCACCTAAATCTAATTTCAGTGCCAAAATATGGTAGTAATATTTACCCCCTAGTAAAGGGGTATTTTCGACTTTTCAAGTCAAACTTCTGGCTTTCGTTCCATGTTATAACTTCCCGCCTTTTGGTACTCTTGGATTGATCTGAGTCATTGGTTATCACTCATTTGTGTGACCAGGATTGGAAGGCGCATTTGGTATAAAGCTCTTCTTCTTCTCCATTAGTTCTTCACCTAGAAGTGAAATCTTTCAAACAAAATTACTGTCCTTCGAAAATTTTCAACATTTACAACTTCAATCCATCCTCTGTAAGTACTTTAATTGATCAAAATTTGGAGTTCGGGAATTATTACTATAGCTCGATTATGAAATCGACTAGGGTTCTCATTCTCAAGAACAAAATCAATCGATGAGAATGGTTTAAGTAGCCATTAATGGGAGATAATATAGGATATCCATCTCTTAGTCATGTTTCTGAGGTTGGAAATGCAAACTGACATATAGGAAATTAACTTATGCTATAGAGAGGGTGTTATATCTTTTTTGGTACCAACGAATTCAATACCAATCTGTTGTTGGTTCTTTTTGGATTTGGTTTCACCGACACCGACACTTTGCTTTCGATTCAATTGGCATCGAGGCAATACAAAAGCGTTGTAAAAAGGCGTTTCTTTTCTTTATCTTTGTATCGCTAAACTAAGAGGTGCCGATACTGAAATACTTTTAATTTTAAATTCATTGGTACCGGGTCATAAATTTTTCTCAATATTGGTCAACCACTCGTTTTTGAGACTTCGCATAAATGGCATAATATTAATATCCTGACTGCACAAGCAAGATATATGTATACACATAAAGTTTTATGTATATACATGTATAAATCAAAAATGCGAGTCCACAAACCAAATTTTTGGGCAACGAATAGGTGCAACAAAACAGTGCTGCAGTGACAAGCAAAATAAATGTGCTTATGTGAATATACATATGCAGCAAAATAGTGATGCATATATGGTCAACTTTCTGGAGATATTATTCATTAAAATCATGTTGCATATACAAGGTAATATTATATCAGTGAAGCAATTCAAACTGTCATATTACAAGCAATAAATCAATGGCCGAAACATATGGAATAAATATCACAAATTGAAGCCATGCATACCAAGTAATCAACGCAAAATATGTATATATATATATATACATACATGAAAAGAAATCAAGCTTAACTCGATCAGACAAACCCAGCATAATTTTGCAAAGAAGGTAAACCAAAATCAAGAAAAAAAAGAAAAAAAACGGAAATACTTAAATAAATAAAATCGTGAGATAAACTCACCTGAAACAGCAACGGATATGAGTACAAGAAATGGCAGATTCAGGTTTCTCAAGGTGAGATGGTGGAACAGGTAGCGACTTGGAGTCCATGATGATGGCATGAGTGGCGAATTAGCTAGTGAAGGAAAAGCCCATATGGGTGATTTTCGAATTTCTGGAGGACATTGAAAATTTTGGGCAAAAACGGAATTAATGTTTGCAAAAGGAAAATGATTTCGGCGGAAGTAATGGAAGGCAGTGAAGACTAAAAATAGGATGGTGATTAGTTGCGTGAAAGAAAAGAGGCAGTGGTGATAAGCTAGAAGGGGTGCTTTAGATTTCAAGTGGAGCGATTTCAAATTAAAGAAGGTTGGGAGGAGGACTGATTTCGATTCGACGACGGAGGACATCGTGATTTGAATTTGAAGGGTGGTAGCCATTTTAGTTTTAGGGGAAGAAATGCTTTTCGACTGATGATGAAGAATGAAAATAAAACGAGAAGGGGACAGTGAAAGGTAATTAACAGGGCACAGTAAAAACAAATGAAAGGGGACACGTGAAATATGTAGAACGAAGACAAGTTTCGTTTATCTCAGCAAATATTGGAAAAGTGCCAGAATATTTCAGCCAAAAATGACAAGTGTCAAACCTAATAAACAAATATTTTAAAGAATATATACCATTAATTATACTCTAAGTAAACAAAATACAAGTTTATTTCAAACACATTGTAAAATTCATTTCAAATTCAAACTTAAATTAATTTTTTAAAATCCAATTAAAATCTAAAATAAATTATAAATAAATATCAAGTTTATATTTGTAATCAAATTTTATAATTTCCCTAATAATATATTTCAATTAGTTTTAAAATGTTATAACGTTTAATTTTGCAAAACTGTTTAGATTCAAAGGTTAAAAATTTAAATTCACACTTATAAAAATTAATTCAAAACCGAGTAAAAATAGACTAGATTTCAAATTATAAACAATATCAATTTCTTAGATAAAAAATTCAAATTAATTTCATGTTTTA
This sequence comes from Allium sativum, assembly GCA_030737875.1. Classification (NCBI taxonomy): domain Eukaryota; kingdom Viridiplantae; phylum Streptophyta; class Magnoliopsida; order Asparagales; family Amaryllidaceae; genus Allium; species Allium sativum. The sequence goes on along the minus strand of CM060910.1, from coordinate 223,774,230 downwards.
CAACGCTGAAAATCTTGGATTGTTACAATTGCGTAGTAAAAGATATGAAGCCACCTTAAGCTTATCATAAGATCTAAATATTAGATTCGAATTATTTAGAAATTCTGAAATCCTAATTTTCGAAATAACATATACAAAGCCACCTTCGGCTTATCAAAAGACCCGAAACTCATATTCAAGTAATAATAGAAATTTAGAATTCCAAAAATCCCAATTTTGGAAATAATATTTATGAAGCCACATTGGCTTTTCAAAAGACCCGAAACATAAATTCGAGTCTAGAAATTTTAGAAATCCAGAAATTTCAATTCTAGAAATAATAGATTTGAAGCCCTCTTCAGCTTGTTAAAAGACCCGAAACCCAAATTCGGGTAATAATAGTAATTTAGAAATCTAGATATCTCAATCCTAGAAACAATATATACGAAGCCACATTTGTCTAGTGAGAAGACTCGAAACTCAGATTTGAGAACTGAAAGTTTTAGAAGTCCAGAAAACTCAATTCTAGAAATAATAGATTCGAAGCGCTCTTTGGCTTATTAGAAGATCCAAAACCCAGATTCAGGTTATCTAAAAATCCATATTTCTCAATTCTGGGAATAATATATACGAAGTCACCTTCCGCTTATTAGAAGAGCCGAAACCCGGGAACCTTATTATAATTAGAATAATAGAAATTAGGAATGTCCTTTTTGAACTTTTAGATTGGAAAGCACTTTCGATTTTAACTGATTCATTGCCATTTTTAGGCTTTTTCCTAAAGTAGTTGGCATGCTTTAAGCACTCCTTTTAAGCTTTCTTCTCTGCGACACAAGACATAAGAAAAGGAATGGCACGCTTCATTCAAAACCAGGAATATGCATTGGAAATTGATTAGGGTAAGTTTTTCTCGCATCTCTAAAAATTTTTGAAATTCAACTCATGTCCCTTCCTAAAACTTTTATAAATTAGGTACCTATTTTTCGAAAATTATCAAACAAATCAGCCAAAAAAATCTTGAAAATTCATAATTAAATTCAACAAGTAATCACCATCGAATTCATACATTAAAACTACCAAAAAACAAATCAAAAATAAAAAAATAATGAAGCTCTGGTATATTGTAGCAAACAATGCAATTATTTGCAATTGTAGTTGATATTTCAGCAACTATTGCATCAACTGCAGTTTTTGATGGAATATTTCATCCGCCCTTTGTAAACTCGGTTTTACATCAAAGAATTAAATACTTGCTGATATATCAGCAATTATATACAATACTTGCTCATATATCAGCAAGTAATTGCAGCCATCATCAAAGTTTGCATAATTGCTAATATATTCGCAATTATATAAAATAATTGCTGATATATTAGCAATAATTCAGATTGCAGCAAGTTTTAAAATGTTTGCTGACATATCAGCAATTATATTGAATAATTGCTAAAATTTCAACAATTATTCATACAACTGTGAATAATTGCTGACAAATCAGCAGCTGTTCACTTTAATTGCTGACATTTCAGTTTCTTTTTGTAGAATGGTTTCATAAATGTTTGTAAATTTTTGAATATTTTTTATAGTATAGCACCTAAAAATGTTAAAAAATCTGAAGGGTCTAGAAAGTGGGACGCGCTTTGCATGAATCTTTAGGGAGGAGCCCATTTACACCAAACCTAGAAATAGGGACGTGACACCAATTTTCACAATAGATTACTCGTTCCTCTTCTAGAGGGTGCCTTGACTACATCTAGGACTCTAATTGAAACTGGGACTATACACTGGAAATAGATTATCCGTCCCTCTTCCAAAGCACACCATGACTTTGTCAAGGACTTTGACCAGGCTTGTATGTCCTAGGTTTACACTAGGGCCAGCCTCATATGTCCTAGGCTTGCCCCTCCTCCTTTTTCGCGGAAGGACTTTGGTATACCAAGAAATTTAATAAGTGTCGGATGTTCGGAACTTACCTCTCCACCCTTTCGAGAATCTCTTTGATTAAATCACGAACTTTATGGTTAATCCATTTATAAAGGGAATTTCATCCCCAACCAAGTAGAATTTCTTATTTTGACTCTTAGTCATTTTCCTTATAGGAATTGTTTCTTTAGAATATAGTTTAATTACTTAGAAACACGCTTACTATCCTTTCTGCATTCCTTTAAATTTCCTTGTCAACAGAAGTGGAATATCCTTTTCTTCAGGGCTTTGCATTGGTTTGTTAGGTGACCATTCATTAAGTGGTAATGCCAATAATTGCCTCCCTTATTCCTTTTGTATTGATTTCTTTTTTGTTCGATGGACAATAATAAAGCTCTTTTTTTGTCAGTAGAAAGATGTTTTCATTGAGTAATCAATTCATATTCCATAGGTGAATTGAGTTTCACCTTTCCTTTCGAAGCTTCTTTATTTTAATTTTTACCTTTTAACCATGTTTCTTGGTCATTATTAGTCGTTTTCCTTTTTGACTTTATTTTTGGTAAATATTGTGGAGAAACCTCATTGGTAAAACTTGTTTTCTCTATTTATTTTCCCGTCAGATATAGTTTGGTGATAAACCATTTTTTTGGATTGCCATTTTTGGGCAACGGCCTCATAATCCTTTACCATTTCCTTTTCAAATTTTGTTTCTCGTGGATAAGTCTGTACTGCCTATGTCAATTGAAGGAACAAATTAATGTCCTTTTTCATAGCTTGTTCATATGTGAATAATGATATTAAACCTTCCTTGAGTAGGTTTATCCTTTTGATCCCTAACTGGTATGCCTCAACCTTCCTTTGGTTGACCATGTTTAAAGCATTCACTCACAGTATTTTATCCTCGTGGAATCTTAAACCTATGTAAGATATTTCTTGTATGATTGAGTTCGAAGATCCTTGTTCTTCAATTCTTTCATTGTCGTCGTCATGATATAAAGGAGTCGCAACCTCTTTTTCCTCATAAGATTATGGAGGTTTCTATTTTATTCTTTGGGACTTATACGCGATCCTTTGGAAATTGCTTGTCATCGTCAGGTTTACATGAAATGTCCTTTGAGGTATACGTGATCCTTTGCAAACCATTCCAAGTTCTTGCATACTTATATTCTATTTGTTTATCTTAGAAAAAGTTGTAGTCGAGTTAGGAGGTTAAAAGATTATGGTAGTTCAATCCCTTCTTCTAGTTCCAAAAATGTTAGCCAAATTTATGGTTAACATCCCAAAATGGTGTGATCCGATTGAATCCCTTACTTTTGAAAGGAGTGAGTGCGGTTCGAGTACCTTTTCCATAATTAAATTCCTGCAGTGTGCTTTCGATGAGTTCCGAAAGTGAACTCCTGTTGAGAGAAAGATATAATTATAAGATTTCTAGGGTATGAAAGATAGTAGCCCATTCGAAAATAGCTTGTATTCTTTGTAGGAGTGGTTTTGGCTGATATCTCTTCTATGGTTTCAATATAACACACTGTATATGTTAATGGCCTTTGGTGCAATGATCTGAAATAACTTATTATTTCCATTGGAAAAACCCGTATTAGTCAATAAATTATCCTTTCGGTAAGACATGTGTTGGATCTCTCGGTGGCATAGAAAGGGAAAGTTGAATTCTTATTGAATCGATTAATGTAACATCCTGCATTTTTAATTAAATAATAAAATAAAATTCAAGATTTTTCTAAATTTAGTCGCGGAACTGGCATCATTATGTCCATGGAGATTTTTTCATTAGTTATACCTATGATTTTCAGAAACCGATTTAAAACGAAGAAGATATCTTTAAATAATGGTTCAAAATAAACACGAAAAAGAAGAAAACAAAAGGGACGCACATTAAACTAAGAGTTTCCAATGTTCTAGTCTTGTGACAAAAAGTATTGTGGTTCAGATTTTGAGCACTTGCCTCCCAAGTTGTAACATGTGAGTTTGAATCCTACCAACGTCATGTTTTTAAATCTTAAGAAGGCCCACCAAAAAGATGCATGTTCTAAGAGAAAAGTATATGCGTATGTACATATAAGTAAAGATTATATAGATGCGCATGTGTGTATGTAACGACCCGCATTCTACGCATCGAAGGATCGTAGGATATTTATTTCTCTCACATACGAAGTCCTATGGTCATGTAACTTAGGGAGATGACTATCAGGGTCATTTCCCATGTTCATGATTTTTTCCGATTTTTAAATGACCATTTTGCCCTTAGTTGATCTTGTTTTGGCCATAACTTTTGATTAGTAAGGAGTTTTGACCTGAAACCACTTCCATTAGATCTGGATGATGGTTTACCTTTCTTTAGAGTGGTTACATTAGCCAAACGGACTTACCATTTGGGAGATATGGCTGAATTAAGGTTTAGAGGGTGAAAAACAGCTTAATTGGGCTTAATCGGGTGATTAACAGCTTGGACCATTGGGGGATTTTGGGATTTGGGGTATTTAAGGGCTGTTAGGGTTAGGGATTTCAGTTTTTACTCATTTTCCAACTGCCACATAAATCATAGAAACCCTAACAATGGCCTCCAACATCTAGAATCGTCCCTAATAACCGTTTAATCAAGGATTAAGCTTAGCAACATCAAATCAAGGAGGAATAACACCAAAGCAAGGTTGGAGCTGCTGTTAGACATCAGTATTCACCCAAATCAGTGGAGTATCAGTTCTAAAAGTTTTATTTATGGCAAAGGTGAGTGATTTGCATAGATCCTCACTAATTACAGTTAATTAGGGTGATTAGTGATAATTAGCGAAATCTTACATGATTAAATTCAGTAAAAATGTTTAGAAATTCTTAAATATTATTTTAGACCTCTGTTAGAAGTTGGGTTGGTTTGGTTAAGTTTTTCTAATCCTACCATTAGTTATTGTTAAACATGATTAAGGGGAAAATATGGGTTTTGGGTATGTTTGATTCATTTTAACATATAAAATTTGGTTTTGGTGTTTGTGGTCAATTCAACATGTTGCTATGACCGCATGGTATGCTTGGTGATTGTTTAGAACAGTTAGAATGGTCGAAAATGCCATCATGTAGCGTAAGAACAGTCGTTGGAAAAGTTGCAGGAAATGACCTAGAATCGGATTAGATCGCTCTTACCCGACCCCGACCGATCGTGAATGGTGGACACGACACCGATCCGCTCGCATTAGAGTACACGAACCGACTCGCCCATCTGGATAGCTCCATGACCCGAACCGCTAGTCATGATCCGCTTACATCTGAAGATCTCTGTTCCAAACTGAAGTGCCAACCATGAACCAGAAGCTCCGATCCGATGCACCACGAGACAACTGAAGACTCACAAGCCTGGGGCATTGTCACGATCCATTGCAGGGAAGGAGGATCACGAGTAGGAGTTGGAATCACGAACCAAGCCGACATGGGAGGAGTGTCACGATCCAAACCGAAGATCGTGAACTTGAGGTGTGAACCACGGACTGAGCCGGGAGTAAGATCTGAAGCGAAGAGAAGTAGAGAACCGAACTGATCCGTAGGAGACCAAAATCTGAGATGCAAAGGTAGTCCAAGTAGGAAGTTTGTACTCAGGATCCAGTTGGGAACCAACGAGTTTACTTCATGAGTTGGGCTTTGCTGCGAGACGTGTGCTAAGGGGTTATCGACGTCCATAACTTTGATTCACTACCAAGACGGATGTTAGACTACGTATTAGTGCAGTGGGGTAGTTATTACTCCATGGGGCAGAGTGATCGTAGCATGGCTGTGAGCCAGTGCAGTGGAGTCTTTATGACTTCATGGGGCAGAGTGGACATAGAAAGGACTAGTGGCTGTGGATCAGTGCAATGGAGTCACCATGATTCCATGGGGCAGAGTGATCATAGCAAGGATTTTGGTGATCAAAGTGGTGGATATCGTATGCTTTACGCACTAAGTGAGAGATGTGTGGATGGTGCTATGCTTGATTGTTTGCCATCACTATGACATGCACACCCACACCTTCGTATCCTTTACATCATATGTTAGTGGTACCTTAGAGTATTGTAAGGTATGTTGTGCTAACTCTTTGGTTGCAGGTCCAGGTTCAGGTATGGTTTAGTATGCCTGTTATTGTTCTGTTTTGCTGCTTATCGCTCATACCAGACTTTTGTCTGACCCAGAGTTTTATGTCTCTTCTTATTACTCTGGGTGCTCTTAAACGGGCAGACTAGAGACAAGTTAACTGGTTGTGCATGTGTAGCTGTCCGGAGACGAGCAGGAGGCTTATACATACTATTCTCTATATATTCTCCCTGTGTCGCTGCTGGTCACTACTTTGGGGATTAGTAGTGTACCTTTCTTTTCTTTTGCTTTAGAGACAGTTGTAAAGTTGTAATAATGATGAAGTGGAACATAAGCTGTATCTGGATTTTCCGCTGCTACTATGTTTAGTTTCCAGTTTATGCACTGTCTCATCTTTTTTATGTCAAAGTATGTTATTATTATATTTTATTCCATGCGCTGTTAGACATTCTACAGGTTCTTTGTTAGTTCACCGTTAAGTTTCTTTTCTTTCTCTTTCTTTGGCGACCATCCCGTGCTGGTCGGGCATTGGCACAGCACACTTTCATTAGAAATGCCAGCTAGTGCGGGGCGGGCCGTCACACTTGGTATCAGAGCTCTAGGTTGCGTAGAAGACACCAGAGAGAGAAAGTACGTATATGAGAGTGTGTATTTGTGATATTTTAGTTTCCTAAAGCTATATATATATATACTATTAGTGTAACACCCCAAAATTTCTGAGAATATTAAAATTAACAAATTCAAGAACACTTAATTTTTAGAAGAAGAATTAAGTGAAATGGGTTGCGCTATTACGTTTGTCTCAAAATTCTGGTCAAGATATACATTTTGTTTGCATAAAACGGATACCTTATGAAGAAGTTATTAAGCCTTGAAGTTTGTATGCATATGAGAAATATATATATATATATATATAAATTAAATAAATAAATATGCAAAAAAGTTCAAAACAGCGAATCAGGAGGGGGAATAACCGAACCGACCCATTTTTGAGGTCGACCCGAGCCCTACTGGATCGACTAGGGGTTGATTCGGGGTGTTTGGCTGTCAACCCATGGGTCAATTCGCTCTAAGGCAGATGTGGCATCTGATTGGTTCTGATGGACTCCTTGCTGAGTCATTAGGGCTGATGCGGCAATTCTATCTTGTCTAAAGGGCTTTGATTTGCTCTAGGTTAATCTGACGGTTCCTATTAAATCAAACTTCTATATAAGCAACCTAATACCTCAACCCTAAATCATATTAAAAATCAAACCAAAAGCCGTCATGCTGCCGTTGGACAACCTCGAGCAGCCGCTGTTCAACTTGAAGCAAATTAAAAGAGACAAACCAAATCAAATCAAAATTAAACTAAAACAATGATTGTCTACATCAAAGGCGAGCATTTCAACTTCAGAATACAGATTCCAGAAATCAAGATTGTCTTTTGTAAGTGTAGTTATCTTTTAGATGTAAATAAATTTAAGACGTGATTTGATATAAAGTGAAAAATAGAATTATACCATGTTGTATAATATTGACGATGCTAATTCATGTTTGTTTCGTGTGATGATTTTATCATGAATTGTCTTGGAATGTTTGTGGCTTATTGGACTTGGTGTTGGATCTATTAAAGATTGACAATGAAACTATCAATATCATATGCAAGTTATATGTTTCATGTTAAGATCTACATATATATGTTTATATGATTAATGCAAGTTGTATGTATTATGTCAGATCCAAGTCAAGATCTACATATATATATATATATATATATATTCATATGCTTTATGTTGGATCCATATGCCTATATATATATATATATATATGTTCATATGCAAGTTACAAGTTTTATGTTGGATCCATGTCAAGATCTATCTAGGTTCATATGATTAATGCAAGTTATATGTTTTATGATAGATCCAAGTCACGATCTAATTGTACATATGTTCATATGCAAATTACATGTTAAATCCAAAATTAGATCTATATTTATATGCATTTTTGTAAAGTGGACATATGCAAGTTCACCTTGTTAGATCTAGTTCACACCCATATGTTAATGTTAAAATTATACATGCCTTGGGATTGGACATGTTATGATTATGTCATATGCTAGTTTATAATTGAGGTTATGTTCACACATGCCTAGATCTACATATTAACATGTTTTAGGCTTATGATTATCTAAGTCTAAATTATATGCAAGTTCATGTGACATGTTAAATTATATGAATAAAGTTTTATGCAAAATTTACATGTTTGGTTGAATCTATATTATGCATGTCCCCTTCTTTACCTCTTGTTTATAAATTAGGCTAATATGCGGGCCCAATGACTTTATGTGATTAATACGAATGAACAAACGGGGGTAACTTTGTGATAGTTATTAAATCAAAACATGTTATTAATGTAGGTGGGCCCAAAACCATGTAAATGGTTATGGCCATGAATGGTATAATTTATACTGTTAGTCTTGAACATAATTAAAATATGTGACATGAAACCCATGTAGAAAATTCACATATATAAAATGTAAAAGATGAATATGCCTAACCCAAGGTTAAACTGAGTTGTGGTGTAAACCTGCCCGGAACCAACCGGCACATCCAGTAACAACAACAATACCTGTCTAATGTGAGAGGTTAGTGCATCATGCCCAGAAAGACCCAAGTTCAGACTGAGTTGTGGTGTAAAACTGACTGGAACCGACCAGCACATCCAGTAACCAAAACAATACCTGTCTAATGTGAGTGGTTGATGCTTTAATTAATTAATTAAAGCTCATGAACAATCAAGCTAGAAATGGTGAGGTTAAATAATTAAGGGAACACTTAACCAACTTAACATGTTAACAAGACAAGATAGGTGGGATTAAGTAATTGAGGAAACACTTAACCAACATAACATGTTAACTAGACAAGATCGATAGGGGTTAAGTCAAACCAAGGACACTTAACCAATTTAGCATGTTGACTAGAAAAACCCTAGTAATTGGGACCCGTTTCAGCAGTAACCCACAAGGATGTATCAAGGTACCCTGAACTAGGTAGGGTGGGGCACGATAATTGGGCTGAATATAAGCAGTCAAAAGGGCGGCGGTTAGGTGCGTCGGTGTAGGTTCCCACGGAGTATGGGCGTGCACGGGCTCCGGAGTGGAAAAAGCAGGCACTGGGCACCAGGCGTACACTTGTGCATCTTTGAATCGAGTCAGGGTTGCCATTATAGGACTTGATACACCCTATACTGGAAACAGCACAAGTACTTAAAAATCACATGGGGCCGCATGACACCAGGTGAAACACCCCACCTCCATTAGGGTCACTCTCAAAGGGAATGCCCTAATTTTGGTGGAGGTTTATAAGTATAAGTCACAGATATACAAGACAGATATAAGAACACATATTTTTGAATAGCGGAAAAACAACAACAACTTTTATTTCAACATAATAAGTGTTCACAAACCATGTCATAATTTGTCTTACAATACTTCCAAAATCATAACTGTCTTGATTATAAAGAAAACATAAATAAACTGCAAAAGTCCCCTAATTGCTGTCCAAAGCCATAGTCCAAAACGGAAAAGACCCAAGCGATACATTCTTTCTCTTCAAGCTGGATGTGAAAACTGGTCAAGCTGCGGTATTCCCTCCCTGAGAACCTGGGGGGGAACGAAAGAAAAAGAGGCGAAAGGAAAAGGGTCAGTCATAAAGACTGAGTAAGTCCTAGTGACTTTCAGTGTAAAAACGGTTAAAATAACATGTCATGTATGAACTGGAACTAAACTCAAGAAGGGTGTCAAGGTGGACAAGATAGACTAAGGTGATCATGATAAGTCAAGACAAGTCAAATAAAGCATCACATGTTCAAGATTCGTTGCATCGACTGTACTAGTATACTAAGCCCATGTCACGAGTTAATCACAGAATAAATCCCACGGCCCAATATCATGAAATGACCCTGAAACGGGGTCTGACCCAAGTACGGGGTCCTACGGAGCGCTTATCTAGTCGATCGGCTCCCTACTAGTTCTAGCTCGTCAAGTGTCCATGTCATATGGCTAATCACGAATGTAGTCACCTGTGCTGGGTCCACCTTCAGGTGTATCAGCCCTAGGGTTTCAACCCCTGACACGATTCAAGATGCAGAGATAAATCTACGGATACCCAATGTCTGCCCCGGAATACGTGCACGACCGTAGTCCACCGAACCTACACTGGTGTACCCCACTGCCGTCGTTCACCTCTTACAATCAGCCCAGTAATCGTGCCCCACCTGGCCTAGCCCCAGGGTACCTTGATACATCTAGAGGGTTACTGCTGAAAAGGGTCGTGTCTAGGGTTTCGCCTAACAGATTAGGTCATGTAATTCGTGACCTAACCCACCTAACCGATTAAGTCATGTAATTCGTGACTTAATCCTTTTCCAGTCTAGTCATGTCAAGGTGGTTAAGTATGTCATTTAAATTCGTGACTTAACCCGCCTACGTGTCATGTCAAGTTGGCTAAGTGTTGTCGTTTCAAGTTCATGACTTAGCCCTACAAATCGTGTTCAAGTTGGTTAAGCTGTCTTTTCATGTTCCTGACTTAACCTTAATTGGCATTAATTGATTCGTTAATGCACCGAACCACTCACATTGGATCCTGTTGTTCGTAGCCACTAGATTTTCGGGCGGTTCCGGGCAGGTTTACGCTACGAACTCAACCCAACCTCGGGTTTCAAGCGCGATGTCACCAACTACCCACATTGGATCCTATTGTTTGTAGCAACTGGATTTGCCGGGCGGTTCCGGGCAGATTTACACTACAAACTCAACCCAACCTCGAGTTGGCCACTTTCTTGTTTTCTAAAGTCATGCCCATGTTCTTATCAGATTAGTGCTATTTCCATAGCATGTTCATATGTCAACTTCGTGCCCAACTAAGGCATTTTTTTCAAGTCAAGTTATGGCATGTTCAAGTCAAGTTTTCGTGCCATATTACATGTTCTACTTATGCCAAATTTCACGGTTTATGATTCAAGTTTTGCCTATTCTACCCAATCGTATCCCCAACGTATATAAACGTACTTCATTCACAAGCATAAACAATTCAAGAGATAAAGGGGAATAACACCAAACATGTGATAGGCATATGTGACAATTCCAACATCACTTGCATAATAAACAGGCTATAACATATCACATGGTTTCAATACTAGCATGATGATAACTTGGCATAGTAATGGTTTCAACTTAGTTTAACATGATGATTTCAACTTTACATCATAGGCATAATAATCATTGCAGCATAATAATAATTTTATTACAACATGAAACATTAAAGGCATGGTAATTCTAATAGGCATAGTGGATTCCAATTTAGCATTTTTAACATAATGATTCTCATCTAACATTATAAACATAATGATTCCAATTTAGCATTTTTAACATAATGATTCTCATCTAACATTATAAACATAATGATTCCAATTTAGCATTTTTAACATAATGATTCTCATCTAATATTATAAACATAATGATTCCAACTTTTCATCATAACCTAGCAATTCCCAATTTTGTCATTAACATGATAGGTATATTAACATCACAGGCATAGTTCCATCAACATCATAGACATGGTTTAATTAGCATCATAGGCATGGTTTAATCAACATAAAGATTTCAGTAAACATAGTGATTCCATGGACATGTATTAGTCCAACTTGCCATACAATTAAGCCCAAGTAGTTCATAACAACATCAAAATCATGATAAGTTTAACTTGCAACATTGACATAACAATATTCCCAAATTATGATTCAAAGTTAAACAATATAAACATGGATTAATAATAGTTCCTAAATCCGGTTTCAATTCATGGCATGTCCATGTTATTTTAGCGTTTTTGCCTAAAAAGTGACATAGAACTTACAATATGAAGCTAATAATCCAAATCAAATTCCAAATCAAATAGCCCCAAATCCGTTGTCTAAAGCGTCGTAGTTGTTGTAGCTTCTAGTTGTAGCCTTCAAGATTCGTCCTTCGTCTTCTTTAATTTTTGTTCTTTGTATTTTTAATTTAGAGCTCTAGGTTTAATGGCGGCGGCTTAAGGCTAAAATGAAATAGTATGATTTAGGCTAGGTCTTAGGTTCTTTTTATAGTGTTTTTGAGTTGATTCGGACCGTCGATGGAGCTTGGTTTAATAATAGCCATTCGTTCAAAGGAGAGACCAACCAGGAGCTGACACCTAGTCCAAGTGACAAGGCAAGGCTCAGAAAATCGACCAAACACAGACCAGGCCAGCCAGGGTGGGCTGGGTTCAACCTGGCTCAGGGGCCTGGTCGACACCCCAGTCGACACGGGTTACCCAGGTCGACTGCCCAGTCGACCTGGCTAGCCCAAGGTCGACTGCCAAGTCGACCTGGGTGCCTTGGGCGGGAATTTTCCCGCCCTGGCCAATTGGGCCCGATTTTGAATTTTAAATTTGTTTTTCTGAGCTGTTTTCGTCTGTTTGAATTTTAAACTGAATTTTGAAACTTCCGAAGGCCATATCTCCTTCATACGGAGTCCGTTTTATGCAAACTCGGACTCTATCTTAAGCAGAATTCCGAGACGAACATAATGGCGTATCCCGTTTCCCTCAATTCTTTGATTTGAAATTAATTATACTTTAATTTGTGAATTTCAATGTTATAGAATACACGGGGTGTTACATTCTCCCCCACTTAAAAGGATTTCGTCCCCGAAATCTTCAAGTTTAGGAAGAATGTATATCCTAACATCCAAACATCCATATACTCATCCATCAAACACGAGCATCCATTGTCCTCAAAAGACTTCTAATGCTTCATGATCATATGCGAAGTGTGTGTACATGTACTTATCTAGTGCAAAATCAGGTGGTCTACTGATTCAGTTGACCTCCTTAATGTGAATCATGTAAGTGCCATGAATCCATTATGTATGCAAATTCTCCTATTCATGATTCTACATGAGTGCACAACTATTCATATATAAATGCAACATCCATATGACAACACACTAAACTTCATCCATATACGAATAAATACATTTATGCATATGCAACATGAAAATGTGTCTGAGCCGATCTAGTGCCTAATGTGTATTCATGCATCCACGAGCAACCACTTGCAACCATTTCGCAATCATAACATGTTTCAATTACATGTTTACATCCAAAAAGATTCTACCTATGGTTCTCAAGATAGGATCGAGGAGAGAAACAAGATAAAACAAAGCATCTAGGAGAAGTTAACGATGTACCCCCAGAAGGTCCGGTCTGCTTCTTAGGGCAGTCTTTGCTGATGTGTCCAGTCTCCCCACAATGAAAACATTCACCTTGCTTTCTTTTCCTCTTTCTACAATCCTTGGCTATGTGCCCTTCCGTACCACAGAAAATGCATTTCCTTTTATCACGTGAGTTTTCGTTCTTGCCTCCTTTCTCGGAGTCTACCTTCTTATTCTGAGAATCGTTGGGCTTGACCTCTTTCTTCCCTTGAGAGTTTTCTGCCTTTGTCTCCTTCTTGCCATTATCTTCTTCGTTCAGCAATGCCATCTGCACCAACCTTTCATACGTAGCTCCCATGGGTATATTGGTCATGGTCAAACTGTGTAATGGCTCATTCAACCCCTTGACAAAGCGGAGAGCCTTCTTGTGCGGGGTGTTGACTAGGTCCAGCCCGAACCTAGCCAGCTCATCGAACTGATTAACATACTCTTTGACTGTCATATTCCCTTGCTTAAGAAATAAAAAAATTTCCAACTGCAAACTCCTTTCAGCTTCTGAGAGAAATTTAACCTCAAACCTTGCCCTAAAGTCCTCCCATGTTTCCACTGGTCTTTCTGCATTAGTGACTTCCCACCAGTAGGAAGCCTCGCCCTTTAGTAGCCACACTGCCAGTTGTACTTTCTGCCTAACTTCTACCTCAAAGATGGCGAATAAGTCCTCGGTTTCTTTCAGCCAATTTCTAGCTACCACGAAGGACTCAGTTCCATGAAAATCCTTTTCTCCCATAGCTTTAAAATCTTTACATATCTTAGCAAAAGTATTTCCCCGCGGAGGAGGTGAAGGAAGAGGTGCTGCTACAGCCGGATGATTTCCTGTAGCTGGGGGAGGAGGAACGGTAGGACCTGGCTGAGTGGCCTTTGCTTCTAAGAATCGTCTAAACCAACCAGGTATTGGTACACCCTCTAGCAAGTTAAGTTCTTCGGACATGCTGAAACAAAAAAAAAGATAGATTCAAAACGAAGGATAAGAGATAGTACCTATGGCTTTGGGGGACTTTGCCTTTTTTTTTAAAATAAAATAATATTTTATCTTTTAAAGATGCTTCTTTAAATTTCCTTTTTGAAAATAAATTTTCAAAACTTTTTATCTTATCCGGTAAACCTATGCTCTGATACCAAGTGAAACACCCCACCTCCATTAGGGTCACTCTCAAAGGGAATGCCCTAATTTTGGTGGAGGTTTATAAGTATAAGTCACAGATATACAAAACAGATATAAGAACACATATTTTTGAACAGCGGAAAAACAACAACAACTTTTATTTCAACATAATACGTGTTCACAAACCATGTCATAATTTGTCTTACAATACTTCCAAAATCATAATTGTCTTGATTACATTATTTAAAGAAGCATAAAGAAAACATAAATAAACTGCAAAAGTCCCCTAATTGCTGTCCAAAGCCATAGTCCAAAACGGAAAAGACCCAAGCGATACATTCTTTCTCTTCAAGCTGGATGTGAAAACTGGTCAAGCTGCGGTATTCCCTCCCTGAGAACCTGGGGGGGAAACGAAAGAAAAAGAGGCGAAAGGAAAAGGGTCAGTCATAAAGACTGAGTAAGTCCTAGTGACTTTCAGTGTAAAAAACGGTTAAAACAACATGTCACGTATGAACTGGAACTAAACTCAAGAAGGGTGTCAAGGTGGACAAGATAGACTAAGGTTATCATGATAAGTCAAGACAAGTCAAATAAAGCATCACATGTTCAAGATTCGTTGCATCGACTGTACTAGTATACTAAGCCCATGTCACGAGTTAATCACGGAATAAATCCCACGGTCCAATATCATGAAATGACCCTGAAACAGGGTCTGACCCAAGTACGGGGTCCTACGGAGCGCTTATCTAGTCGATCGGCTCCCTACTAGTTCTAGCTCGTCAAGTGTCCGTGTCATACGGCTAATCACGAATGTAATCACCTGTGTTGGGTCCACCTTAGGGTGTATCAGCCCTAGGGTGTCAACCCCTGAAACGATTCAAGATGCACAGATAAATCTACGGATACCCAGTGTCTGCCCCGGAATACGTGCACGACCGTAGTCCACCGAACCTACACTGGCGTACCCCACTGCCGTCGTTCACCTCTTACAATCAGCCCAGTAATTGTGCCCCACCCGGCCTAGCCCCAGGGTACCTTGATACATCTAGAGGGTTACTGCTGAAAAGGGTCGTGTCTAGGGTTTTGCCTAACAGATTAGGTCATGTAATTCGTGACCTAACCCGCCTAACCGATTAAGTCATGTAATTCGTGACTTAATCCTTTTCCAGTCTAGTCATGTCAAGGTGGTTAAGTATGTCATTTAAATTCGCGACTTAACCCGCCTACATGTCATGTCAAGTTGGCTAAGTGTTGTCGTTTCAAGTTCATGACTTAGCCTTACAAATCGTGTTCAAGTTGGTTAAGTTGTCTTTTCATGTTCCTGACTTAACCTTAATTGGCATTAATTGATTCGTTAATGCACCGAACCACTCACATTGGATCCTGTTGTTCGTAGCCACTGGATTTGCCGGGCGGTTCCGGGAAGGTTTACGCTACGAACTCAACCCAACCTCGGGTTTCAAGTGTGATGTGACCAACTACCCACATTGGATCCTATTGTTTGTAGCAACTGGATTTTCCGGGCGGTTCCGGGCAGATTTACACTCAAACTCAACCCAATCTCGAGTTGGCCACTTTCTTGTTTTCTAAAGTCTTGCTCATTTTCTTATCAGATTAGTGCTATTTCCATAGCATGTTCATATGTCAACTTCGTGCCCAACTAAGGCATGTTTTTCAAGTCAAGTTATGGCATGTTCAAGTCAAGTTTTCGTGCCATATTTCATGTTCTACTTATGCCAAATTTCACGGTTTATGATTCAAGTTTTTCCTATTCTACCCAATCGTATCCCCAACGTATATAAACGTACTTCATTCACAAGCATAAACAATTCAAGAGATAAAGGGGAATAACACCAAACATGTGATAGGCATATGTGACAATTCCAACATCACTTGCATAATAAACAAGCTATAACATATCACATGGTTTCAATACTAGCATGATGATAACTTGGCATAGTAATGGTTTCAACTTAGTTTAACATGATGATTTCAACTTTACATCATAGGCATAATAATCATTGCGGCATAATAATAATTTTATTACAACATGAAACATTAAAGGCATGGTAATTCTAATAGGCATAGTGGATTCCAATTTAGCATTTTTAACATAATGATTCTCATCTAACATTATAAACATAATGATTCCAATTTAGCATTTTTAACATAATGATTCTCATCTAACATTATAAACATAATGACTCCAATTTAGCATTTTTAACATAATGATTCTCATCTAACATTATAAACATAATGATTCCAACTTTTCTTCATAACCTAGCAATTCCCAATTTTGTCATTAACATGATAGGTATATTAACATCACAGGCATAGTTCCATCAACATCATAGACATGGTTTAATTAGCATCATAGGCATGGTTTAATCAACATAAAGATTTCAATAAACAAAGCGATTCCATGGACATGTATTAGTCCAACTTGCCATACAATTAAGCCCAAGTGATTCATAACAACATCAAAATCATGATAAGTTTAACTTGCAACATTGACATAACAATATTCCCAAATTATGGTTCAAAGTTAAACAATATAAACATGGATTAATAATTGTTCCTAAATCCGGTTTCAATTCATGGCATGTCCATGTTATTTTAGCGTTTTTGCCTAAAAAGTGACATAGAACCTACAATATGAAGCTAATAATCAAAATCAAAATTCCAAATCAAATAGCCCCAAATCCGTTGTCTAAAGCGTCGTAGTTGTTGTAGCTTCTAGTTGTAGCCTTCAAGATTCGTCCTTCGTCTTCTTTAATTTTTGTTCTTTGTATTTTTAATTTAGAGCTCTAGGTTTAATGGCGGCGGCTTGAGGCTAAAATGAAATAGTATGATTTAGGCTAGGTCTTAGGTTCTTTTTATAGTGTTTTTGAGTTGATTCGGACCGTCGATGGAGCTTGGTTTAATAATAGCCGTTCGTTCAAAGGAGAGACCAACCAGGAGCTGACACCTAGCCCTAGTGACAAGGCAAGGTTCAGAAAATCGACCAAACACAGACCAGGCCAGCCAGGGTGGGCTGGGTTCGACCTGGCTTAGGGGCCAGGTCGACACCCCAGTCGACACCGTGTCGACTTGGCAGTCGACACGGGTTACCCAGGTCGACTGCCCAGTCGACCTGGCTAGCCCTAGGTCGACTGCCAAGTCGGCCTGGGTGCCTTGGGCAGGAATTTTCCTGCCCTGGCCAATTGGGCCCGATTTTGAATTTTTAATTTGTTTTTCTGAGCTGTTTTCGTCTGTTTGAATTTTAAACAGAATTCTGAAACTTCCGGAGGCCATATCTCCATCATACGGAGTCCGTTTTACGCAAACTCGGACTCTATCTTAAGCAGAATTCCGATACGAACGCAATGGCGTATCCCGTTTCCCTCAATTCTTTGATTTGAAATTAATTATACTTTAATTTGTGAATTTCACTGTTATAGAATACACGGGGTGTTACAACAGGTATACATGAATGCGAGTAGGAGCCGATCAATACATGAATGGGATCGCTTTATCATGAATATACATTGCTAATTAAACAACTCTTAGTGGGTGCAGAGAAGTAAAAGTTGGTCTGATAGCCAAATCTAGTTAAATCTTACTTTACCTCGTTTTAGGACTACCCTATCCTTGTAGTATCATTCTAAGTTCAGTTTTTAATGTCATAGTCTTTTACTTGTTTACATGCTATTAAATAACTGGCCTTACCTGACTTATGTCCGACCCATTTTCCTTTCGCTTCTTTTCTTCCGTTCCCCCTCCCCCCAAAGGTCCGCAGGGAGGAAACACTTCTGCTTAGTCCAGGTTAGCCAAAGCTTGAAGACCGTAGATGTAAGGCTTGGACTTTCCTTTTTAAGCTATGGCTATGGTCAAGCACTTATTGGGGATTAATGTCATTTTGTTTTCAGTATTGCTTCTTTACGTTTTCAAGACAGATGAAAAGTTGTAATAATTTGGAAGGTTGAATTAGTTGTTGAATTGTTGTGTTGAACAAGTATTTATGAAATAATATTGATCTTTTTCCACTGCATAAATTTTCTATCTTGTAATTTATTAGTATCTTGTACCTATAAACGCTCCAGCGAGGTTAAGGCATTCCCTTTGAGAGTGACCTTAATGGAGGTGGGGTGTTACACTTGGTATCAGAGCTAAAGGTTACTGAAACACCCTACCTCCGTTAATGCCACTCATCAAGGGAATGCCTTAACTTCGGTGGAGCATTTTTTGTACAAGATTCAGAAAAATTACAAGACTGACAAATAAAGCAGCGAAAAATAAATAACCTTTATTGATTAAAACAGCTTGTACAAAGATTGTTTTACAACACCAATACTTATTACCAGAAAGCATCTTTCTTGTTTAATATATAAGAAGCACAAACTGACAATTATATTCCCCAATAAAGCCTGAGCTAGCCATAGCAGTAGAAAATGGAGTTCAAAGCAATGCGCCAAAGAATCTTCAAGCTCGGAAAGAGTAACGGCCCCAAAATGAGCTTAGCTTTTCCCTCCCTAACTACCTTGGGGGGGAACGGAAGAAAAAAGGCGAAAGCAAACTAGATCAGACATAAAGTCTGGTAAGTCTAGTGATTCTTAATATTTGAAGGAGGAAAAGGGTCATGACATGAATAAATTAAATAAAAGACTAAACCACGGTAACAAGATAACATGGGGTAAGCATGGGATATGGCCAGATAAACTGAATGTACTGATAAACTGAATGTACTGATAAACTGAATGCGCTTCTAATCCTTTTCTACTTCGCAACTACCCTGTTATACTGATTTCTATATCTCTGCACTACCTACTAGTGTCCAAACTAGTAATCTATGATCATATGATAACGTGATCCCAATCCCCGTATTTGCGGTTGCCTTCAGGTGTACATCTATTATGGGGATTCCATTTATTACCTAGATCTAATCTAGGGTTTACTATCGAGCGCTTCCTAGATTCAACCAGGGCTTACGGTACCCAGGGCCACTGGGGTTTATGCGACCTATTGAACGCTTCTCGGATTCAGGGTTTACGCAACCTAGGTTCAACTAGGGATTATGCTACCTACTTTGTATTAATTTTCCATGTGTCTGTGTCAGTCGACCCTCTCTTGCATGTAGATACTCTGTGTTGGCCCCACCATAAGGTGTATCAAGCCTTATGATAGCGACCCGACATGATACAAGATGCACAGTTTATAACTACTGGTACCCAGTGCCTGCTTTTTCCACTCCGGAGTACGTGCACGCGGGTAAACCGTCGGAACCTACACTGACGTACCCCCTTGCCGCTATTTTGACCGCTTATAATCAACCCAGTAATCGTGCCCCACCCTGCCTAGCTCAAGGTACCGTGATACATCTATGTAGGTTACTGCTGAAATGGGTCCCCGTTACTAGGGTTTCCTACTGGTTAAGTTTGTAGGCCTATATATATACAATATTACCCACCTAATATGTACTAATATTACCCACCGATCCCGATATGTACTTAACCCTTCCACTGGTTCAAGCATGTTTATTAAATGGTTAAGTTCGTGGGCCTATATTACTAATATTACCCACCAACCCGATATGTACTTAACCCTCCCACTAATTCAAGTTGATATATATATTCTTGGTCAAGTGTTATCCATTCATTCAAGTTAACTTAACATGCCCACACATCATGTTATATATATATATATATATATATATATATATATATATATATATATATATATATATATATATATATATATATTGGTTAAGTGTTCCCCTTATGTTACTTAACCCCTATCACATGTCATGTTATATATATATATATATATATATATATATATATATATATATATATATATATATATATATATATATATATTGGTTAAGTGTTCCTCTTGTGTTATTTAGCCCTATCACACATCATGTTATATATATATACACATATTGGTTAAGTGTGTCCTATTAACTTAACCTCACCCACTTGTCTAATTAACATGTTATGACAGTTAAGTGTTCTAATTTTACTTAACCTCACCAACTTGCCTAGTTAACGTGTTATGACGGTTAAGTGTTCTAAATTTACTTAACCTCACCATTTAGTCTAGTTAGCATGTTAAACGCTTACTTAACCTTACCCACTTGTCTAGTTAACATGTTATTATGGTTAAGTGTTCCCTTAGTTACTTAACCCCCCCACAAATCTTGCCTTGTTAACATGTTAAGTTGGTTAAGTGTCCAAATTAACTTGACCCCTATTAGCCTTGTCTAGTTAACATGTTGAATTGGCTAAGTGTTTTCTCGATTACTTAACTCCACCCTTCTTGTCTTCGTTAACATGTTATTACGGTTAAGTGTTTCCTTAATTACTTAACCACGCCATTTATAGCTTGATTTATTCATGAGCCTTAATTAATTAATTAATTAAAGCACCAACCACTCACATTAGATAGATATTGTTGTGGTTACTGGATGTGCCGGTCGGTTCCGGGAAGGTTTACACCACAACTTAGTCTAACCTCGGGTCTTTCTGGGCTTGATGCACTAACACCCACATTAGATAGGTATTGTTGTGGTCACCAGATGTGTCGGTCGGTTCCGGGCATTTTTACACCACAACTAAGTCTAACCTCAGGTTAGGCATATTCGTCTTTTACTAAGTTTACATATTTACTATTTACGTAAATTTTTCCTTAAACCAATTTAGCATAGATCATATTCAACTGTCATGCAAATTAACATACATATATTTTATGCCAAAACTTGATTTACCAATCAATTAACCCAACTTGCAGTTTATACCAATTTAGATTTAATATTCCCCTTTTTCAATTCATGCCCAATCTAGATTAATATTCCAATTTACGGTTCATGTCAAAACTAGATATAATATTATAGTTTACCGTTTACGTCAAAAACTTGGTTTACAAGCCAATTACACACTTTGCGGCCAAATAAATTTATCAATTTATGCCCAAGACTAATATGCATGTAAATCATTCACTATTATAGCAAATTTAGATTATGCCAACATATTTATTATGACAAATTAACTTAATTAAGATACTCCCAATCCCCGCATCATAATCGTACATATAACATGATTTCACAAGTTTTCTATGTACTCATGAAATGGCACTAATCAAAAGGAATAGGGGATAAGCACAAGAATTGATATAATAGATTAGGCATGCAAAAATAATGGCTCCAACAGGTTTGATGTACGTAATAGTGAATAGGAATAAACTAGCCAAGTTACACACTAAATATGAGATCCACATAATCAAGGGAATAGGCATAGGTGATTTGGTCCAACATAATGCCAGTTCAAGGTACAACATGATCGGTTAATTGTAACAAATGGAATAGTCATAAGCAAATAACTACAATAGTCATAGGCAATTAACCACAATAGTCATGGGTGACTAATCACAATAATTTCTTAACCAATGTCATAGGCAATAGTCTCATAGTTATGATTCATAGTCATAGGCAATAATTTCATATGCGACAGTTCATGGCCATAGTCTTAGACAAAGGTCTCATAGTCATAGTCATAGTCATAGGCAATAGCTTCATCGACAACAGTTTCATAGTCATAGTCTTAGGCAAAAGTCTCATAGTCATAGTCTTAGGCAAAAGTCTCATAGTCATAGTCTTAAGCAAAAGTCTCATAGTCATAATCGTAAATCAGATCCAAAGGCAATGATAACTTTTGATTTGACATAAGCACGAATCAAAGATAATTAACTTGCAAATTGGTATAATTCTATATTTTGATTCATTACATTCACAATTCCAATTACACGTTCAAATCTAAGGAATAACCGAACTTGCATTGATCAGTTTAGAAAAGGCGATTTGCTATGATTTGAGTGACGTTGTTTGAAGCCGAATGCTTATGGTCCAACTCGAGGCTTTAACTTGATTTGAATCTCCAATTTGAAGAAGAACTATAACTTGTTTTAATGGAGAATAAGATTTATTTTAATGGAGGACGCTAAAGAGAAACAGCGTGTAGATGCCTAAAAGAATTTGTGTGGAGAAACCTTAGGTCTAGGCATTCTTTTATAGGTTTAGAGAGTGTTTTAGAGCCCTTAGATCATCAAAGAAGCCACCAGGTCCGTCCAACACATCAAAAAATCGTCATCAGACCAATCAGGAGTTACCATGTAGCCCTAATGACACAGCACAAGCCAAAAATTCATTGCAGATTTGGTCTGGCCGAACTAGGGTAGGTCGACCCCCTGGTCGATCTGGGTCCCGGGCGAGAAATTTCCCGCCCAGCCCGGCTGTGAATTTTGAATTTGAACTGAGCTGTTTTTAAATTTGAGCTGAAACTTCCGAAGGCCATAACTTCTTCATACGAAGTCCAATTCACGCAAACTTGGATCTATCTCAAGCAGAATTCCGAGACGAACGCAATGGCATAACCCGTTTCCCTTAATTCTTCTCTTAAAAATTTAGTATACTTTGATTTGTTACATTAATGTTTACAGAAAATACGCGGTGTTACATTCTCCCCTCCTTAAAGGATTTCGTCCCCGAAATCTTCAAGTTAAGAAGAATGTACCCTAACATCCAGCATCCATCTACTCAACCATTTAATCACAGGCATCCATTGTCCCTAAAAGAATTTCTAATGCTTTCATGATTCTATGCATAGTGTGTGTACTTGTCCTTATCTAACGTAAAATCAGACGGTCTACTGATTCAGTTGACCTCCTTAATGCGAATTATGTCAGTGCTATGAGTCCATCATGTATGCAACTATCCCTAGTCATGTAAGTACTATATGCGTGCATATTCATTCATCCATATGCAACATCCATATGATAACACATAAAGTTTTAATCCATATACAAATACATATATGATTATGAAAACATGAAAGTGACTGAGCCGATCTAGTGCCTAATGTGTGTGTATATGCGTCCACGAGCAACCACTGGCAACCACTTGCAACCAACAATCATAACATGTTCCAATTACATGTTTACATCCAAATGGGTTCCTACCTAAGGATCGAAGATACGACCTAGGGGATATACTTAAAAGATAAACATTACAGAGAAAGTGGAATCAAGGATATACCCTCAAAAAGGGTATGATGCGCGTATCTGGTCTTTTGACTTTTAAGTCGCATCTTCTTGAGCTTCACTCCACTGTACCTTAACTGATTTAACTTCACGATCGCGAAGCTTCTTGGCCTCCATTTCCAAAACCCACTAGTAAAGATAGTACCTCGCTCACTTAATATGCTAGAGGGTATCCAATGTAGTCGAACTATCCTCCCGAGAAAAACATATGTTAATCATGATACGAAGTGTATATACCTAAGATGATTAGAGGTCTCTCCTCTACTTAGCTTATCCATCATGCTACAAATCTGAGGGTCTAAAGCTAATGGTTACTATGTGCTTATTACCTCTCTTAAGTTCAGTCTGACTTAGGGTGCCAGCCCCAACCATTTATTTCTCACGCAAACCATCCTTGTCGAACTTGACATCCCTCAAGTACAAGCCCCAAAGGCCTAAACCAATATCAGACAAGCACCCAAGGGATACCTCCTCCGAATTTGGACGATCTATGTGAGATTATACTAACAAAACAACCAAACAATTGAGCACTTTACCGACTCTGGCTATCCTCGCCAATCTTGCTCCAGAATTATCGTTGATCGCATAACTGGCTTTGCACTATCATCTAGATACATGAGGAAGTCTGTCTCGAGTTCTTAGGGGGAAAACCCCTACCCTAGTCAAAACATCTTACGTACTCATGGACTACCCTAACGGATCGAAAATCATCGATAGATAAGTAAAGTGATTCTAGGTAGCTAAGACATACTGATCCCTTAGGATCGTACGAAATCTCAAGGGTATTCTCGAGGCAAGTCGAAAGTCTAACTACCCTTGTTTCATAATCACTAGCTAACCAATCAATGCCTAGAATCAACCCATAGCCCAAAAACGTAAGCATAAATATAGCTATTCTCAAATCCTCAAAAGTCAAAGATAAATGGGTCGAACCAGCAATTGGATTTGAGACTATAATGGGATCCTCTACTACACAATATCTAGGGTGCAGAGACTCAACTATGGAAGCAGATATATAGACGGATGTAAAGCGCTAAAATCGGAAGGAGTACTAACAGGATATTCAAAAAGGAAAAACACTTTCAACCAAAATCTTATTGCCTCTCTCTCTCAGGTGTGCTGGCGGTGAGAGCATGCACTCGCCTTCCGGAAAATCTTGTCCCTTGTTCTTGCCCTTGCCCTTAATTATACGACCCGTTATACCAAAATAAAGATACTTCCTCTTGTTTTAGGTTTTACAATTTCTTTCTCCCCTCCTTTGTGAACCAAGTCCATATCCATGGGTTCTTCATCCTTGTGTTGTGCCTCATAGCCAGACCCTCTCATTTTCAACTTTGCCATCCTTGTGTAACTTGTTGACATGTCTCTCGAAAGTTGCTTCCATCGCACGGAGAATCCTACAAAGCTCGAAAGAAAATTAGCCGCAGGTGAAACTGCTATGGCTTATAGATGGAAGTTGGGCACTTGTTTACCCTTTGACAAGTGTCGTAGTCTTGTCGAGCCTATGGAACCATGTCGCGATGAGGTTACCTCCTAGAAAGCCAGGAGCCCGGATACTCAAGAAAGAATGAAACAAGGATTCAAACAGAGGATCAAAAGATAGTGCATATGGCTTTGGGGAATATTCCTTTAAAACAAAACTTTTCTTTTGAAAATGCTTCATTTAAAACCGTTTTGAAAATAATTTTTCAAATTTTTTATCTGATCCGGTAACCTTCGGCTTTGATACCAAGTGAAACACCCCACCTCCGTTAAGGTCACTCACCAAGGGAATGCCTTAACTTCGGTGGAGCATTTTTAGTACAAGATGCAGAAAAATTACAAGACAGACAAATAAAGCAGCGAAAAATAAATAACCTTTATTGATTAAAATAGCTTGTACAAAGATTGTTTTACAACACCAATACTTATTACCAGATAGCATCTGTCTTGTTTAATATATAAGAAGCACAAACTGACAGTGATATTCCCCAATAAAGCATGAGCTAGCCATAGCAGTAGAAAATGGAGTTCAAAGAATGCGCCAAAGAATCTTCAAGCTCGGAAAGAGTAACGGCCCCAAAATGAGCTGAGCTTTTCCCTCCCTAACTACCTTGGGGGGAAACGGAAGAAAAGAGGCGAAAGCAAACTAGGTCAGACATAAAGTCTGGTAAGTCCAGTGATTCTTAATATTTAAACGAGGAAAAGGGTCATGACACGAATAAATTAAATATAAGACTAAACCATAGTAACAAGATAACATGGGGTAAGCATGGGATATGGCAAGATAAACTGATTGTACTGATAAATTGAATGTACTGATCAACTGAATGCGCTTCTACTCCTTCTCTACTTCGCAACTAACCTATTATACTGATTTCTATGTCTCTGCACTACCTACTAGTGTCCAAACTAGTAATCTATGATCATATGATAACGTGATCCCGATCCCCGTATTTGCGGTTGCCTTCAGGTGTACATATATTATGGGGATTCCATTTATCAATTAGATCTAATCTAGGGTTTACTATCGAGCGCTTCCTAGATTCAACCAGGGTTTACGCTCCCCAGGGCCACTGGGGTTTATGCCACCTATTGAACTCTTCTCGGATTTAGGGTTTACGCGACCTAGGTCCAACTAGGGATTATGCTACCTACTTTGTATTGATTTTCTATGTGTCTGCGTCAGTCAGCCCTCTCTTGCATGTAGATACTCTGTGCTGGCCCCACCATAAGGTGTATCAAGCCTTATGATAGCAACCCGACACGATTCAAGATGCGCAGTGTCTGACTATTGGCACCCAGTGCCTGCTTTTTCCACTCCGGAGTACCTTCACGCCGGTAAACCGTCGGAACCTACACTGACATACCCCCAGCCGCTATTTTGACCGCTTATAATCAGCCCAGTAATCATGCCCCACCCTGCCTAGCTCAGGGTACCGTGATACATCTATGTGGGTTACTGTTGAAATGGGTCCCCGTTACTAGGGTTTCCTACTGGTTAAGTTTGTGGGCCTATATATATACAATATTACCTACCTACACGTGATGTACTTAACCTTCCCACCGATTCAAGCATGTCTATATAATGGTTAAGTTTGTGGGCCTATATGTACTAATATTACCCACCGATCCCGATATGTACTTAACCCTTCCACTGGTTCAAGCATGTTTATTAAATGGTGAAGTTTGTGGGCCTATATTACTAATATTACCAACCAACCCGATATGTACTTAACCCTCCCACTGATTTAAGTTGATATATTCTTGGTCAAGTGTTATCCATTCATTCAAGTTAACTTAACCAGCCCACATATCATGTTATATATATATATATATATATATATATATATATATATATATATTGGTTTAAGTGTTCCCCTTGTGTTACTTAACTCCTATGACATATCATGTTATATATATACATATATTTTGGTTAAGTGTTCCTCTTGTGTTACTTAACCCTATCACACATCATGTTATATATAAATATATATATATATATATATATATCGGTTAAGTGTGTTCTATTAATTTAACCTCACCCACTTGTCTAATTAACATGTTATGACAGTTAAGTGTTCTAATTTTACTTAACCTCACCCAATTGCCTAGTTAACATGTTATGACGGTTAAGTGTTCTAAATTTACATAACCTCACCATCTAGTCTAGTTAGCATGTTAAATGCTTACTTAACCTTACCCACTTGTCTAGTCAACATGTTATTATGGTTAAGTGTTCCCTCAGTTACTTAACCCCCCACAAATCTTGCCTTGTTAACATGTTAAGTTGGTTAAGTGTCCAAATTAACTTGACCCCTATCAACCTTGTCTAGTTAACATGTTGAATTGTCTAAGCGTTTTCTCGATTACTTAACCCCACCCTTCTTGTCTTTGTTAACATGTTATTACGGTTAAGTGTTTCCCTAATAACTTAACCTCGCCATTTCTAGCTTGATTTATTCATGAGCCTTAATTAATTAATTAATTAAAGCACCAACCACTCACATTAGACAGATATTGTTATGGTTACTGGATGTGCCGGTCGGTTCCGGGAAGGTTTACACCACAACTTAGTCTAACCTCGGGCCTTTCTGGGCTTGATGCACTAACCACCCACATAAGACAGGTATTGTTGTGGTCACTGGATGAGCTGGTTGGTTCCGGGCAATTTTACACCACAACTCAGTCTAACCTCGGGTTAGGCATATTCGTCTTTTACTAAATTTACATATTTACTATTTATGTAAATTTTTCCATAAACCAATTTAGCCTAGATCATATTCAACTGTCATGCAAATTAACATACTTATATTCTATGCCAAAACTTGATTTACCAATCAATTAACCCAACTTGTAGTTTATACCAATTTAGATTTAATATTCCCCTTTTTCAATTCATGCCCAATCTAGATTAATATTCCAATTTACGGTTCATGTCAAAACTAGATTTAATATTCTAGTTTACCGTTTATGTCCAAAACTTGGTTTACACGCCAATTACACACTTTGCGGCCAATTAAATTTATCAATTTATGCCCAAGTCTAATATGCATGTAAATTATTCACTATTATAGCAAATTTAGATTATGCCAACTTATTTATTACGCCAAATTAACTTAATTAAGCTATGCCCAATCCCCGATAATCGTACGTATAACATTATTTCACAAGTTTTCTATGTACTCACGAAATGGCACTAATCAAAAGGAATAAGGGATAAGCACAAGAATTGATATAAAAGATTAGGCATGCAAAAATAATGGCTCCAACAGGTTCGATGTACTTAATAGTGAATAAGAATAAACTAGCCAAGATACACACTAAATATGAGATCCACATAATCAAAGGAATAGGCATAGGTGATTTGGTCCAACATAATGCCAGTTCAAGGTACAACATGATCGGTTAATTGTAACAATGGGAATAGTCATAAGCAACTAACTACAATAGTCATAGGCAATTAACCACAATAGTCATGGGCGACTAATCACAATAATTTCTTAACCAATGTCATAGGCAATAGTATCATAGTTATGATTCATAGTCGTAGGTAATAATTTCATAGGCGACAGTTCATGGCCATAGTCTTAGACAAAGGTCTCATAGTCATAGTCATAGGCAATAGCTTCATCGGCAACAGTTTCATAGTCATAGTCATAGGCAAAAGTCTCATAGTCATAGTCTTAGGCAAAAGTCTCATAGTCATAGTCGTAAATCAAATCCAAAAGCATAGATAACTTTCAATTTGACATAAACACAAATCAAAGATAATTAACTTGAAAATTGGTATAGTTCTATATTTTGATTCATTACATTCACAATTCCAATTACACGTTTAAATCTAAGGAATAACCGAACTTACATTGATCGGTTTAGAAAAGGCGATTTTCTATGATTCGAGTGACGTTGCTTGAAGCGGAATGCTTATGGTCCAACTCGAAGCTTTAACTTGATTTGAATCTCCAATTTGAAGAAGAACTATAACTTGTTTTAATGGAGAATAAGATATATTTTAATGGTGAAGGCTAGAGAGAAACAGCATGTAGACGCCTAAAAGAATTTATGTGGAGAAACCTTAGGTCTAGGCATTCTTTTATAGGTGTAGAGAGTGTTTAAGAGCCCTTAGATCATCATAGAAGCCACCAGGTCCGTCCAACACATCAAAAATCGTCATCAGACCAATCAGGAGTTACCACGTAGCCCTAATGACACAACACAAGCCAAAAATTCATTGCAGGTCTGGTCTGGCCGAACAAGGGTAGGTCGACCCCCAGGTCGACCCCTTGGTCGGCCTGGGTCCTCGGCGGGAAATTTCCCGCCCAGCCTGGCTGTGTGTTTTGAATTCGAACTGAGCTGTTTTTAAATTTAAGCTGAAACTTCCGAAGGCCATAACTTCTTCATACAAAGTCCAATTCACGCAAACTCAGACTCTATCTCAAGCAGAATTCCGAGACCAATGCAGGCATAACCCATTTCCCTTAATTCTTATCTTAAAAATTAAGTATACTTTGATTTGTTACATTAACGTTTATAGAAAATGCAGGGTGTTATAGTTACCAGATCGGATAAAATTTTTGAAACTATTTTTCAAAAAGAAGTCATAAAGAAGCATTTTCAAGAAAAAGTGTTAATTTAAAAAGGCATAATCCCCAAAGCCATACGCATTATCTTTCTACCCTTCTTTTTGAATCATTCATTTATGTTTCAGCATGTCTGGGGATCTTAACCTTCCAGAGGGTGTACCGAGACCTGGCTGGTTCAGGAGATACCTAGAAGCTAGGGCTAATCACGCAGGCCCAGTAGACATTCCTCCTCCCCCAGCTGCTGCTCCTCCTCCTCCTCCGAGAGGAAATGCTTTCTCAAAGATCTGTAGAGACTTTAGATCCATGGGTGGAAAAGAATTTAAGGGGAGTGAATCATTCGTGGAAGCCAGAAACTGGCTCAAGGAGACTAAGGACTTATTTGTTATCTTTGAAGTAGATGAGAGCCAGAAACTACAGATGGTGGTGTGGTTGCTCAAAGACGAGGCCTCCTTCTGGTGGGAAGTCACTAATGCTGAAAGACCGATAGAGACTTGGGAGGACTTCAGGGTGAGATTTGAAATGAAGTTCCTCTCACAACCTGAGCAGAGTCTGCAAATGGAGAAGTTCCTATCAGTTAAACAGGGTAGCTTGTCGGTCAAAGAATAGCATTGACAAACGCACCTGACAAGATCTGGCTACCGGGTTTCATCAGCTATGAGTGGCTAAGAATAGCCTTGACAAGACCGCATTTAGGACCCCGGATAGTTTCTTCGAGTGGTTTGTCATGCCTTTCGGCTTGACAAACGCACCTGCCTATTTCGTGGACTTGATGAGCAGGGTGTTCCGGGAATTGCTCAATAAGTTTGTGGTGGTCTTCGTGGATGATATTTTGATCTTCTCGAAGATAAAGGAAGAGCATGCTCTGCACTTAAGGGAAGTCATGGATACTCTCTTTAACGACTCGAATTTTTAATAACATGTTAAAACCATAAATCAAGGCAGAATTAAATTTTAAAATAAGACCATGACTATGACTATGACGGTGAACATAAGACTATGCCTATGACTGTGACGGTGAACATAAGACCATGACTATGCCTATGACTGTGAACATAAGACTATGCCTATGCCTATGACTATGACGATGAACATAAGACTATGCCTGTGCCTATGACTGTGAATATAAGACTATTGCCTATAACAATGACAAGGACAATTGTGGATAATCACCTATGAGGTTATTGCCTAGGATTATGACTATGAAATTGGATCTAAGCTTGATTTTCTATTCAGACCTATTTTCTTTATTTGTCTTGATTTTCGGGATTTTTCTATTTAAGTTAGATCTATCCGTGTTCTTGAATCTAGATTATTATTCAAACCTTTTCATGTTCATTATGTTATGCCTGCGATGTTTTAATCAATTTATTCAGTTAGGTCATGCCTTGGAAATAAATTGATAATAGAGCAATGTTTATTATGTTGATCTATGCCTGTGGTACTATTCTATCATCATGTTGATTTGGGAATTAATGAATAAGTCCATTCATATGTATATGAACTTGGTGTATAACCCGTGATGACAAGTTGTGTAGTTTATCATGTTATGCAAGTTTTAGGTTGTGAAATCATATCACATATGTGACCAAATATTAGATCTACATGTTTATGTGTATATGTTAAACCTATGTCATATTTCAAGTTCACACTTATTCATATGTTCGTGATTGATTTGCAAGTTCACATATATGTAAGTTGATTTAGTCTATGTTGCAAATTCACATATATGTATGTTGGTTTAGTCTACGTTGCAAGTTCACACCTATGATATTCATGTTGATTATTTTGCAAGTACACACGTATGGTGTTCATATTGACTATGCCAAGAATGCCAAGTTTACATCTATGTCCTGTTAATGAATTTCTTTATGCAAATTTTCTGTACGTTAAATTAGGCTAAGTTTTTAGCCTAATATTATGCCAAAAATCGTGCCGATGGAAAATTGGGCTGAGATTGTTAGCCTAATATTTAGATGGGGTAACGTTGGAAAATATTGGTAATTATAGGAAACTTGGTATGAGACTCTCCATGAAACTTGACATGAATCTTGAAACATGAACATTGTTATAACTTGAATCTGGATGTGGGCATGAAACTTGCCTTGAAACTTGACACGAACATGACATGAAACTTGAACATGGGCATGACACTAGAATGAACTTGAAAATGGCCAACTCGATGTTGGGTTGAGTTTGCAGTGTAATTCTGCCAGGAACCGCCCGACAAATCCAGTTACTGCAAACAATAGGATCCAATATGGGTAGTTGGTCATATCGCACTTGAAAACCCGAGGTCAGACTGTGTTGTGGTGTAATTCTACCCGGAACCGACCTGCATATCCAGTGATCACAACAACAGGTCTGATGTGACAGGTTGGGTGCATTAATGAATTAATGCCACATGATAGGGTTAAGTCATGAACATGAAAGACAACACTTAACCAACTTGATACATGATTCGTAGGCTGGTTAAGTCACGAACTTGAATGACAACACTTAACCAACTTGACATGCTAGACTGATAGGGGTTAAGTCACGAATTTAAATGACAACACTTAACCTATGGGATGGAAACCCTAGTTACGCGGTCCGTTTCAGCAGTAACCCACTAGATGTATCATGGTACCCTGGAACTAGGCAGAGTGGGGCAAGATTACTGGGCTGATTGTAAGCGACCAGAACGACGACTGTGTTGGTGCTCCGGTGTAGGTTCAGGTGGGCTATGGTCGTGCACGTGGTCCGGAGTTGAAAAAACAGGCATTGGGCATCAGTAGGTTTATCTGTGCATGCTTGATTCGTGTCGGAGGTTGGCACCATAGGGCTTGATACACCCTATGATGGACCTAGCATAGGTGACTACATTCGTGATAGGGCCGTATGATACAGACACATGACGAGCTTGAATTTGCAAGGAGCCGATCGACTAGTGGATCGTTTCGTTGGACCTAGAAATGGGTGATTTCATGATATTGGGCCAAGGGATTATTTCATGATTTATATAAGACATGGGTTTGGGATTCTAGTACAGTTAATGCAGCGAACCTTGAATATGTGATGCTATACTTGATTTATCATGTTATCTTAGTCTATCTTGCCCATCTTGACAACATCCTTATGTTTACTTTCAATTTATACATGTCATGTTACCTTTATCTGTTTTTATGATGAAAGTCACTTGGACTTACCAGTCTTTATGACTGACCCGTTTTCTTTCGCCTCTTTTTCTTCCGTTTCCCCACCCCTTCCCCCCCCCCCCCCCCAGGTTCTCAGGGAGGAAACTCTAGCACTTAGCTTGGATTTCACTTGCTTTCGGTTCAGCTCATGTACTGTTTGATCTTGAGCTATGATATGGCTGTATTTCTGCTACCTTTGGGGAATTAAGCTCCTTTTGTTGTTTCAAGTTTATTCTTCTTTATTTATGCAAGACAGAATTTATTGTAATGGAAAATAATGACCTTGGCTATTTGATGTAAAAGGTTTTGACTCTTTTTGAAAGTAATGAAATTTGTCTTTTGATTCTTCTACTGTTTTATGTATGTTCTGTCTTGTAATATTTCTGTGTTTGTTTATCTCGATAACGCTCCTCCAAAACTAGTGCATTCCCTTTGTGAATGACCTTAGCGGAGGTGGGGTATTACATTTGGTTTCAGAGCAGAAGGTTACCAGACTGGGCAAAAGTTTTTTTAAAACCTTCTAAAACTATTTTCAAAACCGTTTACAAAGAAGCATTTTTCAAGAAAAGTCTTGTTTTATTTAAAGGCTATTCCCCAAAAATCCATTAGCACTATCCTTTGTTTCCTTGTTTGAATCTCTTTTCCTTTCTTTTCACCATCTGTAGTCGCAGTAGTTTTACCTACGGATAATCTTCTTTCTGGCTTCGTAGAGGGTTTTCCGTACGATGGAGATAGTTTCCCTGAGGCTTGTTAACATGTTACATAGGGAAGGTATGAGTGATAAGTTAAGGCAGATGAGTCTTAGAACAAGAAGAAAGACTTCCAGAAGGGAGGCGAGAACAACGATAACAATAATAACAAGTCACGTGATAAGAGGAAGTGCAACTTCTGTGGTATAGTTGGGCATGTTATCAAGGATTGTAAAAGAAGGAAGAAGAAGATAGGTGCGTGCTTTCAATGTGGTAAGCTTGGACACATCAGCAAGAACTGCCCTAAGAAGCAAGGGTAAGCCCCGCAAGCAGGACATTCTGGGGGTACATCTTTAACTTCTTCTCCTAGAGGCTTTGTTTTATCTTGCTTATCTTCTCAATCCTATCTTTAGAACCGTAGGTAGAACCCTTTTGGATGTAAACATGTGATTGAAACATGTTATGGTTTATATTTGCAAATGGTTGCAAGTGGTCGCAAGTGGTTGCATAACACACATTAGACACTAGATTGGCTCAAACACATTTTCATATTGCATATGCATGAGTGTGTATACTTGTTTATGGATGAAATTGAATGTTTTATCATGTGGATGTTGCATATGGATGGATGTTTTTGTACACATATAGTGTTTATGTGACTAGGACTATTTGCATACATGTTGGATTCATAACACTAAACATATTTTGCATCAGGAAGATCAATCAGGCTTGATCATTTGCATTAGATAGGGAACATATACACACACTTTCAACATATATTCATATAGAATTAGAAATCTTTTAAGTACAATGGTTGCTTGTGGATGATGGTTGAGTAGATGGTTGATTGGATGATAGGATGCATTCTTCTTAACTTGAAGATTTCGGGGACGAAATCCTTTAAGGAGGGAAGAATGTAACAACCCGAATTTTTAATAACATGTTAAAATCATAAATCAAGGTAGAATTAAATTTTAAAATAAGACCATGACTCTGACTATGACGGTGAACATAAGACTATGCCTATGACTATGACGGTGAACATAAGACCATGACTATGCTTATGACAGTGAACATAAGACTATGCCTATGCCTATGACTATGACGGTGAACATAAGACTATGCCTATGCCTATGACTGCGAATATAAGACTATTGCCTATAACTATGACAAGGACAATTGTGGCTAATCACCTATGAGGTTATTGCCTAGGATTATGACTATGAAGTTGGATCTAAGGTTGATTTTCTATTCAGACCTATTTTCTTTATTTGTCTTGATTTTGGGGATTTTTTTATTTAAGTTAGATCTATCTGTGTTCTTGAATCTAGATTATTATTCAAACCTTTTCATGTTCATAATATTATGCCTGTGATGTTTTAATCAATTTATTCAGTTAGGTCATGCCTTGGAAATAAATTGATAATAGAGCAATGTTTATTATGTTGATCTATGCATGTGGTTCTATTCTATCATCATGTTGAACTGGGAATTAATGAATAAGTCCATTCATATGTATATGAACTTGGATTATAACCTGTGATGACAAGTTGTGTACATGTTATGCAAGTTTTAGGTTGTGAAATCATATCGCATATGTGACCAAATGTTACATCTACATGTTTATGTGTATATGTTAAACCTATGTCATATTTCAAGTTCACACTTATTCATATGTTCGCGATTGATTTACAAGTTCACATATATGTAAGTTGATTTAGTCTATGTTGCAAATTCACATATATGTATGTTGGTTTAGTCTACGTTGCAAGTTCACACCTATGATATTCATGTTGATTGTTTTGCAAGTACACACCTATGGTGTTCATATTGACTATGCCAAGAATGCCAAGTTTACACCTATGTCATGTTAATGAATTTCTTTATGCAAATTTTGTGTACGTTAAATTAGGCTAAATTTTTAGCCTAATATCATGCCAGAAATCTTGCCGATGGAAAATTGGGCTAAGATTGTTAGCCTAATATTTAGACGGGGTAACGTTGGGAAAAATTGGTAATTATAGGAAACTTGGTATGAGACTCACCATGAAACTTGACATGAATCTTGAAACATGAACATTGTTATAACTTGAATCTGGATGTGGACATGAAACTTGCCTTGAAACTTGACACGAACATAACATGAAACTTGAACATGGGTATGACACTAGAATGAACTTGAAAATGGCCAACACGAGGTTGGTTGAGTTTGCAGTGTAATTCTGCCCGGAACCGCCCGGCAAATCCAGTTACTACAAACTATAAGATCCAATGTGGGTAGTTGGTCATATCGCACTTGAAAACCCGAGGTCAGACTGAGTTATGGTGTAATTCTACCCTGAACCGCCCGGCATATCTAATGACCACAACAACAGGTCTGATGATAGAGGTTGGGGTGCGTTAATGAATTAATGCCACATGATAGGGTTAAGTCATGAATATGAAAGACAACACCTAACCAACTTGATACATGATTCGTAGGCGGGTTAAGTCACGAACTTGAATGACAACACTTAACCAACTTGACATGCTAGACTGATAGGGGTTAAGTCACGAATTTAAATGACAACACTTAACCTATGGGACGGAAACCCTAGTTACGCGGTCCCTTTCAGCAGTAACCCGCTAGATGTATCATAGTACCCTGGAACTAGGCAGGGTGGGGCACGATTACTGCGTTGATTGTAAGCGACCAGAACGACGGCTGTGTTGGTGCGCCAGTGTGGGTTCAGGCGGGTTATGATTGTGCACGTGGTCCGGAGTTGAAAAAGCATGCATTGGGCATCAGTAGGTTTATCTGTGCATGCATGATTTGTGTCGGTGGTTGGCACAATAAGGCTTGATACACCCTATGGTGGACCTAGCACAGGTGACTACTTCGTGATAGGGCCGTATGACATAGACACATGATGAGCTAGAACTTGTAGGGAGCCGATCGACTAGTGGATCATTTCGTTGGACCTAGAAATGGGTCATTTCATGATATTGGGCCAAGGGATTATTTCATGATTTATATAAGACATGGGTTTGGGATTCTAGTACAGTTGATGCAGCGAACCTTGAATATGTGATGCTATACTTGATATATACTTGATTTATCATGTTATCTTAGTCTATCTTGCCCATCTTGACAGCATCCTTATGTTTACTTTCAATTTATACATGTCATGTTACCTTTATCTGTTTTTATGCTGAAAGTCACTTGGACTTACCAGTCTTTATGACTGACCCATTTTCTTTCGCCTCTTTTTCTTCCGTTTCCCCCCCAGGTTCTCAGGGAGGAAACTCTAGCACTTAGCTTGGATTTCACTTGCTTTCAGTTCAGCTCTTGTACGTTTTGATCTTGAGCTATGCTATGGCTGCATTTCTGCTACCTTTGGGGAATTAAGCTCCTTTTGTTGTTTCAAGTTTATGCTTCTTTATTTATGCAAGACAGAATTTATTGTAATGGAAAATAATGACCTTGGCTATTTGATGTAAAAGGTTTTGACTCTTTTTAATAGTAATGAAATTTATCTTTTGATTCTTTTGTTGTTTTATGTATGTTCTATCTTATAATATTTCTGTGTTTGTTTACCTCGATAACGCTCCTCCAAAACTAGTGCATTCCCTTTATGAGTGACCCTAGCGGAGATGGGGTGTTACACTCTACGTGCACATCAGTTGAAAGCCAAATTCTCCAAATGCCATTTCTGGAGAGAAGAAGTTAGATTCCTTGGACATGTGGTGCCCAAAGAGGGGTTAGCCGTGGACCCCGCAAAAGTGGTTGCTGTGCAAGATTGGAAGATTCCACGAAACGCAACTGAAGTCCGAAGCTTTCTCGGGGTAGCAGGCTTTTACCGGAAGTTCATCAAAGACTTTGCGAAAATCTTAGCTCCACTTACAAGGTTGACGAAGAAGAACCTAGTTTTCGCTTGGGATTTGGATTGCGATATTGCGTTCCAACGCTTGAAAAGGGCTCTAAAAACAGCCCCAGTTCTGACATTGCTTGATAGGAGCAACATGTTTACCGTATACATGGATGCATGCGGTACAGGATTAGGCGTTGTCTTGATGCAAGAAGGGAAGGTAGTAGCTTGTTGTGGAAGGCAGTTGAAAGTACATGAGAAAAACTACCCAATCCACGACCTAAAATTGGCGGCCATCGTTTTCACTCTTAAGTCTTGGCGTCATTGTCTCCTAGGTGAAAAGTTTGAATTGTTTGCTAACCATAAATCATTGAAGTACCTTTTCTCGCAGAAAGATCTCAACTTGAGGAAGCAAAGATGGATGGAGTTTCTTGCCTCATATGATTTTGAGATGTTCTATACTCCTGGCAAGGCAATGTGGTAGCAAATGCTCTGATTAAAAAGAAGCTGACCTTAATCCCTCCCTTTGTAGAAAGGCAAAGCTTGGAGTACATAGCCAACTTTGACTTTAGACCCTCCTATGAATTTGTACATGGCTTGTTAGCAACACTGGAAGTGTGGCCTACCCTTTTTGACTCAATAGGAACCGCACAACATGAAGACCCTCAGCTAGTAGATGTGATAGATAAGCTGATTAGGGTTGAGACTTCGAGTCACCTCAATAGATACTCCATCGATGATAAGGGATGGTTGAGACGGGATGGAAGGCTATGCGTCCCACAAGTAAGAGATTTAGTGAAAATGGTTCTCGAAGAAGCACACCATTCAAAGCTGACCATACACCCAAGCAAAGATAAAATGTATAAAGATATCAAAAGAGTTTTCTTTTGGAATGGCATGAAGAGGGACGTAGCTGAATTTGTTTCTAAGTGCATGATATGCCAGCAGGTCAAGGCAGAGCAGAAGAAGCCTGGTGGTTTGCTTCATCCTCTAGAGGTCCCACAGTGAAAATGGGATAGCATTTCAATGGACTTTATTGATGGGTTGCCTAGGTCAAGAAGGGGCAATACTAATATTTGGGTAATAGTGGACCGGCTCACAAAAAGCGCTCACTTTATACCTGTCAAAAGTAGAAGGACGATCTCATCTCTAGCATCTCTATGTCTTGAAGAGATAGTTCGGCTGCATGGGATACCTTCCAGCATAGTAAGCGATCGAGACCCTGTCTTTACAAGCGAGTTCTGGAAGAGTTTGCAAGAGGCTGTAGGCACACAACTATGTTTAAGCACGGCCTACCACCCCCAAACCGATGGACAAACGGAAAGGGTGAACAGAGTTCTAGAAGACCTCTTGAGATTGTGTGTTCTTGACTTTGGAGGGACATGGGAAGATCATCTTCCTTTGGTTGAGTTCGCCTACTACAATAGCTACCTAGCTATAATAGGCATGGCACCCTTCGAAGCCTTATACGGGAGACCGTGTCGATCACCAACCTGTTGGTGGGAATCCACAGATAAGCTTATATTTGGGCAAGACATGATTAGGGAAACCTCAGAAAAGGTGGACCTAATAAGAGGACGAATGAAGACTGCTCAAGATAGGCAGAAGTCCTATGCAGATAAAAGAAGGACCGACCTTGAGTTTGAGGTTGGAGATAGAGTGTTCCTTAATGTATCTCCTTTGAGGAATGTTGTTCGCTTTGGATCCAAAGGGAAATTGGCACCTAGATTCATAGGACAATTTCCTATCATTGAAAGAATTGGGAAGATGGCCTATAGATTAGAGCTACCTGAAAAGTTGGCTGGAGTTCACAATGTCTTTCATGTTTCTCACCTACGGAAGTGCTTACATGAGGCTGCAGAAGTGGTGGAACCAAAGATACTAGAAGAGGTAGAAGTGGAACAAGAAGCAACAGTGAGAAGAATCCTAACTCGTATCTTGGGAATGGAAGTCAAAAAGCTACACAACCGTGAAGTCAAGCTTGTTAAAGTACAATGGAGTGACAATGAAGAAGACGCGACTTGGGGGACTAAAAGCAAGACACGCACAGCCTAACCTTATCTTTTTGAGGGTACATCTTTGATCTCTCCTTTATCATAAGTTTATTCATGCTTATTTATCTTCTCGGTCCTATTTCTTGATCCTTAGTGGAAATCAATGAATGTAAACATGTATTTGAAACATGTTATGGTTGATGGTTGCAAAGTAGTTGCTAGTGATTGCTCGTGGATGCATATGCACATACACATTAGGTTCTAGATCGGCTTAATCACTTTCATATTGCATTTGCATATGAACGCACGAAATTGTATGTGGATTGAAACTTGATGTGTTATCATATGGACATTGCATTTGTATGAATGATTATGCACTCATGTAGAATTATGAATAGGAAAAATTGCATACATAATGGACTCATGGCACTCTCATGATTTGCATTAAGGAGGTCAACTGGATCAGTAAACCACCTGATTTTGCACTAGATAAGAGACATATATACACACTCTACATATGTTCATATGGCATTAGAAGTCTTTTAAGGACAATGGATGCTTGCAGATGATGGATGAGTAGATGGATGATTGGATGTTAAGATGCATTCTTCTTAACTTAAAGATTTCGGGGACGAAATCCTTTAAGGAGAGGAGAATGTAACACCCCGAATTTTCTGAGAATATTAAAATTAAAAAATTCAAGAACACTTAATTTTTAGAAGAAGAATTAAGTGAAATGGGTTGCGCTATTATGTTCGTCTCAAAATTTTGGTCAAGATAGACATTTGGTTTGCATAAAATGGATACCTTATGAAGAAGTTATTAAGCCTTGAAGTTTGTATGTATATGAGATATATATATATATATATTAAATAAATAAATATGCAAAAAAGTTCAAAACAACGAATCGGGAGGGGGAATAACTGAACCGGACCATTTTTGAGGTCGACCCAAGCCCCACTGGGTCGACTAGGGGTTGATTCAGGGTGTTTGGCTGTCAACCCATGGGCCGATTCACTCTAAGGAAGATGTGGCATCTGATTGGTTCTGATGGACTCCTTGTTGAGTCATTAGGGCTGATGTGGCTATTCTATCTTGGCTGAATGGCTTTGATTTGCTCTAGGTTAATCTGACGGTTCTTATTAAATCAAACTTCTATATAAGAAACCTAATACCTCAACCCTAAATCATATCAAAAATCAAACCAAGAGCCATCATGCTACCATTGGACAACCTCGAGTAGCCACCGTTCAACTTGAAGCAAATTAAAAGAGATTAACCAAATCAAATCAAAATTAAACTAAAACAACGATTGTCTACATCAAAGGCGAGCATTTCAACTTCAGAATACAGATTCCAGAAATCAAGATTGTCTTTTGTAAGTGTAGTTATCTTTTAGATGTAGATAAATTTAAGACGTGATTTGATATAAAGTGAAAAATAGAATTATACCATGTTGTATAATATTGACGATGCTAATTCATGTTTGTTTCGTGTGATGATTTTATCATGAATTGTCTTGGAATGTTTGTGGCTTATTGGACTTGGTGTTGGATCTATTAAAGATTGAGAATGAAACTATCAACATCATATGCAAGTTATATGTTTAATGTTAAGATCTACATATATATGTTTATATGATTAATGCAAGTTGTATGTATTATGTTAGATCCAAGTCAAGATATACATATATATATTCATATGCTTTATGTTAGATCCATATGCCTATATATATATATATATATATATATATATGTTTATATGTTCATATGCAAGTTACAAGTTTTATGTTGGATCCATGTCAAGATCTATCTAGGTTCATATGATTAATGCAAGTTCTATGTTTTATGATAGATCCAAGTCACAATCTAATTATACATATGTTCATATGCAAGTTACATGTTAGATCCAAAACTAGATCTATATTTATATGCATGTTTGTAAAGTGGACATATCCAAGTTCACCTTGTTAGATCTAGTTCACACCTATATGTTAATGTTAAAATTATATAAGCCTTGGGATTGAACATGTCATGATTATGTCATATGCTAGTTTATAATTGAGGTTATGTTCACACATGCCTAGATCTACATATTAACATGTTTTAGGCTTATTATTATCTAAGTCTAAATTATATGAAAGTTCATGTGACATGTTAAATTATATGAATAAAGTTTTATGCAAAATTTACATGTTTGGTTGAATCTGTATTACGCATGTTCCCTTCTTTACCTCTTGTTTATAAATTGGGCTAACAAGTGGGCCCAATGACTTTATGTGATTAATACGATCGAACAAACGGGGTAACATTGGGATAGTTATTAAATCAAAACATGTTAATAATGTAGGTGGGCCCACAACCATGTAAATGGTTAAAGCCATGAAAAGTATAATTTATACCATTAGTCTTGAACATAATTAAAATATGCGACATGAAACACTTGTAGAAAATTCACATATATAAAATGTAAAAGATGAATATGCCTAACCTGAGGTTAGACTGAGTTGTGGTGTTAACCTGCCCGGAACTGCCCGGCACATCTAGTAACCACAACAATACCTATCTAATGTGAGAGGTTAGTGCATCAAGCCCAGAAAGACCCGAGGTTAGACTGAGTTGTGATGTAAAACTGCCCGGAATCGACCGGCACATCCAGTAACCACAACAATATCTGTCTAATGTGAGTGGTTGGTGCTTTAATTAATTAATTAATCAAAGCTCAGGAACAATCAAGCTAGAAATGGAGAGGTTAAGTAACTAAGGGAACACTTAACTAACTTAACATGTTAACAAGACAAGATCGGTGGGGTTAAGTAATTGAGGAAACAC
Organism: Allium sativum; assembly: GCA_030737875.1. NCBI lineage: Eukaryota > Viridiplantae > Streptophyta > Magnoliopsida > Asparagales > Amaryllidaceae > Allium > Allium sativum. The sequence continues at coordinate 223,732,213 of CM060910.1, read as the reverse complement.
TTAACCAACTTAACATGTTAACTAGACAAGATTGATAGGGGTTAAGTCAAACCAAGGACACTTAACCAATTTAGCATGTTGACTAGAAAAACCCTAGTAACGGGGACCCGTTTCAGCAGCAACCTACATGGATGTATCAAGGTACCCTGAACTAGGCAGGGTGGGACACGATTACTGGGCTGAATATAAGCAGTCAAAAGGGCGGCAATTAGGTGCGTCAGTATAGGTTCCGACTGAGTACGGGCATGCACGGGCTCCAGAGTGGAAGAAGCAGGCACTGGGCACTAGGCGTACAATTGTGCATCTTTGAATCATGTCAGGGTTGCCATTATAGGACTTGATACACCCTATACTGGAACCAGCACAAGTACTTAAAAATCACGTGGGGCTGCATGACACCGGGAATACATGATGCGAATATGAGTCGATCAATACATGAATGGGATCACTTTATCATGAAAATGCATTGCTAGTTAAACATCTCTTAGTGGGTGTAGAGAAGTAAAAGTGGGTGCGATAGCCAAATCTAGTTAAATCTTACTTTACCTCGTTTTAGGACTATCCTATCCTTGTGGTATCATTCTAAGTTTAGTTTATTCATGTCATAGTCTTTTTCTTGTTTACATGCTATTAAATAACTGTGCTTACCAGACTTATGTCTGTCTCATTTTCCTTTCACTTCTTTTCTTCCGTCCCCTCCCCCGCCCAGGTCCGCAGGGAGGAAACACTTCTGCTTAGTCCAGGTTAGCCAAAGCTTGAAGACTGTAAATGTAAGGCTTGGGCTTTCCTTTTTTAGCTATGGCTATGGTCAAGCGCTTGGGATTTATGTCATTTTATTTTCAGTATTGCTTCTTTATGTTTTCAAGACAGATGAAAAGTTGTAATAATTTGGAAGGTTGAAACAGTTGTTGAATTGTTGTGTTAGACAAGTATTTATGAAATAATATTGATTTTTTTCCGCTGCATAAATTTTCTATCTTGTAATCATTAAGTATCTTGTACCTTAAAATGCTCCATCGAAGTTAAGGCATTCCCTTTGAAAGTGACCTTAACGGAGGTGGGGTGTTACATTTAGTATATTTAAGGATGAAGTCGCATTTCACTGGCACCACTGAAGAGATGGTTAATCGTTTTCACCTTACTGATTGAACGATGAGTCGATATACTAGGGGTACTGGTAGAGGAGCTAATAATGGGAATGCTCCTGATATGAGGAGGATGCTCACTGACCTCATAAGAGAGATGGTTAGAGATGTTCAGAGGGCAGCTCCTAACGCTGCAAATGGTGGTGGTGCAGCGGTGCAGGTGCCTAGGGCCAATTTCGCCAAGCTCTGTAAGGACTACACTAGTCTTGGTGGGAAACCGTTCCACGGAGCGGAGTTGGCTACGGATGTTCGGGATTAGTTGGATAGCTGTGAGAGTATCTTCGAGGATTTGGGTATCGAGGATGCGACGAAGAGAAAGCTAGCATCCCGTCAGTTGCAAGGACGGGCGATGAGTTGGTGGAATGCTATTAAGGCGGCTACTCCAGAGGATCAAGTTACATGGGATCAGTTTAAGGCCTGATTCAGTGATAAGTTTATCCCAGCTGCTCAAAAATCAGAATTGTTTAGGAAATTCTTGGAGCTTAAGCAGAATATTAGGGCAGTCTCGGAATATATTGCTAAGTTCGATACTTTGTCGAAGTATGGATTATTCCTCATCGACACTGTCGAGAAGAAGAACGAAAAGTTCATAACTGGCTTAGATGGGTACTTGGGGAAAGGCTTATTAACCAGATCGATGAGACGTTTGAATCAATTATGGGGAAAGCTTTGAGATCAGAGAGTCTATACCCTAAGTCGAAGACTGAGGTTGCAACTGCAGAAGAACCAAAGCCGCAAGCAAGCGGTGGGGGCAAGAATGGTTCTCAGAGTAAGAGAAAGCAGAATCAGACCAATGATGGCTAGAAGAAGAAGAATAAGAAAGATGTTGAATGCTTTATCTGTGGCAAGAAGAGCCATTATGCTAAAGAATGTCGAGCAAAGCCAGCGGACAGGAAGTGCTTCAACTGTGGCCAAGTTGGACATCAAAAGGATAAGTGTCCACACCCTTTGAAAGAGAAGCATATTGTGAAAGCATATGCTCTTAATGTAGTTCCTTCTTCGTCGAATGCCCCAACCACGGCGGAGAAAGGAAAGAGTATCATCATTCAAGGTACGCTTTCTATTTATGATGTTCCTATTCGAGTATTGTTTGATACCGGAACTTCCGGTTCCTTCATATCTATTGACCTGGTAGATAGGTTGGGATTGGAACCCGAGATAGTCGATAGACCTTTAGCAGTAGCGAACCCGATTGGTGGTTCAGCTAGCCTTAGCATGATTTGACGAAATTTGGTTCTATCGAGTCATGAATGTATGTTTGCTTATGATTGCTTTGTTTTGGGCTTTACTGGGTTTGGCATTATTTTCGGAGTCGATTGGCTCCAAAGATACGGGGTGGTGGTAGACTTTGAGGGCTTTTTGGTGACAGTTAGAGCGGATGATGGGCGGAGGGTAGTGTTTGGTAGTCTACCTAGCGATGGGGTAATGGCTAGTTTTATAAATTCCCTCGACATCCCGCATGATGAGTTGTCAGATGTGCCCGTGGCTGGCCAGTATCCGGACATCTTCGAGGAAGTGACCGGACTTCCACCACACCGAGAGATTGAGTTCCATATTGATTTAGTGAAAGATGCCAGACCTACAGTGATGCCACTTCGTCGTATGGCACCAAGGGAGCAACGAGAGCTCGGGGTGCAAGTAAGCGATCTATTGAAGAAGGGATTTATTAGAAGAAGATTTTCCGTGTATGGACTACCGCGAGTTGAATAAGGTGACAAGGAGGAATAAGTATCCTCTACCGCGAATAGATGATTTGTTTGATCAGTTGAGCGGCGCGAGAGTGTTCTCCCAGTTGGATCTCGCGGCAGGTTTTTATCAGCTTAGAGTGGAAGCAGAGAGTATAGCTAAAACGGCCTTTCGGACGCCGTTTGGATTTTATGAGTGGTTGGTCATGCCATTTGGGTTGACCAATGCACCAGCTTATTTTGTGGATCTTATGAATAGGGTATTCAAAGATCAGTTGAATAAGTTTGTTCTTGTGTTCGTGGACGATATCTTGGTTTATTCAAGGACATAGGAAGAACACAAGGAACATTTGAGGATAGTGATGGAGGTGTTGAGAAAACACCAATTGAGAGCGAAGTTTTCTAAATGTCACTCCTGGAGGAGGGAAGTGAGATTCTTGGGCTATGTTTTTTCGGAAAATGGTATTGCCGTGGATCCTACGAAGGTTGCTACGATACAAGATTGGTCTACGCCCAAGAATGCAACAGACGTAAGAAGTTTCTTGGGGTTAGCTGGATATTATCGTAAGTTTATCCAAGACTTCTCCAAGATAGTAGCACCGTTGACTCAGTTGACCAAGAAGAATCAAGCTTTCGTCTGGGACGAAAAGTGCGAAAATGCATTTAAGAGTTTAAAGGAAAAGTTGATATGTGCTTTAGTGTTAGTCATTCCTAAGGGGAATGAAGAGATGACAGCATATACAAATGCATGTGGTACCGGGCTAGGTGTTGTACTTATGCAACGAGGTAGGATTGTAGCTTATGCAAGTCGGCAACTGAAACCGCACGAGAAAAGATATCCTACCCACGATTTGGAATTGGCAGCGATTGTGTTCGCGTTGAAGATATGGAGACATTATCTCTTTGGAGAAAGATTCGAGTTGTTTACTGACCATAAGTCGTTAAAATATCTTTTATCTCAGAAGGATCTAAATCTCCGACAACAAAGATGGTTAGAATTATTGGCTTCATATGATTTTAATATCGCATATACACCAGGAAAAGGCAATGCAGTAGCTGATGCTTTGAGTAGAAGACATGCCAGTTTAAGGGCTATGTTTCTGGAATGGAAGCAACTGAAGTATATCGCTGGGTATGATTTCAGACCAAAGTGTGAATAGGATCCAGAAATGTTAGCAAGTCTAACGATCGGACCCACTTTGATTAAGCGGATTGGTTCCAGCCTGAGGGACGATCCTAACCTATTGGAAATCATCTCAAAGTTAGAGATGGGAATCGACGAAGAGATGAACAAGTATGGGCTTGATCGAGATGGATGGCTTAGAAAGAATGGAAGACTAGTTGTGCCCAATGTCAATGGATTGAGAGATGAAGTTCTTAGAGAATGTCATCACTCGAAACTGACCATACATCCCGACGGTAACAAAATGTATCGAGATATGAAGCAGACCTACTACTGGGAAAGGATGAAAAGAGACGTTGGGAAGTTTATATCCAAATGCATGAACTACCAGCTAGTTAAAGCTGAGCAAAAGAAGCCTAATGGTTTGTTACAACCATTAGAAATTCCAGAATGGAAATGGGAACAATTCTCAATGGATTTCATTGATGGGTTACCAAGAACTAGATCGGGCCATGATAGATTTGGCTGATTGTGGACCGATTGACCAAGAGTGCAAAGTTTATACCCGTCAAGTCGAATAGAACAGCAGCTAAGTTAGCAGAACTGTATATGAAGTGGGTAGTGAGATTTCATGGAATACCCAAAGGCATTGTGAGTGACCAAGATCCGTTGTTCGCTAGTGGATTTTGGAAGAGCTTACAAGAGGCGTTAGGATCAGAATTACATCTCAGTACCGCGTATCATCCTCAAACCGACGGTCAGACAGAGAGGGTGAATCGTATATTAGAAGTCCTCTTAAGAGTTTGTATATTGGATCTTGGTGGATCACGGGATGACCATTTACATCTAGTGGAGTTCGCATATAATAATAGTTATCAATCCAGTATTGGTATGGCTCCATTTGAAGCTTTGTATGGAAGACCGTGCAACTCACCGTCATGTTGGTTAGAAACTGGTGAGAAATTTGTGCTTGGGTCAGATGTGATAAGAGAAACCTCAGATAAGATCAAAGTTATCCGACAACGAATGAAGGATGCCCAAGATAGGCAAAAGAGTTATGCTGATAAGAGGAGAAGAGATTTAAAGTTCTCCATTGGCGACTTGGTGTTTGTAAAGATTTCTCCGTTAAAGAGCATGATATGATTTGGCAGGAGAGGCAAGTTAACACCAAGATTTGTTGGTCCATTCCCAGTTCTCGAGCAAGTTGGGAATTTGGCTTACAAAGTTGAATTATCAGAGAAAATGGCAGGAGTTCATAACATATTTCATGTTTTTCAGTTATGAAAATTCGTGCATGACCTCGATATGATTATTTCACCAGATCAGTTGAACGATATCGAGGTTGAACCTGAGGCGGTTGGGAACCACAGGCCTATGCGTATTGTTAGGAATGATACGAAGTAGCTTCAAAGGAAGGCGGTGAAACTAGTCAAAGTCCAGTGGGGTGATAATGAGGAAGACTGTACTTGGGAAACAGAGGAGAACATAAGGAGGAAGTATCGAGAACTCTTTGCCTGGTAAGGTTTTTATATCGGTATAGTACTCCCTTGTTAGTAAACCGCATGCTAGGATAGGCTTGTTGTGTTGTTTTGTATGCTTTATTGTGTTGTGAATGGTTGGTAGGCATGCGGGATCCTTTGCTTGTTTCTTAGTTAGGAATTTCGGGGGCAAAATTTCTTAAGAGGGAGGGGGAGGGGAGAATGTAACGACCCGCATTCTACGCATCGAAGGATCGTAGGATATTTATTTCTCTCACATAAGAAATTATACGGTCATGTAACTTTAGGAGACGACTATTGGAGTCATTTCCCATATTCTTGATTTTTGCCGATTTTTAAATGACCGTTTTGCCCGTAGTTGATCTTGTTTTGGCGATAACTTTTGATTAGTAAGGAGTTTTGACCTGAAACCACTTCCATTAGATCCGGATGATGGTTCACCTTTCGTAGAGTGGTCACACAAGCCAAACGGACTTACCGTATGAGAGATATGGCTGAATTAAGGTTTAGAGGGTGAAAAACAGCTTAATTGGGCTTAACCGAGAGATTAGCAGCTAGGCCCATTAGGGAATTTCGGGATTTGGGGTATTTAAGGGCAGTTAGGGTTAGGGATTTTGGTTTTTACTCATTTTCCAGCCGCCACATACATCATAGAAACCCTAACAATGGCCTCCAACATCTAGAATCATCCGTAATCACCGTTTAATCAAGGATTAAGCTTAGCAACATCTAATCAAGGAGGAATAACACCAAAGCAAGGTTGGAGCTGCTGTTAGACATAAGTATTCACCCAAATCAGTGGAGTTTCAGTTCTGAAAAGTTTTATTTGTGGCAAAGATGAGTGATTTGCATAGTTCCTCACTAATTACAGTTAATTAGGGTGATTAGTGATAATTAGCGAAATCTTACATGATTAAATTCTGGAAAAATATTTAGAAATTCTTAAGTATTATTTTAGACCTCTGTTAGAAGTTTGGGTTGGTTTGGTTAAGTTTTTATAATCCTACCATTAGTTATTGTTAAACATGTTTAAGGGGAAAATATGGGTTTTGGGTATGTTTGATTCATTTTAACATGTCAAATTGTGGTTTTGGTTTTTGTGGTCAATTCAACATGTTGCTATGACTGTATGGTATGCTTGGTGATTGTTTAGAACAGTTAGAATGGTCGAAAACGCCGTTGTGTGGCATAAGAACAATCGCTGGAAAAGTTGCAGGAAATGAACCAAAATCGGATCGGATCGCTCCTACCCGACCCCGACCGATCGTAAATGGTGGCCACAACCCCGATCCGCTTGCATTAGAATACACGAAACGACTCGCCCATCTGGATAGCTCAACGACCTGAACCGCTAGTCACAATCTGCTCACATCTGAAGATCTCTGACCCGAATTGAAGTACCAACCACAAACCAGAAGCTCTGATCCGATGCACCACGAGCCAACTAAAGACTCACAAGCCTGGAGCATTGTCACGATCCAGTGCAGGGAAGGAGGATCACGACTAGGAGTTGGAATCATGAACCGAGCCGACATGGGTTGAGTGTCACGATCCGAACCGAAGAGCGCGGACTTGAGGCGTGAACCACGGACCGAACCGGGAATATGATATGAAGCGAATAGAAGTGGAGAAACGAACTGATCTGGAGGAGACCAAAACCCGAGATTCAAAGGTAGTCCAAGTAGGAAGTTTGTACTTAGGATCCAGTTGGGATCCAACGAGTTTACTTCATGAGTTGGGCTTTGCTGCGGGATGTGTGCTAAGGGGTTATCGACGTCCATAACTTTGATTCACCGCCAAGACGGATGTTAGGCTACGTATCAGTGCAGTGGGGTAGTTATTACTCCATGGGGCAGAGTGATCGAAGCATGGCTATGAGCCAGTGCAGTGGAGTCGTTATGACTTCATGGGGCAGAGTAGACATAGCAAGGACTAGTGGTTGTTGATCAGTGCAATGGAGTCACCATGATTCCATGGGGCAGAGTGATCATAGCAAGGATTTTGGTGATCAAAGTGGTGGATATCGTATGCTTTACGCACTAAGTGAGAGATATGAGGATGGTTGCTATGCTTGATTGTTTGCCATCACTATGACATGCACACCCCCACCCTCGTATCCTTTACACCATATGTTAGTGGCACCTTAGAGTATTGTAAGGTATGTTGTGCTAACTCTTTGGTTGCAGGTCCAGGTTCAGGTATGGTTTAGTATACCTGTTATTGTTCTGTTTTGCTGCTTATCGCTCATACCAGACTTTTGTCTAACCCAAAGTTTTATGTCTCTTCTTATTACTCTGGGTGCTCTTAAACGGGCAGACTAGAGACAAGTTAACTGGTTGTGCATGTGTAGCTGTCCGGAGACGAGCAGGAGGCTTATACATACTATTCTCTATATATTCTCCCTGTGTCGTTTCTGGTCACTACTTTGGGAAACTTTTGAGAAATTACATACTATTTGTAAGGAATCACCTTTCAGATTTAAAATGAAATAATTACAGAGATGGGAAATTGGTATGAGTCTAAATCTTACTTAAGTACATAAAATATGTTAGATTTTGGAACAACAGAAAGAAGAAGATAGGAATCCATATATATAGCTATAAATTTGAAAGGCTGGGAATAACCTAGATTGATTGGACAGGAAAAAGGAGAATGTATTTGCATAGTTTGGTAAATAAACAAAAATGGTAAACATGATTGAAACTGGAATTATGAATAAATGGAGATTAGTGTGAAATAGAGAGTTAACTGTATTGCGCACTAACCTGATGACCTCAAAAATAAGAAAAGAAATGCTTTGCAATCATGTGTTCCTATTATAGTAATTATTTGAAACTATGGAAATGGATTTTATTACAGTTTGCGCACTAACCTGATGACCTCAAAAATAAGAAAAGAAATGTTTTGCAATCATGTGTTTCTATTATAGTAATTATTTGAAACTATAGAGAGTTAACTGTATTGCGCACTAACCTGATGACCTCAAAAATAAGAAAAGAAATGTTTTGCAATCATGTGTTCCTATTATAGTAATTATTTGAAACTATGGAAATGGATTTTATTACAGTTTTAGTAACCAATCAATTTGGATTAGGCCTAACTTCCTAGGAAGAATAAACTGTAAAGAGGAGAAAGAAGGGTAAAATAACTGAACCCCTCTAGAGTGTTGCTTCCTTGCCTGTTCTTCTAGTTGACTAGTTGTGGTGCCTTCTTTCCATTGCTTCGAAATGGTGTCCATGCAATGCATTAATATTTTTTCCCCATTCATCTGCTTTATTGGTTAGGCTTGGTTAAAACGACGTCGAGTTTGTGGCGGAGGAAGACTCGACATTCAGGCGAGCCACCCGGTGGTGTAGTACATAGTGGTAATATATGCGCCCCGCTCCGAAACAAAGAAAAAGGTGCTTGTTGCACTCACGAGGGACTGCTAGTGAGATACTTGAGGAAGGTGGGGATGACGTTAAGTCCACATGGCCCTTATGGGTTGGGCCACACATGTGCTACAATGCAATGACAATGGGAAGCAAGGCTTTAAGGCGGAGTGAATCCAGAAAGATTGCTTCAGTTCGGATTGTTCTCTGCAACTCGGGAACATGAAGTTGGAATCGCTAATAATCGAAGGGGATATAAAAGATTTATTGTGTAAACTTATAAAGACGGTAGGTAGATTAATGTCATAACTATAAGGGCTATGTTAATTAATAAGCAACTTGTGAAGTATGTAATGAATAGGGAATGTAACCTATTATAATATATTAAATCAGGTGGGAATGTAATATAATAGGTAAACTTGTCATAGAGACAAATAGGATAATAACACACAGGTTATAATTAAAAGATGTAATGGGAAGTAAGAGGCTTATTATAAATAAGCTTAGTCAACGGGGAATAAGTTTAATAAGCAAACTCACAATTATAGTTGTGGTAATATTATAACACGAGGTTATAATTGAATGGAATACTATTAGTAAACTTATAATTGAGGAATTAATTTTAATGAATGAAATAATAAGTGGTTATTCGTTCTGGCAGTGAAAGTTGATTAGGGAAATAAGTGCCCAATAAAATGAATGAGAAGTGGTTCATTCCGGCAATGGGAGTTGATTAGGGAAAATAAGCAGCCAATTAAGGCTAATAAACAAATAACTTGAATCCAGAATAAACAATTTAATGTTTAAGTTTATTATCAATGCAGTAAGTAAACCAAATTCATAGTTGAAGATTAGACATTGGTCTAATAACATAATGATAAGATGCGCCTGGACCAGTCCACACGTGTTTGGGATGAAAAGCTCAACGGGGCAGATCATCTTGGGTGTCTGGAGACACAAGAGGAGCACGTCCAGCTTATTACTCGACGGGGCTAGAAGTAAGTACAAGGCTTCTATGGGACATGATGATACCCCATGATGGCTCTCTTTGGTAGGCCTAATGAAGTTGTACCCATAGATGCATGGTATGTACGGTTCCATCCACTGAGTATGCCTTGGATGCACCTTGGATAATAGGTCGTCGGATACATGTCGTCGTCAGTCGAACCGAGTGCGGGAAAGAGTAGAGCTAAGCCAAGAGGTGTAACGACACGGATTTCGCCCGGACCTAATCGATCGCTAAACCGACCAAGACCGTTCGAATCCCGCATACGCTAACTTTGGGTATACAACACATCAGAACAAATAACAGAAGACTTCAATAAACATCATAATAATGTTACATCAGAGTACAGAATATCAGAGTATATCGATAATAATACACAGCGGAAGATAAATTTACATAAATGTAATACAATGCACAGCGGAAATATAAACTACACAGCGGAAGACTGTAAATGCCTGGACACAGCTTAAAGCTTCAATCCAGACTCCTGCTCAAAACATCTGCAAAATAAAACTACTCGACTGCCCGTGTGGAAAATAGGGGCACCCGAGTTCGCAAGGGAAAAGCAAACTACAGGTCAGTCATGGGACTGGTGTGAGAACTCAAAAACAGTTGTTAAACTTGTTTAAAAATAAGGCAAATCACGGGACCACGCCACTTTCGCGGAACGGGTTTACCCCCATGAAAGCCAGTGTATAAGCAACAATCAATATAGATATATGGATCTACTATGCATCACACAACATGCAATATCCCAATCTACCCACTTAGATTAATCACAACACTTAGATTTTCCAAATCCAATTCAATTTACAGAAATTATTCCTTTGGATTTTATTCCCGATTTCTTATTTCAAATCATTTGAAATAACTATCTAACTTTCTATATCAAAGTAGATTTCACTTCGGGATTTCAAATCAAATCATTTGGAAATGTGAATTCCAAAACATAACAATGCATACAAACAAGTATGCAACCAAATATCGTGCTCCCCATCGACAAGGCAAAGGGTACGCACCTCGCAACTCGATATATATATGTGCACCTACCCCACATAGGAGTAGGCTACACCGACGATGCACCTCCCACTCAGGAGAGCATACACCGCCCTCTCACCCATACTTTTAGTCTCAGGGTTACCCGAATCTTTAGTCACATACTAAATCATTTCATATCCCGAAGTAGGGAAAATCATTTCACAACGTAATAATCACAAGTACTTTCAAAATATAGTACTTCACATCAGTAATTCACGCATATGATCAGTCACTATTAATCACATAACCTTTGAGCTCGTACGTCTCAAAGAAGGGTGTTAAGCAAGAGAATAAATTCTCCGCCACCAAACAGATACATCATCAATAGCAACTAATCGAATATGCGATGAACCACAATGTAACATATAATACATTTTCTAAATCACTTTAGAAATCATCGGGTTTTGGGCCTCGAAATCCTTTCTGTTTTATAAAACATTTTTATAAAACATTCCCTGTCCAAAATCGGGAATACATTTCTTTTCACTTAAGAAAAATATCATTTCACAATCATTCGTTAAATTTGAAATGAACACAACATCGCTAAACACCTTATCGTCAAATCGTGAAGTGTTTCACAAGGCGTTAGCACACAGATATTTTCAACCCAACCCAATGCTAAATGTAAAAGCATATTCTGCTCATAAACTGGTCGAGCACAATCCAAACCATCCATCAATCAAATTTGACATTAAATATAAGGTTTTAAATAGAGAGAGTATTGACTTATATTTAACATCAAATCCTGGAACTAACAGATATCATATCGGGAATAACGATATCGATATCTTCCAAATTCCTATCACAATATCTGTAATCACGGAATCCAATATCGAAAATATCCATTGATAATTTCAATTCAAATCTAATCCAATTTATTTATTTTTAACCATTGGATTATTTTTCTAGTTAATAACTAGTTCATTTCGATAAAAATCTATTTTTATCTTTTCAAATATGGAGTTTTTCATCCCAATTCTTCACAAATCATTTCTTATGATTTTACACAAATTATTACTATTTTTAATAATTTTATCGAGGCCCGTACAGTCGATTTCCATCAACGGCCATCGAACTGCACTTACAGCGACCTTTTTCGAATTTGATTTGGACGTAATTCCAAATCCAACCGTTAGATTTCAAATTTCTAATATTCCTTAGAAAGCTCTTTTCGATACGAACCCAACGGTTCTGATTTCAGGAGAATCCGACGGTCGGATCTCCCGTAATGTCCGTTCGAAGTCAATGGTCGAAATTCGCGAACTGCCGCGGCGCGGCGCGTTCTATTCAGGCCATTATATTATATATATAATATATATTTCGTCGATTTCCTTTTAAAACGAATTTTATTAATCATTTCAAATTTGTTTCAAAAACAATTTCAACCTTTATTTCAATTTCAAATCAAAATTGAATCTTCCTTTATAAATTCTTTTAACATTCACTTCGAATTGATTTCAATTCAAATCGATTTCAATTTTATTTCAATTCGAATTCGTTTTCTATTCAGTTCAATTCGAATTCATTTTCTATGTTATTCAATTCGAATTCGTTTTCTATTCAATTCATTTCGAATTCGTTTTCTATTCAATTCATTTCGAATTCGTTTTCTATTCAATTCAATTCGAATTCGTTTTCTATTCAATTCATTTCGAATTCGTTTTCTATTCAATTCATTTCGAATTCGTTTTATATTCAATTCATTTCGAATTCGTTTTCTATTCAATTCATTTCGAATTCGTTTTCTATTCAGTTCAATTCGAATTCGTTTTCTATTCAGTTCAATTCGAATTCGTTTTCTATTCAGTTCAATTCGAATTCGTTTTCTATTCAATTCAATTCGAATTCGTTTTCTATTCAATTCATTTCGAATTCGGTTTCTATTCAATTCATTTCGAATTCGTTTTCTATTCAATTCATTTCGAATTCGTTTTCTATTCAATTCATTTCGAATTCGTTTTCTATTCAATTCATTTTGAATTCGTTTTCTATTCAATTCAATTCGAATTCGTTTTCTATTCAATTCATTTCGAATTCGTTTTCTATTCAATTCATTTCGAATTCGTTTTCTATTCAGTTCAATTCGAATTCGTTTTCTATTCAATTCATTTTCAATATATTCGATACTTTCTCTTTCACTATATATAATATTTTCACTTTCGATATATATAATATTTTCACTTTCGATATATTCGATATTTTCACTTTCAATATATTCGATATTTTCTCTTTCACTATATATAATATTTTCACTTTCGATATATATAATATTTTCACTTTCGATATATTCGATATTTTCACTTTCAATATATTCGATATTTTCTCTTTCACTATATATATAAATTTCACTTTTCATATATTCGATATTTTCACTTCCTTTTATATATATAAATTTCACTTTTCATATATTCGATATTTTCACTTCGCTATATATATAAATTTCACTTTTCATATATTCGATATTTTCACTTTGCTATATATATAAATTTCACTTTTCATATATATGTTATTTCACTTCGCTATCAATCAATTTTCACAACAATTTCAACCAATAAATATCGTCCATGGTTTGTGGACGAGGGGCGTATATATATATATATAGATATTTATATATAGCAATTCACTTCCACTTTCAACACATATATAAAATTATAAAAAGAAATTGAAGAGTGAGAAATCCTCACCAATAGCTATCCACTCACACGACTCTTCCTTTATGGAAATCTTCGTCTATTTCGTCTTCTTGTCGCTTTCGTTTCCCTTATTCTCTACATAAGTAAAAATCGAATTTTTACTATGTTATTCAATATATAAAGATTATATTTTAAAAACAAAGATTATATTTTTAATATTTCTATGATGTAAAAATTATATTTTTATTACTTTAAAAATATAAGAATCACATCTTACTTCTTCTACTTAACAAAATTCTGTCTTTTCTCTTTTTTAAAAATATGATCTTTATTTTTAAAAGTTCAAATCTTTTTCTACTGAAAGATTAAATCTTTTTAATTTCAAAGTTTAAAATAAAATCAGTTTTCTTTTCCTTTTCAAATCAGTTTTTATTTTCTTTTCAAAACCGTTTTTAAATTATTTTCAAAACAGTTTTTATTTTCTTTTCAAAACCGTTTTTAAATTATTTTCAAAACAGTTTTTAAAGCTTTAACCAATCAGTTTTTACCTTTTATAAAATCTGTTTTTATCCCTTTTTTTTTTTTTTTTTTTAAAAATCCAGTTTTTAAAATCCTTTTAAAACAGTTTTAAAATTCCTAAAACAAAAATCAGTTTCTTTTCTTTAAAAAAAAACAGTTTTTAAATTATTTAAAAATACAGTTTTTAAAACTTTACTGTAAAACAAAAATAAAACAAAAACAAAATAGCTAAAAGCTCACCGAGATTTCGACGTGGAGGAGGGAGGAAGGAGCGTCGGCGATGTGGTGTGGTTCAGGGAGCTGCGGTGTTGCTGCGGGGTGGTCGGCGACTTCGAGATGCGGTTCGAGGTCTTCGCTGGAAGGAGGAGGTCGTCGAGGGGTTGTTCGGTGGTGGGAGGAGTTCGTCGGCGGCAAGGGTCCAGGCGGCGCTCGACGAGATTAGGTTTAGGGTTTGGGTTTTTTTTTCTTTTTCTGTTTTCTGGATTGTGAATCGGGGGGGGGCCAAGAAGGAGGGAAAGTATATTTATTTATTTTTTTTATTATTATTTTTTTTTATTTAATTATTAAATTTCGCAAAAGGTTGACTTTTACATATGACCTCGAAACGAGGCCCACCACCTGTCGTCCATAGCGTTTTACCCCCATTCCGAACACAATGGGATATGTATCGCTAGCTGATTTGATCGTTACAATCAGTTTCCTTTTGAATTTTCATTTAAATCACTATATTGAATTTTAAACGTACATTTCAAATTACCGGGGTCACATACTAACTAGAAAAATTCCAGAAAAATATTTTCTAGCTTCGTATCGACGATACGGTCCTAACAAAACTAGTTTCGTCGAATTCTGAGACCGTTTGAAAAATGACCAATTTCCAGTCGATTAAAATCAACTGAAATGGTCAAAACACGTTTTCCTTTACCACGCTCACATATTGATTCGAAAAATTATGAAATTTGAAATCTAGCAATAACTTTACACTGCGGACCCAACAAAAGTGGTTTCGTCGAAATCCGAGGTCATTTGCAAAATGTCCATTTTTAAGGGCCTGAATTCCATAGCGACTATTCAGAATTTTCAACTGGACATATCTTTTGATTCCCGATATGAAATCTTGATTTCTCGGATTCGTTGGAAAGATATTCACTATTAGATTCCATTATTTTTGGTTTCACTAAAATCCGGATTGTTTTGCACCCGGTACATTCAATTGAAGTTTGAAATCGAATTATCGAACTACCGCGCCATTTTCAATTCTATTTATAATTATATATAAATATTTATATTCTAACGACGACGCGTATAATATATACGTTCGAATTATATTCAAAATAAATTCTCGTCGATATTATTTAAAATAATTCATATTAAATAATCAGAATTCGCTAAAATTGCCAAAATAAAAATTTTAAACTGGCCCAGATTTTACGGGTTGTTACAATCTCCCCCACTTAAAACTTTTCGTCCCCGAAAAGGAACAAAGTCGAAAGTGGTTTGATAATTCAACTCTACGCTCGACCTGGCTTCCATTCTCCAACTTTTCAGTTTCTGAGAATTTTCAAAATTTCAAAAATTTGGCTAACACCCTAAATTTTCGAAAAATTTCGCCATAACCTCCCCTGCAATGGGAGCATCGGGAAATTGCAAATAGCGTTCCCGGTCCTTCAGATCTCAAAAAGAAAAAGAAAAAGCCAAGCGGCTAGCCAATAGGCTCACAAAATCATCATCACCCAAACAAAACAGGAAATTATGTAGTAAACATGTACCTATTTGTCGGGCAAACAAATTTTATTCTCTGCTCTAGCCTCCTTGCTATGACCTGTTCAATGTAAGTGCAAGTATATGCATGCATTAGCAACCAAATTTCAATACAGTTTACTATTTGGTTCAATTGGCTAAATGGTTAAAAATTATCAAACAAGTAAACAAACAACACAAACATCAATCAATTAATTGATTATATTTTCAAATATATAATTTTATATATTTAAAAATCATATTTTCTAAAATCAGATTATATATATAATCACAAATACGTTATTTATAAACAAATAACTCTCGACTCATTCTGGGGCATTTCTAACCCCATCTCTAACGAGTCACTCATCCTAGAATGCTACTGATTCTATCTCTAATGAGGATTCTTTTATAGGACATTACTAATCCTACCTCTGATGAGTCTTTTGTTCAGTTCTAATGAGTTGTACCCCAAAGATTTGAGTTTAACCAAAGCTCTGATACCACGTTGTAACGACACGGATTTCGCCCGGACCTAATCGATCGCTAAACCGACCAAGACCGTTCGAATCCCGCATACGCTAACTTTGGGTATACAACACATCAGAACAAATAACAGAAGACTTCAATAAACATCATAATAATGTTACATCAGAGTACAGAATATCAGAGTATATCGATAATAATACACAGCGGAAGATAAATTTACATAAATGTAATACAATGCACAGCGGAAATATAAACTACACAGCGGAAGACTGTAAATGCCTGGACACAGCTTAAAGCTTCAATCCAGACTCCTGCTCAAAACATCTGCAAAATAAAACTACTCGACTGCCCGTGTGGAAAATAGGGGCACCCGAGTTCGCAAGGGAAAAGCAAACTACAGGTCAGTCATGGGACTGGTGTGAGAACTCAAAAACAGTTGTTAAACTTGTTTAAAAATAAGGCAAATCACGGGACCACGCCACTTTCGCGGAACGGGTTTACCCCCATGAAAGCCAGTGTATAAGCAACAATCAATATAGATATATGGATCTACTATGCATCACACAACATGCAATATCCCAATCTACCCACTTAGATTAATCACAACACTTAGATTTTCCAAATCCAATTCAATTTACAGAAATTATTCCTTTGGATTTTATTCCCGATTTCTTATTTCAAATCATTTGAAATAACTATCTAACTTTCTATATCAAAGTAGATTTCACTTCGGGATTTCAAATCAAATCATTTGGAAATGTGAATTCCAAAACATAACAATGCATACAAACAAGTATGCAACCAAATATCGTGCTCCCCATCGACAAGGCAAAGGGTACGCACCTCGCAACTCGATATATATATGTGCACCTACCCCACATAGGAGTAGGCTACACCGACGATGCACCTCCCACTCAGGAGAGCATACACCGCCCTCTCACCCATACTTTTAGTCTCAGGGTTACCCGAATCTTTAGTCACATACTAAATCATTTCATATCCCGAAGTAGGGAAAATCATTTCACAACGTAATAATCACAAGTACTTTCAAAATATAGTACTTCACATCAGTAATTCACGCATATGATCAGTCACTATTAATCACATAACCTTTGAGCTCGTACGTCTCAAAGAAGGGTGTTAAGCAAGAGAATAAATTCTCCGCCACCAAACAGATACATCATCAATAGCAACTAATCGAATATGCGATGAACCACAATGTAACATATAATACATTTTCTAAATCACTTTAGAAATCATCGGGTTTTGGGCCTCGAAATCCTTTCTGTTTTATAAAACATTTTTATAAAACATTCCCTGTCCAAAATCGGGAATACATTTCTTTTCACTTAAGAAAAATATCATTTCACAATCATTCGTTAAATTTGAAATGAACACAACATCGCTAAACACCTTATCGTCAAATCGTGAAGTGTTTCACAAGGCGTTAGCACACAGATATTTTCAACCCAACCCAATGCTAAATGTAAAAGCATATTCTGCTCATAAACTGGTCGAGCACAATCCAAACCATCCATCAATCAAATTTGACATTAAATATAAGGTTTTAAATAGAGAGAGTATTGACTTATATTTAACATCAAATCCTGGAACTAACAGATATCATATCGGGAATAACGATATCGATATCTTCCAAATTCCTATCACAATATCTGTAATCACGGAATCCAATATCGAAAATATCCATTGATAATTTCAATTCAAATCTAATCCAATTTATTTATTTTTAACCATTGGATTATTTTTCTAGTTAATAACTAGTTCATTTCGATAAAAATCTATTTTTATCTTTTCAAATATGGAGTTTTTCATCCCAATTCTTCACAAATCATTTCTTATGATTTTACACAAATTATTACTATTTTTAATAATTTTATCGAGGCCCGTACAGTCGATTTCCATCAACGGCCATCGAACTGCACTTACAGCGACCTTTTTCGAATTTGATTTGGACGTAATTCCAAATCCAACCGTTAGATTTCAAATTTCTAATATTCCTTAGAAAGCTCTTTTCGATACGAACCCAACGGTTCTGATTTCAGGAGAATCCGACGGTCGGATCTCCCGTAATGTCCGTTCGAAGTCAATGGTCGAAATTCGCGAACTGCCGCGGCGCGGCGCGTTCTATTCAGGCCATTATATTATATATATAATATATATAATATATATTTCGTCGATTTCCTTTTAAAACGAATTTTATTAATCATTTCAAATTTGTTTCAAAAACAATTTCAACCTTTATTTCAATTTCAAATCAAAATTGAATCTTCCTTTATAAATTCTTTTAACATTCACTTCGAATTGATTTCAATTCAAATCGATTTCAATTTTATTTCAATTCGAATTCGTTTTCTATTCAGTTCAATTCGAATTCATTTTCTATGTTATTCAATTCGAATTCGTTTTCTATTCAATTCATTTCGAATTCGTTTTCTATTCAATTCATTTCGAATTCGTTTTCTATTCAATTCAATTCGAATTCGTTTTCTATTCAATTCATTTCGAATTCGTTTTCTATTCAATTCATTTCGAATTCGTTTTATATTCAATTCATTTCGAATTCGTTTTCTATTCAATTCATTTCGAATTCGTTTTCTATTCAGTTCAATTCGAATTCGTTTTCTATTCAGTTCAATTCGAATTCGTTTTCTATTCAGTTCAATTCGAATTCGTTTTCTATTCAATTCAATTCGAATTCGTTTTCTATTCAATTCATTTCGAATTCGGTTTCTATTCAATTCATTTCGAATTCGTTTTCTATTCAATTCATTTCGAATTCGTTTTCTATTCAATTCATTTCGAATTCGTTTTCTATTCAATTCATTTCGAATTCGTTTTCTATTCAATTCAATTCGAATTCGTTTTCTATTCAATTCATTTCGAATTCGTTTTCTATTCAATTCATTTCGAATTCGTTTTCTATTCAGTTCAATTCGAATTCGTTTTCTATTCAATTCATTTTCAATATATTCGATACTTTCTCTTTCACTATATATAATATTTTCACTTTCGATATATATAATATTTTCACTTTCGATATATTCGATATTTTCACTTTCAATATATTCGATATTTTCTCTTTCACTATATATAATATTTTCACTTTCGATATATATAATATTTTCACTTTCGATATATTCGATATTTTCACTTTCAATATATTCGATATTTTCTCTTTCACTATATATATAAATTTCACTTTTCATATATTCGATATTTTCACTTCCTTTTATATATATAAATTTCACTTTTCATATATTCGATATTTTCACTTCGCTATATATATAAATTTCACTTTTCATATATTCGATATTTTCACTTTGCTATATATATAAATTTCACTTTTCATATATATGTTATTTCACTTCGCTATCAATCAATTTTCACAACAATTTCAACCAATAAATATCGTCCATGGTTTGTGGACGAGGGGCGTATATATATATATATATATATATATATATATATATAGATATTTATATATAGCAATTCACTTCCACTTTCAACACATATATAAAATTATAAAAAGAAATTGAAGAGTGAGAAATCCTCACCAATAGCTATCCACTCACACGACTCTTCCTTTATGGAAATCTTCGTCTATTTCGTCTTCTTGTCGCTTTCGTTTCCCTTGTTCTCTACATAAGTAAAAATCGAATTTTTACTATGTTATTCAATATATAAAGATTATATTTTAAAAACAAAGATTATATTTTTAATATTTCTATGATGTAAAAATTATATTTTTATTACTTTAAAAATATAAGAATCACATCTTACTTCTTCTACTTAACAAAATTCTGTCTTTTCTCTTTTTTAAAAATATGATCTTTATTTTTAAAAGTTCAAATCTTTTTCTACTGAAAGATTAAATCTTTTTAATTTCAAAGTTTAAAATAAAATCAGTTTTCTTTTCCTTTTCAAATCAGTTTTTATTTTCTTTTCAAAACCGTTTTTAAATTATTTTCAAAACAGTTTTTATTTTCTTTTCAAAACCGTTTTTAAATTATTTTCAAAACAGTTTTTAAAGCTTTAACCAATCAGTTTTTACCTTTTATAAAATCTGTTTTTATCCCTTTTTTTTTTTTTTTTTTTTTAAAATCCAGTTTTTAAAATCCTTTTAAAACAGTTTTAAAATTCCTAAAACAAAAATCAGTTTCTTTTCTTTAAAAAAAAAACAGTTTTTAAATTATTTAAAAATACAGTTTTTAAAACTTTACTGTAAAACAAAAATAAAACAAAAACAAAATAGCTAAAAGCTCACCGAGATTTCGACGTGGAGGAGGGAGGAAGGAGCGTCGGCGGTGTGGTGTGGTTCAGGGAGCTGCGGTGTTGCTGCGGGGTGGTCGGCGACTTCGAGATGCGGTTCGAGGTCTTCGCTGGAAGGAGGAGGTCGTCGAGGGGTTGTTCGGTGGTGGGAGGAGTTCGTCGGCGGCAAGGGTCCAGGCGGCGCTCGACGAGATTAGGTTTAGGGTTTGGGTTTTTTTTTCTTTTTCTGTTTTCTGGATTGTGAATCGGGGGGGGCCAAGAAGGAGGGAAAGTATATTTATTTTTTTTTTTTATTATTATTTTTTTTTATTTAATTATTAAATTTCGCAAAAGGTTGACTTTTACATATGACCTCGAAACGAGGCCCACCACCTGTCGTCCATAGCGTTTTACCCCCATTCCGAACACAATGGGATATGTATCGCTAGCTGATTTGATCGTTACAATCAGTTTCCTTTTGAATTTTCATTTAAATCACTATATTGAATTTTAAACGTACATTTCAAATTACCGGGGTCACATACTAACTAGAAAAATTCCAGAAAAATATTTTCTAGCTTCGTATCGACGATACGGTCCTAACAAAACTAGTTTCGTCGAATTCTGAGACCGTTTGAAAAATGACCAATTTCCAGTCGATTAAAATCAACTGAAATGGTCAAAACACGTTTTCCTTTACCACGCTCACATATTGATTCGAAAAATTATGAAATTTGAAATCTAGCAATAACTTTACACTGCGGACCCAACAAAAGTGGTTTCGTCGAAATCCGAGGTCATTTGCAAAATGTCCATTTTTAAGGGCCTGAATTCCATAGCGACTATTCAGAATTTTCAACTGGACATATCTTTTGATTCCCGATATGAAATCTTGATTTCTCGGATTCATTGGAAAGATATTCACTATTAGATTCCATTATTTTTGGTTTCACTAAAATCCGGATTGTTTTGCACCCGGTACATTCAATTGAAGTTTGAAATCGAATTATCGAACTACCGCGCCATTTTCAATTCTATTTATAATTATATATAAATATTTATATTCTAACGACGACGCGTATAATATATACGTTCGAATTATATTCAAAATAAATTCTCGTCGATATTATTTAAAATAATTCATATTAAATAATCAGAATTCGCTAAAATTGCCAAAATAAAAATTTTAAACTGGCCCAGATTTTACGGGTTGTTACAAGAGGCCAGTGACCTTTTAATATCAGGTCATAAGATGAGGGACCACATGTTTTTTTAGATTGAATGGTAGGGTGGTCATTTAGTATTTTGAATAGTCCTTCATTGGTAGGGGTAGGCTGGGTGGGGACTTGGAGAACTACCGAAAGAGACAGACCTATCTTTGAATATATGTATTGTAGGCCTAACGAGACTGTCCTTTACAAATATGTGTAAAGCCCCTGACTGAGTTCCATAGGGGAACTCAGGTATTAGGGCACTCTTGTTGCGCAGCGGTAGAGGCTTATTCGCTTTCACAGCATAGCCTAGTACGCATTCGTGGCATAACGTTGGAGACTTGGTATGCCTTCGCAGCATAGTCTAGTAACCTTTTGTAGCATGAAGGTGGAAGTCCAGTACTTTCATAATACGAAGATGGGGACCACTCGGGGGTACTATTAGGAGTACCTAGATGTATTGGGCATATAGCTACGTATATATTATTTATTATATTAATCTACCGAGAGTAGATGGATAGGATTTACATGGAAAAACCGAAAGTATGTGGTGAAAGAAACCAGAATAAATTAATAAATATGAACCAGTGATAGAACCTTATTTGTAGTGTTATTTGCAGAAAGTATAATTTATCCAATCACCAGAACTTTTGTTCTGACCGCTTCCTTATAATAAACCCGCAAGTTAGGCAAGTGGTTGAGATTCTGCAGCTTAGAGATATTTGTTAGATAGTGTCATCATATTGGTAAGTGTTTACTTACTAATATTTTATTCCCTTTCATTATGATGTTTCTTTTATAAGCTCTGATATATTTCTCTTTGACTTTCTGCAGGATACCAGACAAACCAACTCGAGCTTCCGTATATTTGATTTAAAAAAAAAAATCGATCTATCGAAATTCAAATTGTTAAAATTAACCTCAGAAAACCATCATTTGATTACAAATTTAGGTGGTTTTGTTTAGGCTAATGAAGGACCTATCAGGTGGTTGAAGTAGGATCTAAGATCTTTGTAAAGTTAAGTGATCTTAGGCAACGATCGATAGTCGATACTCTATAGGTTTTTGGATATCCTGATCTTGACATTGACTTAAATGGGAATTTTTACTTTTCGTATTCTTCTTGTAGATACCTTGGTTGTATTTTTTTATTTTAGAACCACTGGATAGGAATCTTGCAAAGTTATGACAACAATAGAGTAATAATTAAATAATTATGAATTTATTACCTTAATTGCTTAGTAAAAACCTTTTATTAATGATCTCTACAATTACAAATTATTTTTCCCCAAATCCATTTAGAAGTTAGGGTTAACCACTAAAACATATGATTACAAGATTAAGGAATGAGAAATTGGATTCGGATTCAGGACCAGGATCATGTTTATAGCAGCGGGTTGGCCCTTCCCTGCCATATGGGCTTCGTCCCGGCTTTCTGGCGGGAGTGCATACGGAGGCTTCTTGAGTGCGCCTTCCACTATTCCTTGAGAGAGTGGTTATTGGACTGTTGTAGGTACTTTAAAAAGGGTTCCTCCGGAGGCAGAAGTGTTAGCTGAATGTTGAGAAATTAACTTGCTGGAGCTCCTGGGTTCTGGTGTCACTTATGGGTTCGCCTTTCTATGAGTGCGATCTTTGCTTACGTTGCTTTTCTGGTGAAGGCTCAAGCCTTTTTGTATTTCCCTTTCAGTCCATTTTAGAGGTATATTAAGCCTAACTTTTCACGCTTGGAGATAGCAAATCGGGTGCCCTTGCCCGTCGGGTTAAGGTGACAGGAGCTTTCCGTAAAGAAGGAAAATTCTTTGCCTCTCCAACATTCAATTCAAAACCCTTTATTGACAATTTAATTCCTCTTCTATCGAAGGTCTAATGGTCTTAGCACCCCTTCACCCTAGTTCTAGCTCTCGGCAATCTCTTGATTATTTTGTGATAATATATGAATACACATACATTTGAAATTCAAATTGGAGAATATTATTTCAAAATGGATAATATTATTATAATCAATAACGCATCAAACTAGAGAATTAATTATAATTATTAGACGTTATACACAAAGCAAAGAAAAGAGGGTTTTATATATATAACAAAACAAATGGACACACTAGACAAAGTGTGAAGGGTGACTGCTTATGCCTAGGTCGACCATGATGGTTTATGGCACTAGCACAAGGCTGACTGTAACACATTTTATAATGCATACAGAACATCAGCCTTATGTGGCCCAGATCTGATGAATTCCATCTGACGTTTAACATTAATTTGAACATATAAATAAATGAGTAGGACTTCACTATAAACTCATTATTTTTTGATGAGTGTGAAAGCTCTATCATTTTTCATTGTCATGTAAAAAAATTCTTATATTCGAATTGGAAGAGAATAGAATAGAAGACTGGATATTGGTTCAAATCAGAAAGCTATATCGAAAGGTAAATCTTCAGATCTGATTTTAATTTGCTAATCTAAATCCAAATCTATTTTCTTCTTAATCCATTCTAATAAATCTACATACATATCATTTGTAAATCCAAATAAGAAATTAGAAAGGAAAGAATACATATAATAGGAACGGATCTGGATTGGATATGGAAATTTGGAAAGTTGGAAAGGTGAGTAGATAAATCATATATGTTTATGTATTGGTAAAATGTATCATTGTAAACTTATTCCATTTTGAATAATAATTGAATTACCATTTCAATTCTAGAATTCTGTGAATGAAAAACATAACATGATTTAGAATTGCAATTGGATATAAATGTCGTCTATTGACTTAAATGTAATAATATTTCATTGTTTATCACGCCTAAAATATTCAGTTTTGAATTTGAATAGATAAAAGAAATATTAATTAACTTTGAGTAGAAATAAATGGAAATATATTAATTTACCTAGGATTTGAATGAATACATAAAATGTTATTCTTTAATTCTAAAAATGGAATTGGTGTAATTTCATCTTTTGGCATTGGTTAGTATTTTAGTTTATTGAAATGAATATTGAAGCAAGTAAATTTCCATATTTTATTAAAATCATATTACCATAAATATGATGTGTAGGATTATAACGAACGAGATATATAGTTCCCACAAAAGAAAAAGAAGTACAAAGTAAAGGTAGTTAAGGTATTATATACTATATGATTCAATAAATAAAAGAAGGGAGTCTTTGTAATTAC
Organism: Allium sativum; assembly: GCA_030737875.1. Classification (NCBI taxonomy): domain Eukaryota; kingdom Viridiplantae; phylum Streptophyta; class Magnoliopsida; order Asparagales; family Amaryllidaceae; genus Allium; species Allium sativum. Next base: position 223,707,307 of record CM060910.1, on the reverse strand, counting down.
AAACTTGACACCAAATTCACTTTTTAGGTAATATATAAAAATAGACTATGCAATTAAAGGTAAAACTAAGTTCCAACTTATTAATTATTTTAGGTTCTAGAAATGTAAATCAATAGAAAGTACAGATTAAGAAGGTTAATAATATTGGAAATTGTCGTAATAATAATTGTAAAAATAAGCAACGTAGGCAAAAATAGAAAATGGGATAAAAATGAGAAGATGAGTAAAAAAGGAAAATGACAATACTATAAATAACTAGTAAAAGTGAAAATGACTAATGAAATTGGTTAAAATATAAGTTAAATGCAAAAAGTTGGACTTGTAGACCTAGGGTGTAAATAAAATGGTAAGAGTAGTAAAGGAAAGAAAGACTAAAAAAGAATATACATAAAAGGGAGAGATCGTATATATATCCTCTTATATGCATCTAAAAGTGAATGTAGGTAAAATCTATAACATAGACAAAATGATGTTGACCATCCATCCTAACGACAGTATGATAAATATCGTCAACGCAGAAAATAAGTAGCTAAAAACTAGTATTGAGAAGTCTTTCCAGTCCTAATGGCATTATGACAAATATCGTTGACACGGGAAATAAGAGGCTTATTGCTTGTGGAGAGGATGGTTATATACATATAATTCTGCATACATGTATTGAAACTTAGAACCCACCCATGGGACATGCAGTCACATGAAGATGAATATTCCATGATATGTTCCCTGACATAATCTAGCAAAGGTGTAGTCCACCAATGGTTTACGTCTATTTATGGTTATCAAGATAGTATAGCCTTGATTGTTGCAATCTACAGGGTCGATCGATGACTAAATAAATATGCACCACTGTAGGTACGGTGCTCAAATGTCATTAAGTATTTCATCATATTGTTATTGAGTGATCATCGATCTAGACTGTTAAGCGGGGAAGGATTTGGGTTATGTAATTACTCGAAAATCGTCGCCCATCGAATCGACCGTAAACCCTGTAGGTTCGATCCAAAATGATAGAAATCCGCAAATTATCGTAAGAACACAACGCATCATAACACTGAACAAGATAACTTTTCATTGCTATTACAACAATTTACGTCAGAGTACAAGATATCACAGTACATATAACAATACATAGCAGAAAATATTAGAGAATAATAAATTACATTAAGCAGAAATTTAAATACATAAATATAATCAGCGGAAGACTACCAAATAAACCAGAGTGCAGCTCCATCTATAATCCAATATCATGTTAAACAAATATCTGCAAAACCAAAATTACTAGATGCTCGTGGGGAAAATATAGGCACCCGAAGTTTAAGTGAAAACAATAAACTCCGAGCCAATCATGGACTTGTGTGAGAACATAAACAGTTATTAAAACTTTACTTTAAAAGTTGGTAAAAATCATGGGACCACACCGTATGACATGGAATCGTTTAACTCCACATGTGTTATTAAAACAAAACAACACAATGCTTTTTGAAAAACTAAGCTATTATAAGACTCAAGTCCCATCACATAATAAATCGCAAGCCGGAGGATAGAGTTTTACCTTATAATAGCCAAACATGCTTGATATGCTTTAAAACAAATATTTTTGATATTATTATAAGTGCATAGTATAGAAAACAACTTCGAAAATTAATGTATCAATCTTAGACGATATAGTACCCCATCCTACTATGTCCCCATAGTATACAACTAAAATCATAAAATCAATTATTGGAATTTGGATTTCCATCATGAGCCAAGGCAAGGAATCTCTCCTTCTGATTTGGACCATCTCTAGCAATATGTCCAGGACCCCCCGTAGTGAGCCCTTAGGAGCGGCAGGGCTGGTCCATTCTTATGTTTGTGGATTGACAATTCGTGAACAATACGTTTCCCAGTCCTATCGGACCTATAACCTGGTCAATATGTCAACCATATGAGCCTTTTACGGCCCTATGCGAGGCACCTTGCTATCCATCATCCATATAAGTAAAATGTATGGGCTCCATACCATGACATCACTCTTAGCCAGAAAGAAAGGCATATTCTCCCTATGGTCTCTCATCCTGTTTTTGAATCATACCACGGTGCGAAGCTCGTGAATTAACGCTATACACAAAGCTATGCTATTTAAAAGCCAGGTTTTGATCATCATCCACAAATCTCTACTTTTCAACAAAAGCTTTGATTCATGCATCACAACATGCCATATTGTCAATTCATACTACACAACTGATGTCTACTAATATACAACCTCTGAGCTTGTACGTCTCAGAGAAGGGTGCTAAGCTAAGAGAATAAATTCTCTGCCATCAAACAGATATATTTAGTATAGATAAATTAATATAGCATAAACTACGATGTCAGACACACAATCCATTTGTAAGTTCACTCTGGGTCTGAACAAAACCGAAGGCACCTTATTCCTCGTCCCATATGTCCAATACAAGAGAGAGATCCTCGCGTACCCGGTCTATTTCCAAGTTTGTTTGGACAAACACCACTTATAACCTCGTCTTGGGTGTACCTCCCAAGAGAGACATCTGCAATAATCCAAACGATGTGAATATCTTAGTCTTCAACCACCGCCTTCAATATCTTCGACTTTTAATCGTCGTAACAGTTATTCAGAATAGGTTAAACCCGGTCATTACAAATAACTCATGTATCTTATAATCAAGTTATATATAAACACATCATATGCTTCATTCCAATCCAGAATATTCTTTTATTCAAATATTCTTTATACTAGGAATTATTCCCACAATCTTATCAAAGATTTATTTCATTTAAACTTCTTGTTTAAGTCTTTCCTTGGAAACCATTTCAAAAGATTTTATAATATCACTTCACAAAACTTAAACCAAATTGAGTTTTATATGTCTAGTTGGGAATAACGAGTCTTACCGAAGCAATCATTCATTTTATTATCCCTATCCCAACCAACCTATTCATCACATGGAGCAAAACTGGTGGTACTCCATATCTAACACCTATCGTGTTTTCGATAAATTTAATTACCATTTAACATTTCAAATCTATTTAAAGATTCATTAAAACTCCAACTTAGTTTTAATCTCCACAAATCATTGTTTAATGATAATTCAGTTTTAGGAAATCAATCATGTCTTTAATTGGGATCAAAAACGAGTGTCATTTGAAAATAATTCACGATAAACCCAAATTCAACATTCATTCAAATGGAAACTTCACGGAATTCATATCAGTATGTAATCGGTATAAATTTCCATATCAAACTGATACTATAAATGGAATTATGGAAAAGCCTTTTAAATTCCATAAATAGTAAAGGCCTTCCTCCATGGAAGTTCATCTCGATTATCACTAAATCAATTTCCACTACATTCCAATTTAATTTATTAAATTGGGCAAACATCACTAAATATTAATTAAAAGATCTATTTCATTAAATCTTAAATAAAAGATTCTTAAATCCCAAATCATAACTTCACTATTAACTAGGTTAAAGAACAAATGTCATTTAAAAGATCCTTCATAATGAACCCGAAATCAAACTTCAATTAAATTTATTAATTGGAAAAACTTCCTTAATCTTAATTAAAAAATTTATTTCACAAACTTCATTTTCAACTAGGTTTAAGAAAAGTTTTATTGAAGACACCATTCACGAAAAACCCAATATCAAATTTTATATTAAATACAAGGTTCTGAATAGAAAACACGTCGACTTATATTCAACATCAAATTCTAAAACCAACGGATATCGTATTGGGAATAAGTTTATCTATATCTTCCGAATTCCTCAACGATATCTATATAATCACGGAATCCAATATCAAAATATTCGAAGATTATTTCCATTCAACTCCCATCCAAATTATATATGTTGGAAAAAATTTGGTTATGTTAAAACCATTCATAGTCTAATACGTTATTTAAAACCATTGGATTCTTACACTAGTTCTTAACTAGCCTATTCAGATAAAAATATCATTTATCTTTCAAAACTAGTACATGTCATCCCAAAATATTTTCAAATCATTTATTATGATTTTTCATAATTTATTTATATATTTAACAATTTAATTAAGGCCCTTAACTCGGTTTCCAATATCGGCCACCGAACTGCATCCATAGCGACTTTTTCCAGAACTGATTTGGACATATTTCAAAATATAAATATTGGATTTTAAATCTCTTATATTCACTTGAAAGGTCTTTTCGACACGAACCCAACAGTTCTGGTTTAGGAGAATCCGATGGTCGGATCTCCCGTTACGTCAATTCGAAGTTAATTGTCGAAATTCGCGAATGGTCGTTGTGCGACTCATTCTATTCAAACCAATTTATTACATATAATAAATTTTGTCGATTTCCATTTAAAACATATTTTATAAAGCATTTATAATCTCATTTTAAAACTATTTCGACTTCCACTTCAATTTTGAAACAAAATTGAACATCCCATATTATTATAATATCAAAATAATAATATTTTTAAAATATTAGATTTTGAAATCAAATCTTCTCGATATTCATTCAAAAATAAACAAGATCAATAGAAAAATCTGTTCAAGTTAAAAACTTCGTTTATATACTTCACTAAACTTCATGTTTAATCGTTACTATTCATTTCAATTAAAAATTGAAAAATTTTCCTTTATTCTAATCACATTTTTCCGTTATAAATATTCATCGGTATTTTAATATTTTCGTGTCCATCCAAAATCGGATAACAAATTCAAACTTGATTTTATTTCATTAGATATTATATTATTAAAATATTCATTTTTATGTTGGATTGGAATGAAACTCGATCAAATGCTATGTAAATAAATTATATGGGTTTCGTACATCATATGTATCCAATAAGAGTTGTGAACAACTATTTAACTTCCAATTCACATCCAGCACACCGCATCCAATTCACGCACAAAGTGATTTATCCACACACATGAAAAGGTGTAAAATTATCATCCCAAGACCCATGTGGGGTTTACATCAATAAACAGTAATTTATAAATTACTCAATCCATTCCAATCAACCATATATTCATGTAATTAATCATAACTTATTCGTTTCAAATTATTATTCAATCCAATCGATATCACTTAAATGGGTAAACATATATAAATCGTTCGACTTGTAAATGGATGTTTAATCTAATACCAACTACCAAAAATATTTTAACAACATTTCTAATATGTTAATTAACTCAAAATCACATTTGAATCATAACACAATAAATCATCCATTCATCTATCTGCTTTGCAAACAATTTGTGATGTGAGCTACCATATACCTATAACAATTTATAACAATTAATTAAATAAAAATCAGCATAGGCAATCAATATAAATTCAGTTAAAAATAAAATAATTGTAAGAATTAGTTGAGTGAGAGAGTTCTCACCTTGGTCGGTTTTGAAGTTCTTATAAAACAATTGTTCTGATTAAATTAAAAGTGTGTCTAATTTATTCAATATTTCCTACGAGCTTGAAATTTCTTCCAGTCAGTTTCATAGCGTAGGTCTTGATTTTACGGTTCCAACGCATACAAGTTCATCGAATTTTATAATCGTATGAAGAAGTTATGATGTTTTATATTTTAATCACATACATGAATTTACTTAACCTAATTAATTAACTAATTAAGTAAATTAACTATGATTACCCTTAACTATTTCCGTCCCCCTTCGTCTGATTCCTAGTCACCGAAACAAAACCATGCATGCCCAAAAAAATCCACGTCGCTCCTCCCTTAGTTGACCGGAGTTCGATCGACCGCCTCCACCTCAAACGCCTCGGCTAACTCCCTCACCGGCAACGACGGAATCAAACCCGGGACCTCCAACCGAATAGAAAACGAGCCCAAACATGCTTGCTTTGAGCGCATGGAACTTGCAAATCACGAAACGAAAATTGATCAACACCATATAGAATTAAAGATCTGAAGAGTCTTTATGATTTTTGTTTTATAAGTTTTTGAAATTAATTGGTGGATTGAAAGAATTTTAAGAATCAAAATGGAGTCTTCTTGGCCTTCGAATATATGATGGCAGCGCTGAACGTGAAAGGGGACTAGGGTTTACTTGAGGAGTATTTATACCATGTATATTTCATTAATATTTTAATTTTAGCGCTACATCATAATGAAGTTTTGCGTTCGAACTCCAAAAGAACCCCAACGACTTTCACCCTTAAGCAAATACCCGTATTCCGGACACAACATAATAAGTTTCGTAATCTGATTCAATTGTTTCAGTAAGTTTTTCTTAAAATTAAAATATAAATCAGTATAACATTCGATATTGAATTTTAACGTATGTTTTAATTTGTCACGACCACATACTAACTCCAAAAATATGAAATTTGAAATCTAGCTATGTTTCAAAAATACGGTTCTAATGACCCTAATTTCATCGAATTTCGAGACCATTTGAAAATGGCCTTATTCTTAGCTTATTGAATTTTAACTGAAATTCAACATACGTTTATTTTTACCACACTTAAAAACGAATTCCAATTGACTTAAAATTTTGAACCTGATAATAATTTGATGTTCCGAATCGAATAAAATTAGTTTTGTTGAAAACATAGGTCATTTTCAAAATGGTCATTTTTAAGAGCTTATATAATATTAAAATATTAATAATTTCCATAGCGACTATTTGAAATTTTAATTCGGTCATATCGTACAATTAGTAATATGAAATCTCAATTTTTCACATTCGTTAAAAAGATATAGTTAAATAGATTCTAACGTTCCTTATTTTATAAAAATTGGGCTTATATCGAATTATGTATATACAATTGAAATTCAAAACTAAATTTTCAAACTACCACGATGTTATGCGTTTCGTTTTATAGTTAATATAAATCTATATATTCAAACTCATTTTAAAATAAATTTCAAGTCGTAAATTCTCAAAATAAATCGTTTAAAATATTTAATTACATTAAAATCAATTAAAAATTAATTTTAAATATTCCAAAATTTAGGGTTGTTACATGTCACGTTAACAAGATCGAATGATCTTTCGCCATTGGAATGTTAGGATTCAGACATGCAATGTCACATTGTTTTTATAAATTGTTTTTGTTGAGTTAAAGATTTCAATGATTATTTTGATTAATGACAAGAAGAAGCTTCATGATCGACAAAAAGGAGAATCGATGAAAAAAAGAAGAATTGATGTTTTTTCATAGGTTAGAAGTTGGTTATTTAGAGTTATAAATGTTAAAATCTATCCTCAAATAATCATACTTCTAATTGCTTTTAAAAATATTCATGAAAACTCTTTTCTGTAGCAAGTTGACAAAAACATGTCAACAGATTATTTTTAACTTGTCAATGGGATTTCAAATGAAACCTGTCTACCTGTAAAAATTAACCTATCAGCAGCTTTTTAAAGGTAACGGTCAAAAACCTGTCTACCTGTACATTTTACCTGTCAACAGCTTTTTGAATAACAAAGCATATTTTTGAAGAGTCATCTACTTTTATGAAAGGTTGCATCCATTTCTCTTCATCAGGAATCATCTCTTTTGATTGCAACTTTTCACTAATGACTATAACTTTTCAATCACTATAAATACACCATGATTCATTCATCCAAATCACCGAATTTCACTCTCTATTCTCTGATCTATTTTGCATTCTATTTTGCATTCAAAAAGCACTCAAATTCAATATATTATCGTTTGAATCTCCAAGCCTATTTTATACACTTGAGATTCAACACGATAATCCACTTCCAAATCTTCACAAACATCAAATCATATTTGAGGATAAGATTATAGGAAGGGTGTACTCAATTATTGACTAATCAGTGTTGAAATAAGAACACAATCAGAAGTCAAACTCTTGTAATTGTTGAAGTCCTGTGTGGGTAAGTTTGTAGCCCGTGAAATCAAGTGGGTAAGCTTGTAGCCCGTGAAATCAAGTGGGTAAGCTTGTAGCCCGTGAAATCAAGTGGGTAAGCTTGTGGCCCGTAAATCAAGTAGTGTTGTATACCTGTTCCTCTGGGTGAAGTGAGGTTGTTAGTGAAAATCCAGAGAGAGGTCTGGGACTGGACGTAGGACGGTGCTCCGAACCAGTATAAAAATCCCTGGTGTGATTTTTCCTTTTTACTGTATTTACTTTATTTACTTATCTGCGAATAGTTATTACTTTATACTTGAATATTGTTTGTCATATTACACGATCCTTGTGTGTATTATACTCGGCAAGTACATGCATACATTTTCAGTTTTATTATAAGCAATGCTAGTAACTCATATTAAGAGATAATTTCTAAACTAGAAAGTGGTGGTTTAACAGAGCTGGTCCATGGAGAAACTGTAACGACCCGCAAGAATTCGACGTCCAAGTTCTGACAATAATACATTCATCTCGTATTACTTGGTAAAACTTATGTATCGAAAACACAGATAGTTATTAGAAAGATTATTAGAGGGTGAGATAAGAAAGAAAGAATATTAGAATAGAAGAAGAAGAAGAAGAAGAATCAACACAACACAGAGTCTCATGTCGCAGGGGAACAAAATATATAATATAGAAATAATTCTTTAATGAAAACTTTAAAAATACTTACAATCATCAGAGTACATTAACACATTTGGACAGTTATAATAACATGTCCTCATATACAATCATTGTGATGGCCCGAAAATCCGTACTATCTGAGTTGACTAAAAAAACGCACTTCTAACCCAAATAATACAGAAATACGAGTCGTTAGGGTTTAAGAAATAGAAACAGATAGAAGAAGAACAAAAATAACAATACAAAATCTCATAGCGGAATGAATAAAATATAATATATAACATAACTTTGAAATACAAATCTGTATTGTATATGCATACTATATCAGAATACAATACGATATTTGATTCAGCGGAAATAACTCTAAATAACTAACTGTGAAACCTCCTGCTTCAAGCTTCTGCAAGTGTATCTGTAAAAGCCTGAACACTTGACTGTCTGTACAAATTTAGGCATCCAAGAGTTTAGAAAACAAACAAACAAACAAAATAAACTCTAGGTCAGTCACGGGACTGGTGTGAGTAAACTCCAACCATATTGTTTAACTTTGAAAAAACTTTTGAAAAGGAAAGGATAATAGTAAGACCAGCCCACACATAAACATGGACAGTTTTTTTACCTTACTATAACCCAAAACATTTTGATATCAAATTCTAGTGATATTATAATAGTGTCTAATCAAATAAATAACCAAATAGAAGAACGCTTGTGTTAGATCAAAATTTGGCTCTAACACCCAAATTGTTCTGATTTGTAGAGAATTATAACTGAAAAATAAGAAAAAAGCAGAGAACACACAACGTTTATAGTGGTTCGGCGTTAACGAGCCTACGTCTACTTTATATGCTATTGATTATACTTTGAACGCTAGTACAACCAATGATTTCTCTCAAACTCACTCTTACAATTATGATTTCTCTCAGTAATCTCGAAGTAAAACTGATAAGAAATAGTGGTGCGACAGTAATGGTGAAATCAATACTCAATACTGCCAAAAGATCCTGAAAAATGCCAGTCTCTGGGCTATTTATAGCTGATTCTGTCAAGCGGTTCGCGGTCACACGTGGTGTAGATCCCGAGAAAATCGGATCGGATCGAGCGATGAGGAGGAATTGGTCAATATGACAGTTGTGGACAGGTGTCGCGAGATCCGTGCATTTTGGATCGAGCAATGAAGAGGAATTGGTCAATATGACAGTTGTGGACAGGTGTCGCAAGATACGTGCATTTCGGATCGCTGAAGACCAGTTCGTGGTTGAACAAGTCTGGGGCTTCGCTGCGCGTCGGGAGATCGGATCGGAGCGAGGTAGTGGCGCAGGTGTGGATCGAGTCGTGATGAGGTGGACGGATCGATGATGCGATAGGGGCGATCCGAGGAGGGTAGCGATCCGTTCTTGCGATCCGAGGAGGGTAGCGATACGTTCTTACGATCCGAGGAGGGTAGCGATCCGTTCTTGCGATCCGAGGAGGGTAGCAGGGCCATGACCAAACCTTTCACGAATTAAAGGAACGTAGTTTCATACTTTCTTCTTGTGTGTGAGCCTTGGTGGCTTGGTCAAAAAGCTAGCCAACATTTTGCCCCCTCGAAGTATTGTTTTATCGATGATGGAACATGCTTCGAAATTGCAGAAATATCTTTTCATAAAGAGATGCAAACCAATGGTAGCGTCTATCTGAAATGTCGTATCACTTCAGAAAGTTGTGTCCCTTTGAGTTGTATAGATATCGAATCAATTCTCAATTATTTCTTTGTTTATCAGATAATTTCCATCTCTGGAATTTTTGGAGATCTCATCGTCAAGTATACCAGGTAAGCTTCTGATTTTTCGCAAATTATTTCCGAATTTCCACTTCGTCATATTGCTTGATGATACGGATTGCACGAGATCATTACGATCCGAAGAGCGAGGCGCGCGCTTGATCCTTGGTGAGCTCTCGGGATTGCTCACGAAACGATACGGGCTTCTATACGAAACGAAATGGGCTTTAAGTATGGTGGGCCATCCATCGTAGCGAGTCGAGCCAGGGATCGGCCTTGTCTTCTTTGCTAGGCCCAATGGGCTTACCTTCACGATCCGCTGAAGCCCGCGGTTCGTATGAGACAAAAATGGGGAGACCAACCGCCATCACTTGGTCTATATAAGCCGATCCCCCCTTCCTTCTTTTCTTTCGTTGCTACCAGTCTTCTGAAACCCTAATTTCTTAATCCTCCGATTTCCCAATTATTTTCAAGGTAATCATGTTCGAAAAAAGCTCTTATGCGATTTCGTTTTCATTTACCTCGGATTTTCACTGAGTGGAGAGGAGAAAGCACTACAATCCGTAGTATTCGAGGTCATAGGGGCTGTCAAGGCGCCATAGATGTCTTCGTCCGAGTTCGAACACGAAGAGGAGGGAAGAAGAAGAAGTAGAGGAAGGAGACCAGTTCGGTTCATTCCGTGAGTGAAGCTTGGGTCTGGATCGTGAAAATGGCGAGGCATCGGTTCGTGGTGATGCGAAGATCAGGGGGAAGAAGGGATGAAGATGATGCGTTAATCCTAGTGGATCGGGTCGCGGAATAAGTGGGGCTTCGGATCGTGGGGAACAGTTGGTGGAACGGATCGCCATGATGTCATCACACTCCGTTTGGATGAAGAAAACGAGTCGGAGTGCTTCACGATCCGAAGCCCTTCCTTGAACTTGTGCCTTTCCGCGCACCGATCCCTTCACCACGTACTAATCATATATCTCGATCCTGACCCAGCCTCGCGATCCGTTCTCTGCGATCCGAGTCTTGGTGCACGATCCGGATACACACCACGATCCGAACCTCGTCACGCGATTCAAGAATGTACAACTATCCAACAAACTTTGTATAATAAGCAATACAACTTAATTCCAATACGTCAGTGGACAGTTAGGCTAGAACCTTTGAGATGAACCTTCTGGACTGGACAGAAGCATAACTTGACCGCATACGACGACTAATACTTCGATGATTTTGATAACCTTTATGCTTTTCCTTTAAGACATGCACAGGCACACACTTGCACTCACACACACAGGGGGGACGGGTAATTATATTCTTATTTCTCATGCTTTCTCGCCTAAACAGTAATGTCGGATAATCGTTCCCCTTCAAGATCTGACACAGAGACGGATCCCGAGGTGTATGAGCATCTCAACCTCGAGGTTCTTCCAATTAATCCAGAGGGTGCGGATTCTGGATCCGAATATGAGGCAGAAACAGAATCGAATCCGTCTGAGAGTACCTCACTTGATGAAGAGTCAGAGGTAGACGGCCGAGCTCCCGACGAAGTCCCTGGCGCAATAGAAATAGAGAAATTCATAGACTCTCTAGCTTCCAAACTTGATGACATAAAGCTTAAGAGAATTTGCTTGAGACATGGGAACCCCTGGGATGATGTGAGGACACCCGGTAGCGAAGATAGACCTCATTTGGCTCCGGAGGGGTATATGACAGTCAGCCGACTCATGTGCTGGGTAGGAGCTATTCCTCCATTTCCTCCAATCGTCATTGAGACCCTAAAACGATTGGGTATTGCTCCAATGCAGCTTCATCCCAATGCCTACGCAGCTTTATACACTTTATATATCGCATATGCGGAAATCCTGCATAACGAGCTCACGTTTAAAGATTTAAAATTCTTTTATCTTTTCAAGCATCGCTCCTCGGCAACCCCAAATTTCTCTTTCTTCGAATCGGTAGCAAATAGGAAGGTTCTGTCTGACGGATACAGCAACATAAGGGATCCCAAGGTCGATTGGTTGTATATAAAGAGACAGGCTGGGTGTTCAAGACGATGGCTTGAATCAAGTAAACTTTAAACTTTTGACTGAATAACTTGTTTAAGAAATCGAAGCATTAACATGCCCCCCCTTTTTTTCTCTAAGCAGATCACGCCTTTCCCAAGACGGAAGGCTCGGTATACAATAATCGACTGTCTCTTCTTCTGCAAAGCAAATCCGATTTTATAAAGATCAAGAAGTGCATTACTGACGAGAACCTTCACAAGTGCCGCCTTCTGGATATAAGGTTTGGACTTGGTGCAGGCGGCAAACCCTACAAATACGTGCCCCCAACAGAGGGAGAAGGAACGTCACGGGCAGCAGAAACAATTAAATTTCGTAAGAGTCCTTCGCCGATAATCATCCAGGACAACGAAGAACTAAACATATATAGAGGAGATGAGGCCCGTGATGATAAGTCTAAGGAAATCCCAGTTTCTCCGGGGGTTTCCCCCCAAGGGCCTCTCTTCCGGTTGAACCTGCTGTTCCCGATGATTTACCAGAAGAGCAGCTATTTAAAGAGCTGAGCAAAATTCCTTTGCCTGAAGATGTATATACACAGGGAGACTTCGAAGTGGAGCCATTTTTCCCTGTTTCTGAGGAAACAACTATTCCAGTTGGAGAACGAGAAACTACTCAGATGAGCCTGACTTCGGGCCCTGGTCTGTTAGGGGGAATTATATGGGATGCACAAATCACATGCACTGCCTGACCCCACACTTTTATATCAACAGAATTCAAGGTTTTAATATGCTCTTGTATCTTTTGCAGGAAAAATGTCTCGCAGGCGATCTTATTCTTATCACTCTCTCCGTGAAGGTACACCCAACCTTCATCCAAATCCTGAGCGTGCTCGCGGCCTTTCTCACAAGCCTACTTCTTCACAATCCAGGTCTCCATCAAAACCAACCTCTGGCAAGCTTCCCAGTCATTCGGTGCAACCTACAGGGGGAAAACAACTTCCCAAAGACTTAACCCCTCCGAAGAGTGCACCCTCTCACAGCAGGTCATCAAAAAGACACTACGAGTCCAAGGATAAAAGCAAGGATCCAATCAAGGATTCTGAGAAGGAGAAGATTGACATTGTCCCTTCCAGCCAACAAGGTTTGATTGCCCCTGGGTCACGAGATTACATCCATGGTCCTGAGACTCAGGCTAAGCTGGAAAAGTTGTGAGAACAATTCCCCAACATCTTCTTCAAAAGGTTGATGTTTGTTCCAGCCTTGGAACCAGTCCGTTGGAACTGGGATACTGAAGTCATCGGGCACATTCGCCATGTAGCCAGGCAGTATGAAGCGATGAAGAAACATGTTGTTAATCTTTCAGAGGTCATCCGAACGCTTGAGATGGAAGCACATAGATCCAAAGTGAAGATAGATAACAATGAAAGGGCCAGGGCAAAAACGGAGAAGGACTTAGAGGATGCACAATCTCTGCTTTCCTTGGATCAACGAGACGCTAAAGCTTACAAAACAGAGCTGGAGGAGGCCAGGCAACGTTTCAATAATGAACTTGATTCTAATAGCAAAGAGCGAGCGTTATTGAAGCAAGAGGTAGATCTCAGGATGGCCAACTCCGAACTGAAAACAGCACAGGATCATTTCGAGGCCGAAAGAGCTGCTTGGGAGAAAGAAAAGGCAAGTTTGAAGGATAGCTTAGCTCTGGCCGAAAAGGAGAAGGTGATCCTGAATGATCAACTCGCGCGTGCAGAGAAGCGCGCTATTCTTGCTGAAAATAATGTGGAGAGTGCCATTGAAATGGCCACTGTTTATAATGAAAAGCTCCTTGAGAGAGAGAAGGAGATCGAAGGATTTGAAGAAATGTTATTCGACTTCCTTGGTCAGGTCATCAAGACCTGTAATATCTCCTGGATCCCAGAATATCATGTCACTCTAGCCAACATATAGGATGCAATCGTTGAGAGCGAGAAACAGCGATTAGGAGTTGAAGAGATTGATGAGAATGAGTTGATGCGGACCATTCTGAGGGATAATGAGCCTGAGGATTTAGAGAAAGACAGACGCCTGCTCCAAGAAGAAATTGAAAAAGAGAAAACTCAGGCGAAGGGCATAGAGAAAATGGAAGAAGGCCCGAGCTCAGCTGCAAAGCCCAAGGCTTCTGAAATTGAGGAATACAATCCAGATTATCCATTGATTCCTCTGGGTCCAACTCCACCAGCTGTCGGGGGTTCTGTTGTTAGCTTGGATGGACGATCGGCGGAAGGTATCTCTATATTTTCTCCGCAACTTGCCAAAGCAATTGTCACTTGTCGTCGCCTTGTCGGACAATCAACTGAGCAAACCGCATTTTCTCCCAAAATAACATTTGTTTCTCATGATACAGGTAGCGGGCTAGTTGATAAGGATGCTGAAAAGAAGGCAGGGGCAGAGAGGATTGACATCCTGCCAGGCGTTGGTGCTGATGTCCCCCCAGATGCCGAAACTATCGAGGCTTTCAGAGAAATGGACGGGCGCCACGACGGTGATGAAGAGGAAGTCGCCATTACCAAAGAGAGCGGAGGCGGTGATGAGGAAATCTTAGCTAAACAACAGGCCGAAGGGGAGGAGAAATTGCTCCTTATGAAAGGGAGACAGGATCCAGTATATGTGCCCCCTATCTCTGAGATCGACCCCAAAACTGGGTTGGTCGTAAGATTTTCCTCCCGATCGATAACTTCGCAACTAGCCTCGCAGTCCTCTAGTTCTTCACTGGAGCCTCTCGTTGATAAGAGGAAGAGGAAAAAAGGTGGTCGTTCAGATGTTGACAAGGAGGCATCGGGGAAGCAGAAAAAAAGCAAGAAGTCTACATAGTTCCTTCCCTCCAGCATAAGTAGGCGGCAGATGTCAGTTCATATTTTGTCCTTAGGATTTTTTAGGCTTTCCACTGGCCATGAAATGTAATTGTGAGAATGGCCCTCACTTTTGTTTAGGTTCGTCTTTATCTTGTAGGTTTGCAACTTATGAATGAAAGTTTATTTCTTTTTACACTGTTGTGTTCCTGCAAGTTTATCGTACGTAGTCACGAACACAAATACTCAAATCATGAATCATTCTAACAATAAAACTTTTTTTAAAATTTCTGCACTACACTTCTGCGTGCATATATGGGTATGGGTGTATCCCCAATCAACCATTAATATGGTGCCTGGTCAGGGTTCATTGGGGATTGATTAGAGTCATGTGTGTGCCGCCCCCATTCCCGGAAATGAGGGGTTCGGGCTCCATTTTTCATTCTTGTTCCCAGTCGTGTAACGGGATAGGAGCCCTTTAGCGGCATTTGTCATCATGCCCGTTTGCTCCCCGATTCTTCAGCAGGGTAAAAATTCTCATGACGCTAAGTCTCTAATGCCTTTATACTCTCCCGACCCTTCAGCGGGTTAGAATTTGTGTGACGCTAAGTCTCTAGCGCCTTTATACTCTCTCGATCCTTCAGCGGGTTAGAATTCGTGTGACGCTAAGTCTCTAGCGCCTTTATACTCTCCCGATCCTTCAGCGGGTTAGAGTTCGAGCTTGGTTTTCATTCTGCTCCCCGATCCTTCAGCGGGGAGAGAGTTCTGGGGGCGTTGAGTCTCCAGCACCTTTCTCTGTGCTTAATCATAGACGCTTTTATACTCTCCTGGCGGTCGCCAAGGTTAGAGTGCTAGCTCAGTTGTTCTGTCGCTCCCCGATCCTTCGGCGGGGTAAGAGCTCTTTCTCAGCGCTCAATCATGGACGCTTTTATACTCTCCTAGCGGTCGCCAAGGTTAGAGTGTGAGCTCAGCTGTTCTGTCGCTCCCCGATCCTTCGGCGGGGTAAGAGCTCTTTCTCAGCGCTCAATCACGGACGCTTTTATACTCTTCTGGCGGTCGCCAAGGTTAGAGTTCTGTCAATGATGTGATTCATTCCATTGTACCTTTAAAGTTCTAGCTGCGGATTGCTCTCCATCCTGATGGAAGGCACCTGGAGTCACATGTTCCTGTGATTGCCGCATGGTTTGCAGTAACTTTCATAAAGATAAAAAAGCGGATAAATAATAGTGCAATAAAGGTAAACGACACACGGTATTTTTATAGTGGTTCGGTCAAATTGTAACCTACGTCCACTTTATAACATTTTACTTAAAAAATAGGACTATTCTAGACAAGTCGTGCCTTTTACATGGTCCTATGAAACAAAAGAATAAATTCGACATTTTTATGTCAGATAAGGCCGCAAATGTTGGGCATTCCACACTCTGGGGATTTCCTCTCCATCCACTGTAGCTAGCTTGAAGGTTCCATTATCAAGCTTTCACAGAATGGAGTACGGTCCTTCCCACTTTGCACCCATATAAGTCGGAGGTGGAAAGACACCCTTCAGAACCAAGTCTCCGGGTTCAAAGGTTCGGGCTCGAACCTTTTTATTGTAATATCGGGCAACCTGCTGCTTGTGTCTCAAGGCACGCAAGTCTACTTCAACCCTCTTCTCTTCTATTGAATCTAGGGATTCTAGGAGCAACTCATTATTAGTCATTGGATCGTAATAAGTAACTCGGTGAGACGGTACTTTTAGCTCAACCGGGATGACCGCTTCCGCTCCAAAAGCAAGGGAGAAGGGGGTATGGCCTGTTGTCGATTTATATGTCGTTCTATAGGCCCATAATGCCAAGGGTAACTCATCGACCCACATGGCTTTGGCCCGCTTCAATCTTCTTTTGATAATGGACTTAATCACCTTATTTGCTACTTCGATCTGTCCGTTCGACTGCGGGTGTGCCACAGAGGTGTACCGTTTCTCAATGTGGTATTTCTGGCAGAAGTTCCTGAATTCACTGCTGTCAAACTGGGTTCCATTGTCAGTTATGAGGATCTTCGGAATCCCGAACCGCCAAATAATGTTCCTAACAACGAAATTGATCACTCGCTTGGTTGTAATTGCAGTCAATGGTTCGGCCTCAACCCACTTGGTGAAGTAGTCTACGGCTACAATGGCGAACTTTGCTCCGCCTTTTGCTATTGGGAGGGTTCCAATGATATCAATTCCCCACATAGCGAAAGGCCACGGACTTGTCATCGTTTTTAACTGACCAGGAGGTGCCCTGGGAATCCTCGAAAATCTTTGGCAAGCATCGCAACGTTGCGCGTACTTTGTTGCGTCTTCGTTTATGGTAGGCCAGAAATAACCATACCGCAACATCTTTTTTGCCAGAGCTTGTCCTCCTGTGTGATCGCCACATTCACCCTCATGCACTTCCTGCAGTACACATTTGATGTCGTCATGGGCTATACACCGAAGGAGAGGCGTCGAAAATCCTTATCTATACAGGACTTCGTCTTGCAGAACATATCGGGAAGCTTTACGAATTACTTTATGCCTCTCGCTCTTCTTGGTCGGAAGCGTTCCATTCATTAGAAAATTCTTTAGTGGGGTCATCCATGATTCCCTCTCTGGCTTAGTTTCTAGTACCAGATCAATTTCCATCTGATCTATACTAGGGAACCGAAGCACTTCAACTGGGGCTAATCTGATCTCTTCAGGATCGTTGGAACTAGTCATCTTGGCTAATTTATCTGCCTGTTGGTTCTCTGACCGCGGAATATGAGAGATGCCGTAGTGATCAAAACCTATCTGCAGCTCCTTTACTTTCTCCAAATACGAAATCAATCTTGGGCTCTTAGCTCGAAATTTTCCAGAAACCTGATTTACAACCAACTTGGAGTCACAAAATATGTCCAGCTTCGCGATCTTAAATTCTTTTGCGATCCTTAACCCGGCTATCAGGGCTTCATATTCGGAGTCGTTGTTAGTGGCGTGAAATTCCAGCCTGATAGCATAAGATATCAGCCTTTTCTCGAGAGTTTCAAACACCACTCCGGCACCAGATCGTTTATCATTCCTAGCGCCATCAACATACAATTTCCATGCACTAGGTTCGAGAAGTAACTTTGGCGGGTCAGCCTCTTCGTTTACCATGTCGTCCTCCGAGGTAGTAAATTCTGCTATGAAATCTGTCAGCACTTGCCCCCGTATTGACCGTCGGGGCTGAAAATTTAAATCAAATTGACTCAGTTCAAAGTTCCACTTAAGCAACCTTCCAGAAGCTTCTGGTCTCTGTAGAACTTGCTTGAGCGGATGATTTGTGTACACGGTAATAGGATGAGCTTGGAAATAATGTCGGAGTTTCCAAGATGCAATCAATAAACTGTACGCCAGCTTTTCGATCCTCGGATAATTGCGTTTAGCTGCCGCCAATTTTTTACTCACGTAGTATACTGGCCTTTGAATCTTGTCTTCTTCTCTCACTAACGCTGAACTTATCGCGTGGGATGACACCGCTAAGTATACGAATAAATCCTCGTGATCCACCAACTTAGACAGTATCAGAGGTCTCTCCAGATGATTCAGCAAGTTCTGGAATGCTTCAATGCAATCAGGAGTCCACTTAAAGTTGCGTTTTCCTCGTTTTGTCAATTCAAAGAACGGGATGCATTTGTCTGTCGCTCTAGTGATGAATCTGCTTAACGCCGCTACTTTCCCCGCAAGGCTCTGCACATCTTTGATTTGTCTAGGCTCCTTAATGTCTCTAATGGCTGCAATCTGTTGTGGATTAATTTCAATCCCGCGCAAGCTGACAATGAATCCCAAGAATTTCCCGGATGCAACTCCAAATGAGCATTTTGTTGGGTTGAGTTTCATCCCATACTTTCGAAGAATGCCAAACATCTCTGCCAAGTTTGTAGTGTGATCGGACGATTGTCTGGACTTAACCAACATGTCGTCAACATACACCTCCATCGTTTTCCCAATCTGGTTATAGAACATTTTGTTCACTAACCGTTGATATGTAGCACCTGCGTTCTTCAAACCAAAAGGCATTACCACGTAGCAGTATAATCCTAGATTAGTAATGAAGCTAGTGTGCTCTTGATCTGGAACATGCATAGGAATCTGGTTATATCCTGAATAAGCATCCATGAAAGAGAGAAGCTCATGACCTGCCGTTGAATCTACCAACTGATCAATTCTGGGTAACGGAAAGCTATCTTTTGGGCAAGCTTTATTCAAATCCGAAAAATCAATACACGTACGCCACTTTCCATTGGCTTTCTTTACCAAAACTGGATTAGAAATCCAATCTGGGTAGGTTGAATATCTGATGAACCCGTTACTCCTTAACTTTTCAACTTCTTCTTTTAAGGCTGCAGACCTCTCCAAAACCAACATTCGCCTTTTTTGTTTTACAGGGGGACGCTTTGGGTTAATGTTCAACGAATGGCTCATGATTGATGGAGATATCCCACACATGTCCTCGTGGGTCCAAGCAAATACGTCTAAGTTATCTTTCAGGAAATCCGTCAGTTCTTTAGCTCGAACTGGATACAACTGGGATCCAATCTTCAGGACCTTCTCTGGGTCACTATCATCGATTGGTACATCCACAGTCATTTCGTTGGGAGCCGCCATTCTGCCCCCAGTTTTTTCGTCCTCTCTGGGATCTATATCCTCGGGCAGTTCTCTGGGCGACTCACCTATAGTGATTCTCTTTAATTGCTATGACGTCTCCTCCCTCGTGGGGGAAGAAGCGTCTTTAATCTCAATATCTTTTCCTTTACGGAGCAGCTTTAGCTCTGCAACGTAACATGCACGTGCAGCAACCTGATCTCCTCTGACTATGCCAACACTAGCTTCTGTAGGAAACTTCAATAACAAGCACCAGGGGGCTATACAAGCTCTAAACTTTGCTAGGGCCAGTCGGCCCAAGAAGGCATTATAAGGTGATTCAATATCCAAAACTATGAAGGGAAGAATTCTCACTCTCTGGCGTTCTCCTTCCCCAAGTGTCACTGGCAGTTCTACATATCCCATGGGAGTAGTTAATGCCCCATTAAATCCACGGATCCATCCTTCACACGGCTTTAAATCTTTCGATTCAAGGTTCATTAGATCGAACGTCTTTTTGAATAGAATGTTGACTGAACTCCCATTATCCACTAAAACTTTATGGACAATGGTCGGGCCAATAGGAACTGTGATTACAAATGGATCTTCGGTCGGAGCGTGGACTCCAATACTCTCTCGGTTGCGGAAAATGACATCGTCCGACATCATCTTTTGTTGTTTTACCGGGGCATTGTCTTCAGGGCTGCTGCAATCTTCTGCCTCGAGATGATGCTTTGCTGCGTTTACGTACTGATCCATCGCCCTGAAACTATGCCCGGCTAGGTGAAGCCTCCGATTATGGTATTAATAAAAAGATCCTTTCCTTTTTGCTGGGCAGTTGGCCTGGCGGTAGGTTGATTCTGGTTTTGATTCGAAGTCTGAATAGCTTGCCCCCTGTCTCTAGGAGTCACTCGGTACTCATCCAATTTCCCTTCTCGTAGCAGCCTCTCAACTACATCTCTCAGATGACGGCATTCATTTGTAGAGTGGCCATGGGTCTAATGGAAGAGACAAAACTTCCCTGTCTCACGTTCTTTCTCCGTCGAATCTCTTGGAGGAGGCCTTTTATGTTGGAGAATGTTGAACGAGTCGACGAATATATTTTCCAAAGTATCATTTATTGGCGTATAATTTTCGAAAGACCTGGGACGGGTCCTTCTCTGGGAATCGTTCCCTCGATTTCACTTTCGATTATTGCCATTACTGTTGTTACCATTGTTTCCTGACTGGCGGCCGCCACCCTGGTTTCGGTTTCCAACGTTGACTTCAACTTTTCCCGAGCTGTCTCCGGTTTGCTTGACAGCAACATTACTTTGAATTTCCTCCTTATTTGCCTTTTTCATCTCTCGGTTAGCATATACCTCCTCCTGACATAAGCGTACGTTTTCTTTCTCGTAAAACAATTCTCTAGTATGAGGTGGTTTGCCGGCCAGGTATCTCCCAAATTCAGTATCTTTATCTACCCCATCAATTAGGGCTGCCACAACGGTCGGCTCATGAGGATCCTTCACTTCGGTGGCGGCTAGGTCGAAATGATCCAGATACCCCCTCAAACTCTCACCTGGTCGTTGCTTGACAAGGAACAGGTCGATCACACTTTTCGATTTTTGTGCGTAGATGCGGAACTGTTCTACGAACTTTTCACTCAATTCCCTGAAACTGGAAATTGATCTCGCTGGTAAGCAAGTAAACCATAATAACGCTACATCCTCCAGGAATATAGGGAATGCTTTGCACTTTACAGCGTCGGAGGCTGCGGCAGCGGTCATTGACCAAGAATATCTCATTAGATGATGGATTGGATCAGATCTACCCGCATAACGGTTCATTTGAGGCATGTTGAAGCGCCTAGGGAATGTTACATCTAGAATGTCATCGGTAAAAGGGGTGTGGCTGCGATCAATTCCCCAGTCTTCATTCCTTTGTCCACGGCTATCTGTCAGGATTTGATGGACCATAGCTACAACATTTGCACTGGTCATCGGAGGCTCGGGGTCAGCGCTTCTAGCTCGGTGGAATTCTCCGATCCCTCTTCTATGAACATCCATGAAGTCCGGAGCTCGGATTGGGCTTCGCTGCCCCCTGTTACTGTGAGCATTTGCATGGCGGAGGAGCTGAGGTGGTCTATTCTCAACAGGATTATTCACAACTCGAGCTCTAGGAGTTGCAGCGTGATTATTCAAGTTGCAGTTTGAAGGCCCCTCACCAAGTGTCTCTTCCTCCCTTGACGGCAAGGTTCCAAATCGGAGCTGCTCTATGTTTTCAGCCCGCTCATATGGTCGCCGCGGAGGTCTGGGCAATTCTTCCGATGAAGAAGAATATTCTGGGGTGAGCGGACGGACTGGAGGAGGTGTTCTTTGCCTTACAAGATCATCCAGACGTCTATCCATATCAGTCAAATTCTGTCGCAGCATGGAGTTTTCCTGCCTTTGAGCAGCTATTTCATCAAACAGCCTATCCCACATTTCAACGAAGCGAGAGAGATCTCTTTCAGTAACTGGAGCAGAGGGGTCATACTGATCATCAATATTTTCCCTTATGCACAGAGAGCTTGAACCAGGTTGAACAGAGGGACCAGGACGGGAAGAGCGAGCCATAGGCTCCTTTCCAGGTCGTGTTGTGGTCTGGTCATCACTTCGGATCGCGGTGAACCTGTGCATGTGGCTCGTAGCGCCTCCCGAGGTCGGATCATGGTAGCATTACGAGGAGGGTTCGCGGCGTTGTCTCGGGATCGGGTGACGATTCCTTCTGCAGTTCGGATCGCGGCGCCCCCTTCTGATTGGCTCGTGACGCCACGCTCGGATCGGATCGTGTCCACGTCTCCGCGATCCGCGAGGCCTTCCTCGACCTGTTCATGTACGCTTTCTTCAACTGCTTCATTCGCCTGTGAAGCTAGCACTTCCTTAGGCTTCTTTCCAGCCATGATATCAGATGCCACTGGAATCTTCAAAAATCTGAACAGTGAAGTTTTGGGACTGTTTTCTTCGGACTTGAATATCCAAACGACGGAACAACAATCCAATATCTTGGGTTCAATTCTCAGTGAAAGCACCAAAATGTTAGATCAAAATTTGGCTTTAACACCCAAATTGTTCTGATTTGTAGAGAATTATAACTGAAAAATAAGAAAAAAACAGAGAACACACAACGTTTATAGTGGTTCGGCGTTAACGAGCCTAAGTCCACTTTATATGCTATTGATTATACTTTGAACGCTAGTACAACCAATGATTTCTCTCAAACTCACTCTTACAATTATGATTTCTCTTAGTAATCTTGAAGTAAAACTGATAAGAAATAGTGGTGCGACAGTAAAGGTGGAATCAATACTCAATACTGCCAAAAGATCCTGAAAAATGCTAGTCTCTGGGCTATTTATAGTTGATTCTGTCAGGCAGTTCGCAGTCACACGTGGTGTAGATCCCGAGAAAATCGGATCGGATCGAGCGATGAGGAGGAATTGGTCAATATGACAGTTGTGGACAGGTGTCGCGAGATCCGTGCATTTCGGATCGAGCGATGAAGAGGAATTGGTCAATATGACAGTTGCGGACAGGTGTCGCGAGATCCGTGCATTTCAGATCGCTGAAGACCAGTTCGTGGTTGAACAAGTCCGGGGTTTCGCTGCGCGTCGGGGGAACGGATCGGAGCGAGGTAGTGGCGCAGGTGCGGATAGTCGTGATGAGGTGGACGGATCGATGATGCGATAGGGGCGATCCGAGGAGGGTAGCGATCCGTTCTTGCGATCCGAGGAGGGTAGCGATCCGTTCTTGCGATCCAAGGAGGGTAGCAAGGCCATGACTAAACCTTTCATGAATTAAAGGAACGTAGTTTCATACTTTCTTCTTGTGTGTGAGCCTTGGTGCTTGGTCAAAAAGCTAGCCAACAGCTTGCATCTCACGCTCTAATATAGTATATAATCAAAAACCGCAAGGCGCTTATTGGAGATTGGATTCCAACTATGACAAGGTATGAGACCACCTCCCGATCAGTGTACTCTAGTAGGAGACACTGGGGTTCAGCAAGAACATCTTGAAACCCGACCACACATGACTGCCCACTCATTTAGCTTGAGTGTAGCGAATATATTATCACCCACGGTTGACGGTCGTCCAACCTTAATCTGTAAGGTACAGAATCGAAGGAAGAATAATTAATGAATTTTCTCTAGATCGGTGACAAATATACCCTGCTTGGGTATTACCCAACTAGCCATGTTGCCTGCCCGATTTTAGTCATTTCCCGGTTGTGAGGCTTGAGGCTATGTCTATCTTTTTAGAACATCTGGCCACCATTCACTTCGAATGTCACATCTCCAAACCCATCAAATCACTGTTGATCTTCTCAAAAATATTATGGGTATAAAAGCTAAGAGAAACGAATTCCTCCGCCACCAGATGTAATACACTGAAAAGATCGTCTTATGTGATCTGTTAGGAATACTCTGTCTGACATTCGTCCATATAAGTTGTCCTGGGTCTGGACAAACAAAACAGCCCTTGCATTTAACTCCTTCTTCCATTATCTTCGGTATAATCTAATTCGCAACGTGTATGCCTATACGGCGTGGTTTTCGGATACTAAATCCAACCGGTCTCCCCGTGTTGACAACGATGGTCAAAATATCTTTGATAGTCGGTGATTTAACCATCAAAGGAAAATAAACATCCATCAAACAAATCACTGGCCCTTTTTGATTTATATTCTACTTTAAGTTTTCTTATCGATTTGTACATCTCGATATATCGATTTCTGGTTATCCAAAATTTCTTAAAAATATTCTAACTCCTTAAATTTTCGGAAAATTTAGCCAGCACCTCCTTTGTACCAGTTAATAGCTCAAACCCAACCTCTCCTCTTTAGGCCCTTACATTCAAAAAGAAAATCAAAAACCCAAGCAGCTTGCCTAGTAGGCTCATAAAATCTCATATGGAAGTTTAAACGTGTACCTTTTGTCCGGCACTTAAATTATAACAAAAACCCAAGCAGCTTGCCAAGTAGGCTCATAAAATCTCACATGGAAGTTTAAACGTGTACCTTTTGTCCGGCACTTAAATTATAACCTTCAAATTCTCTTCCTACTCTTCATCACATACCTATTAACATATATATGTCCACTTCCAATTTATTTAAAATCAATTCAATCACTTTTTTCCTTCTCATTCGCTAATTAATTTACTAATTAGCTTCTTTACTAAATCTGCTTTCAATTTAAACATATCACGTTCATGTTTTACTCAATTATACACAATTCAAACCCAATCTCCTTGCTCGCATCATCTACTCCACTTAAGTTCATATATAATTAAGTTATGTGAATCAAAACTCTATTAACTAATTCCTTTTGAAATTCGTTAACCCCATTCGATAATTAAAAATCTAATTTCTATTCCAAAAATCACTTCATCTACTCCACTTAAGTTCATATTTAATTTATAACTCAATCTAGATTTTACTATTAGAAATTCAGATTTTTATTCACTCAAAATCCTTTTATTTTGTTTAACAAACCGTTATGGTTTAAAACGATTGTGGCGCTGTTTTTCTAAAAAATTGATTTTGACATAACTGAAAATCTATATGACGAAATCAAGATTTTTCTCTTCCCTTAGAAAATCATTATTCAATACGTCCGGGCATTTCTTGTTTCATCAAATTTCGATTTACATTGAGTTCTGTATACTCAATTGAAGTTTGAATCGCCAAATCACAAACTACTGTGCTACGGCAAGTTCGTTTTAATTATAATTTAAATATAAACGTTAACTTATTTTTCCAATCTCATTCCTCGATGTATTTAAATATAAATTAAAACCGTTTTCCAAATTTAACTTCAACAATCCCGATTTTCCAAAATCATTGATTACTTCATCCAATTTCATAACTCGGTTATTTATTATTCATAACTCAACTTCTATATTAAATTCCAGTTTCCATAAATTATCTTATTAAAGTTAATCGAATTCAAATAATTTATTTCTTTTATGGAAATAATCGGTTAATTCAATATTTGTTTCCTATTACAAACTGATATCATCCCTTGATAATAGTGAAGTTGTTCAAGTTGGGGTATTTTATTTACCTCTCAAACCATGATCGACAACGTTCTTATCTTAGGACATGTTAGAGTTTGTAGCACAAAACTCGATTCAAATATCACCTTTAATTCCATTAAAAAATATGGTTTTGTATGCCATACTTACTTTGGAAAAATCCATTTCATAATTTATCTGACGAAAAATATATCATCACGTTTTATAACGTTGTTCATAAATTAACTTCCTTATAAAACAAACTTCCCATTTAAAAAAATCCATTTGAACTTGATTCACATTTAATTTATTTTCATAACATAGAATCTATTTCATATTAAATTTTAAATTTTCTATTTACTACAATTCAATATCTTTTCTGAAAATAATTTTTTTTCTATAAATTCGACATCATCGAATTCAAAACATAAATCCAAGTGGATTTATTTAAATTCAGTTTACATTCTGAAACTCTTAATAAATTTCATCGTTCTTTTTGAAAAATTCCAAATTATAACTCCCTTTTTAAAACCATACTTAAATTTAAAATTTTAAATTATCCAATTTAAATTTCCCTCTTTTATTTAAAAACATTGTTTATAAATTTCACTTCTTGTTTTAAATATTTAAAACAAGTCCCTATTTCAAATCTTATTTGAAATCTAATTTTCATTTTAGAAATTAAGTTTTCCTTTTTAAATTCAAACTTGCAAGCGATAATTTTTCTTTCCATTTAGACCATTGTCCATAATTCAGCTACTTGTTTTTATTATTAAAAACAAGTTAATATTTCTCAATCCATTCGAAATTCCATTTCCATTTCGAAAAGTAAAATTTTCCTTTTTAAATCATAAAATCCCTTTTTGATATTTTTAAATATAAATATCTAGGGCCAGAGATTTTAATCATCCAATTACACAACCAATCAATCCAATTAAACACATCACACATATATAAACATGTAAATAATAATAAATTATTTTGAGGAATCCAGTTGGATCCCTCCAACCTATTTCCCTGCATCCACAGATGTCAGGCAACATAAATAATATCAATCATGCTTCAAGGCAGGATATCGCGGTATAGAAGGTTATCCACTCATATATCGTGGGGTGATAGGGTCATCCATAATGATACTGCGGGCATCCACTAATGGTATTGCAGGAAATCCAATATATATATATATATATATATATATATATATATATATATAAAACTACAATCACCAAGCCTATGCATAACTAACATATATAATAACCAAGACTGATGAATAATTTGCAAATGCATCCAAGTAGCCAACAATTTATTTTTAACGATAAAAAAAAATTAAGTGAGATTTACTCACCTTGATTTTTCCTTCTGAATATCTTGTATAGTTTCATAACGCCGCAGCTTATAAATCAACTTAAATGAGTTTATTTGCGTATGATTTATCAAATTTAATTTAATGATTAAACGATTATTTATTTTTACTTAACGATTACTAATTTAAAATTAACTTAACAAATATAAATAACTAATCTATGTATTTTTGAATTTAATTAAAATGTATACCTTACTGATAATGCACCACTTGGCTAATTCATGAACATATCCTCATAAATCGCTGACCCCCTTCGTTGAAATCAGCCCAAAAACACCTCCACTCCAATCTGACATTTCATCAAACACCTTTCATTCATCAACCACAAACTGTCTACAATACATCCATTAGCCTGCACTGCTCTGTTGAGTCAAGAGATTATGGAGTTTTGATTTTTGACAAAGAAATAAGCCGTGATCGACAAAAAGAAGAAATTTATTGGTTTGAAGACATATAAAGAGCTACATACGGTATTCTAGATTAGAGGTTGAATATTTGATGTTTTAATAGTGTTGCTTATGTTAAAATCTATCCTCAAATAATCTCACACCTCAAATAATCGATATATATATGTGTGTGTGTGTGTGTGTGTGTGTCTGTGCACATTAATGGTGCAAGCTGGGCAGAACTGGTTGACCGCCCATAATTGGACTTGTTGACCGTTTCTATCCAGAATGCATAATGAACGTGCACATATGAATATAACATATATATTTTCAAATTCCTGTCTACTAGTTCTTTTTGACCTGTCAACCGTTTTCATTTAGAAAGCAACCTTTCGAAAAGACACTCCTTTCAATCAAATGTTGCATCTCTTTCTCTTCACCAATAATCATGGCTATTATTTGTTACTCTTCACAAAGGTTTACAACTAGTTATTCTCTATATAACCACCATGAGATCATCATTCTTTTCAACTAATTCTTGACTTGATTACTATAACCATAATCTTGATCTCATTTCTATATTCTCAAGCGCTCAATTGCTCATATTCAATAATATATCATTTGAATCCAAGAATCTATTTAATATTCTTTTGACTCAATACGATATCCACTTCCAAATCTTCATATACACAAATATTCTATTTGAGGATAAGATTATAGGAAGGTTGTACTACATGTGAAAAATTCGTGTTATCAAGAACACATTCTGTCAACAACAATTTTATTTGTCTTACTTGAAGTCCTCGGTGTTATAAGAGGCACATGTTGAAGTCCACTGTGTTGTTAGAGGCGTGAAATCCCGTTCATTTGCTCGGGTGTTGTAAACCTGTTCCTCCAGGTGAAGCGAGGTGGTTGTTAGTGAAAATCCAAATAGAAGTCTGGGACTGGACGTAGGACGGTGCTCTGAACCAGTATAAAAATTCCTGGTGTGATTTTTCAATTTTACCGCATTTACTGTTACATATCTGTGATTAGCCTATCATCTTTTATAGCTATTGTATATTTGTGTGTTATACACCATATTACACGATCTGTGTGTACTATACTAGCACGTACATACTTTTCATGCTCCTCACTGACCAGTACTACTTCCTCGCCCTACTGCCGAACATCCCAGTTTGAGCATCTCCAATTTTCGCTCACCCAACTCCTTACTGTAGACCGCGACTTCAAGCCCCGTAGCCTCAACAGAAAGTGTGAACTGTAATTGCACCGCACATCACCATTCTTCCCCAATCATAAATTCAAAGTCCTTCCGCGGTAATCAAACAAAACCCTCATCAGTTTCTCCTGAAACTGCACCTGCCAATTTACATCACAGTCCTAAACCCATGTGAAAATCGCACTCCAAAACCCACCTTGCCTTAAAACTGCGCACGCACCAATTACAGATGTTGACCAAAAATGGATCAAAAATCCCCAAAACACATCTCGTAACAACCTCTGGTGGCGACAACACTCCCCTTCCCTTCACGCGATTTGCTCCAGAAGGGTTCAAGCTTCAGACATTACAAATTTCCGATTGCGAATTGGCATCTTTCTCTTTTTTTTATTTAAATCGGAGGACTGATTTCGATTTCTTCTAAGGCTTGCGAAATGAATTTGATTAAATGGGAAAGGACAGTAGTTGTGATTTGTAAAGGGTGCAGAGTATATTTTTAATTCCTGCACAAATGAGGAAGAGGACGACTTTGATTTTCCTGAAGGGGGTTGATTTCGATTTGGTACTCTTGATTTTCTCTGAAAAAGGAAGTAATATGGCTGTGATATTTCTAAACATAAAGAAGAAGACATTATGGTACACGAGTAGTAAATGAATGTTGGCGTGAGTACATACACCATTAATTCTGTTGTTTAGCTTAGGAGGGAAGCTTGGAAACATTACGGACGAAAATGAAAGAAAAGAGACAGCGTAGCATAGATATAAGCCAGTGTTAGAATGGAGATAGGTCGGCCTCCTTATTTTTATATTTATTTTGATATTAAATAATAGGAATTTATTTAATTTAAAATACCAATTGATTACGAACTCTTTTTTTAGCGTAGCGACCATCATCCTTAGGGTTATACTACTATTCTAAACCCAATAGTACTGATTCTGAAATTTAATTTGATGTTATATATGAAATAACCATATTAAATCGATATAATATAATTCATGTTCAAACTAGACAAATTTATCAAGAATAAATTACTATTATTATTATCGTTATAATTCAAGTAGAATTTAGTTTGATCAGCTGAATTCTTTAGATTTAGTTTTTAAATCAGAATCTATTTATTTATTGTTTTCGTATTACGATAATTCAGTATCTTCGATATTAAATTGTATATCGATCTATAAATTCAATATAAAATCCATTTATTATTTCAAATCGATATTTAAAATAAATTTAAATATTCAATATTAAATAGCTAAAAATCCGGGATGTTACAATCACACAGCTAAATAATATCTATATAATATCATACGTCTGAACACTTCTAGCTCGTCTCTTCACAGCATCTGATAACCGGAACCTATACAAGTCGGTCTAACCCGAGCATTACAAATTCCAGATCAGTCTGGTGAACCAGAGTGAGAAAAACACATTAAGCTTATGGTTATCGCAAAACTTGATTTTAAAGTCAAAATCTTTTTGAAAGAAAAGGAAAATCGTAAGACCAAATCCACTCACAAATACGGATGGTTTTTACCTTACGATAACCCAAAACATTTTTGAAGTCAACATCTTTCTGATATTATAATTGTGTCTAAATACAAATAAATATCAATCTAGCAGAACGCTTACATCTTATGCTCTACATACATAGTATACAATCAAAACCGCAAGCTCTTATTATAGAATGGATTTCCTGGCAAGGTATGGGAACACGTCCTGACAATGCACCTCCAGAGATGAATACGTTGGGTTCAACAAGAACATCTTGCAATCCAAACCAAAAATGAACGACCCCTCACTTCTCCTGAGTGTATCGAATATATCATCACCACGGTTGGGGTCAGCTAACCGAACCGATAGCATACATATAGAAATGAAAATGGGACAACCGAAGGCATTTGATTTCTCAAGATCGAGTAATGATATACCCTTTTGATGGGTGCGACCCACGTAGCCACACGACCTACCCGATTTTATGCCATTTCCCGGTTAATGAGGCTTGAGGTTAATATTACCTTTAGAACAACATATCATCATTCACTTTGAATGCCACATTGTTAGATATGCCAAATCACTAATTGATGTCCACAAATGTACCCTGGTCATTAAGCTAAGAGAAGTGCCTTTCTCCGCCACTAACAGAAATATGTTTGTAAAAAATCAACGTACGTGACTTTTTAAGAAATGCTTTGTCAGATATTCGTCCATAAAAGTCATCCACGAATAGGATGAACCAAAGGTACCCTCCTACCAAATCCTATATAGGTATCACCCCAGGGATCAGTAGAGAGTAGTCCTTGCACCCCTTCGATTTCAACTACGATAGGATCACCATTAGAATATCTCTACGAGCAACTCCGGTGGATTCGAAAAGTAACCTGAAACGACCCAAACTTCCCCGTAAAGGAAAGCCCGGATTGGATTGAGAACACGACAAATCAGAACACAAACAGAAAATATTTCATTGCTTATTACAACAATTTACATCAGAGTACAGGAATATACAGAGTATGAACAAATAAAATACATTTGATAAATGTCAGAGATTTACAAATTTACAATGCAGCGGAAAATAATACAAAACACAACGAAAGAGACACACAGATACAGAGCTTTCTGAATATCATTCCAGATGTAAACCAGGATCCTTTGAATATATATCGGCAAAACCAAAACTACTAGCTACCCGTATGGAAAATAAGGGCACTCAGGGTTTAGGTTAAAACAATAAATTCCAGGTCAGTCATGTGATTGGTGTAAGAACTAAAATAGTTATTAAATCTTTACTTTAAAAATAAAGTAAATAAAGGACCATGCTGTATAGACGGAACAGGTTTCCTCCCAAGAATACCCATACATATAACAAACAATGCAATGCTTTTTGGAAAAATGAAGCTATTATAAGACTCAGGTCCCATCACACAATGCAACGCAAACCGGAGGATATAGTTTTACCTTATAATAGCCAAACATGCTTGGTACGTTTAAAACAAATCATTTTGATACTAATATAGTGTAAAGTGTATGAAAACAACTTCAAATATAATGTATCAATCATAGACGGCATAGTGCCTCATTACACTATGTCGCCATACTAGGCTCTACAAATAAAACCGAATGTCACGTATTGGAAATTGGATTTCCAACATGAGTCGAGGCAAGGGATGTACTCCTCGCTGGCTTGGAGACGCACTAGAAAATTCCTCAGGATCCCCCGCTGAAGACCCTTGGATCCTCCAAGGCCAGTCCTCCCTTACGTTTGAGGATTGACAATTCCTGAACACACATTTCCCCGCCTAATCAGGCGTCTATGAGCCAGATGACTCAATATTCATCGGCTCCGTAGAGACCGATATATTCGAGGCGCCTCGCATTCCAATAACCACAAAGGTAAAAATAATATAAATGTCTGGGCTTGCAAGACCCCGACACCACCCATAGCTAGAAAGGAATGTCATGTCCTCCTTGGGTTCTCTTATCCCGTTTTTAACTCATACTGAGGTGTGAGGCTCGCGAATTAATGTTATACACAACGCTATGCTATATTAAAGTCGTGCTTTGATCATCAACCATAAGACTCTGCTTTTCAATAGAAGCCTTGATCATTTGCATCTCAGCATGCCACACAGGCAATTCAAGCCATGCGACTGATGTTTATCGATATATAACCTCTAGGCCCGTACGTCTCAAAGAAGGATGTTAAGCAAGAGAATAAACTCTCCACCGCCAAACAAATATATATTTAATAGAGATCAATCAACACAGAATAAAATCCAATATCAGACACACATCCATTTACAAGTTCGTTCTGGATCTGAACAAAACCAGAGACACCTTATTCCTCGTCCCCTATGTCCAATACAGGTGAGAGGTCCTCGCATATCCGATCGATCTCCAAGTACGTCTGGACGATCACCACTTATTACGTTGTCTTCGGTGTACCGCCCTATCAAGACATCAGTAATCATCCAAACAATGTGAAGACCTCCGGTCTTCAACCACTGTCTTCATTGCCGACTTATCGTCGAATCGGTTATTCAGAATGGGTATAAATCCGGCCTTTCTGAATAACTCACGTATATAATAAACAAGTGCCATAAAAACACAACATACGCCTCAATCCAATTCAGAATATTCTTTTATTTAAATATTCATATCATTTGGTAAAGGTTCCCATTAATTTTATCAAAGATAAATTTTTAAATTTATTCTTTAATCTTCATTTGGATATCAATTTAAACCATATTAAGGTTTTCCAAACTAGTCGGGATTAGCGCACCTTACCAAAGTAATCATTTGTTTAATTTCTCAATCCCAACCTACTCATCCCATGGAGCAAAACTGGTGATACTCCATATCTAACACCACGGTGTTATCGGTAAATTTAGTTACCATTTCACATTCAAATCTAATTAAAGATTTAACTATCACTTGTAGTAAAACTAATAATACTCCATTCTCGATCATTTCCCAAATTTGATAATTTAAATTATCACATTCCAATCTAATTAAAGATTCATTAAAACTCCACTTAGTTTTAATCTTCTTAAAAATCAATGTTAATGATTATTTAACTTTGGAAACCCAAACATGTCGCATCGACAATCTACATCGTAGATTTCTACCGATATATAACCTCTAAGGTCGTACGTCTTACAGAAGGGTGTTAAGCAAAAGAATAAATTCTCCGCCACCAAACAGATAAATATTTAGTAGAGATCAACCATACAGTTCAAAATATAGTGTTAGACATGTAATCCTGCTGTTAACTGGGTGAAAGAACTAATGTCATTTAAAACACAGTTCACGATAAACCCAAAATCACATTCCATTAATGGAATCTTCACGGAAAAACAAATCGATATATATCGATATCAGTTTCCATATCCAAACAATAATATAAATAGATTAACGACAAAGCCTTTTAAATTCCATATATATTAACAGTCTTCCTCCACAGAAGCTCACTTCAATTATTATCAAATCGAATTCCATTCAATTCCAATTTAATATATTAAATTGGAAAACTTTACTTTGGAAAATTCCCATTAAATTTTAATAAAAAGATTTATAAATTCCAAATCACAATTTAATGTAAATCGGGTTAAAGAACGAATGTTGTTAAAAACACAGTTCACAATAAACCCAATTCACATTCCATTTTCAACTCCAATTAAAGGTTAATTAATTGGAAACATTAATAATCTTAATTAAAAGATTTATTCTTTTCACCCTGGGTTTAAGAACGGTGTTAATAAAGATGCGATTCACGACAAACCCAAAATCCAATTCAATATTAAATACAAGACTCTGAATAGAAATTATATCGGCTTATATTCAATATCAAATTCTGAGATAAACAAATATCGTATTAGGAATAACGATTATATATATCTTCCAAATTCCTCAACAATATCTACATAATCATAGAATCCAATATCGAAATATTCCGAAGATAATTTCGATTCAAATCCATTCCAATCCATATATTGGAAATTCTAGTTATTTTTAAAACCATTTCAAATCCAATTTATTTATTTAAAAATATTGGATTTATAATTCTGGTTCATTTCGGTAAAATATATTTTATCTTTTCAAATATAGAATTTTTCATCCCAATTCTTTCCAAATCATTTATTATGATTTTACACAAATTATTGATATTTTTACTAATTTTATCAAGGCTCATACAGTCGATTTCCATAAACGGCCATCGAACTTGTAGCACCCCACCTCCGCTAGGGTCACTCACAAAAGGAATGCACTAGCTTTGGTGGAGCATTATCTAGGTAAACATACACAGAAATATTACAAGACAGAACATATAAAACAGCGGAAGAAGAACCAAATTTCATTTCTTTAAAATCTAGGAAGGTCTAAAGCCTTTTACATCAAAATGCCATTAAATCATTACATCGAAATCTGTCTTGCAATAGTAAAGACGCATAAAACCATAGTCATAAATCATTCCCCAAGTAAAACAGTAAAGCAGCCATAGCCAAGAAAGGTCCAAGCCATATACGATGATCTTGAAGTAGAAAGAAGTCCAAACTAAGTAGTAGTGCTTCCTCCCTGAGAACCTGGGGGGAAACGGAAGAAAAAGAGGCAAAACAAAACGGGTCAGTCATACAGACTGGTAAGTCCTAGTGACTTTCAGCATAGAAACAAGTAAAAGTAACATGACGTGTATAAACTGAAAGTAAACATAAGGATGATGACAATATAGGCAAGTTAAACTAGGATAACAAGATAATCTACGGTAACAAGATAAACTAAGGTCACAAGAAAAACTAGGGTAACAAGATAAACTATGTATAGCATCGCATGTTTAACATTCTCTGCACCAACTGTACTAGTACCCCAACCTGTATCATCCTTTCCATGTATATGTACAGTCCCTTGCCGTATATCGTATGGATTTCATCACGAATTTCTATACTACTTCAACGTAGTGCCACCATTCTTCAAATCGTTTGGACTGCCACCCTTGTTCTTGCTAGGTTTCCTTATCATGAACTATCGCGTGTTCAACTAGGATTTATGCCACCTAGGACCACTAGGGATTATGCTACCTATTGATCGTTTTCTAGATTCGATTAGGGTTTATGCCACCTAGGACCACTAGGGATTATGCTACCTAACGAATTCCACGTAACGATCTATTAATCGATCGGCTCCCTACAAGTCCTAGCTCGTTCATGTGTCTGTGTCATACGGCCCAACCATGAAATGTAGTCAACTGTGCTAGGTCCACCATAGGGTGTATCAAGCGCTATGGTGCCAACCATGGACACGAATCAAGCACGCACAGTGTAAACCTACTGGTGCCCAGTGCATGCTTTTTCAACTCCGGACTACGTGCACGACCATAGTCCGCCTGAACCTACAATGGCACACCAACTCAGCCGTCGTTCTGGTCGCTTACAATCAGCCCAGTGATCGTGCCCCACCCTGCCTAGTCCAGGGTACCGTGATACATCTAGTGGGTTACTACTGAAAAGGACCGCGCAACTAGGGTTTCCGTCCAGTAGGTTAAGTGTTGTCATTTAAATTCGAGACTTAACCCCATCAGTCTAGCATGTCAAGTTTGTTAAGTGCTGTCATCCAAGTTCGTTACTTAACCCGCCTACGTTTCATGTCAAATTGGCTAAGTGTTGTCGTTCAAGTTCATGACTTAGCCCTACGAATCATGTGTCAAGTTGGTTAAGTATATTCAAGCGGTTCATGACTTAACCCTATCAAATCATCATGTCAAATTGGTCAAGTATATTCAAGCGGTTCATGACTTAACCATATCAAATCATCGTGTTAAATTGGTTAAGTATATTCAAGCGGTACATGACTTAACCCTATCATGTGGCATTAATTCAATAATGCACCCCAACCTCTCACATCATACTTGTTGTTGTGGTCACTGGATATGTCGGGCGGTTCCGGGCAGATTTACACCACAACTTAGTCTGACCTAGGGTTTTCAAGTGCGATAT
Organism: Allium sativum; assembly: GCA_030737875.1. Classification (NCBI taxonomy): domain Eukaryota; kingdom Viridiplantae; phylum Streptophyta; class Magnoliopsida; order Asparagales; family Amaryllidaceae; genus Allium; species Allium sativum. The sequence goes on along the minus strand of CM060910.1, from coordinate 223,671,109 downwards.
GACCAACTACCCACATTGGATCCTATTGTTTGCAGTAATTGGATTTGCCGGGCGGTTCCAGGCAGAATTACACTGCAACTCAACCCAACCTCGAGTTGGCCATTTTCAAGTTCATTCTAATGTCATGTCCATGTTCAAGTTTCAATTCAAGTTGTTTCAAGTTTTCAAGGCAAGTTTCATGTCAAGTCGATGTCAAGTTCGTGTCCATATCCAGGTTCAAGTTATAACAGCGTTCATGTTTCAAGTTTTGCCTTTTATCAGGTTCATAATTCATGTTCATAACCAATTCATGTTTTGCCTATTCTACCCAAATCGTATTCCCATCGCACGTAAACGTGAACAGATCCATACTACAAATAAACCCAAACCTCATAATAAAGGGATCAAAACTATGATAGGCAAAAGAGACGAGCATAAAGCGATAAAAGGGGTTACAAGACTAGCTTGAGATAATTGGTTACAACATCACTGGCATAAAGGATTTCAAATCTAGCAAGATAAGGCGATAGTCATGGTAAACGCTGAAATAAAAGAATAGGCATGCGAAAGCAAGCCAAATACAAGGATAATGGATCCAATGGTTTCGGTGTACATAATAGCGAATAAACTAAGCAAGTCACACCCTCGGTATGAGATCCAACAAACTGCAAATTCGGTATACAACATGGGTTTCAATAAACTATAATAGTCCCAGGTAATTAACCCCAATAGTCATAGTCATGGTCATAGGTAGAAATCTCATAATTAAGAACACTAAGCGATTAATTACAATAGTCATGGTTAATTACCCAAAATAGTTCTAGGCAATAGTCATAGGCAATTAACAGTAATAGTTTCAAAGTCATGGTCATAGATAATGGCCTTATTTTCAAATTCTCATAGTCAAGAGTCATAGTTGATTAGCCACAATTGTCCTTGTCATAGTTATAGGCAACAGTCTTACGTTCACTGTCATAGGCATAGGCATAGTCTTATGTTTACAGTCATAGGCACATTCATAGTCTTATGTTCACAGTCATAGGCATAGTCTTATGTTCTTATTCATAGGCGTAGGCAAAACCTTATGTCCACAGTCTCATAGGCATATTAAGGTTCATAGACATGAAAGAATTTGATTTACAACATGAATAGGCCCCAAATAGAAATATTCCACAAGTCAAGATTCAAGAATTTATGTTACCATCTAGCGTTTGAATGATAAACTAGGTCCAGCAACATGAATAGGCATGATTCAATCGATAAGAAATAACCCAAAATCATAGATTCAAGAAGAGACAAGAACAGATCTAAATAGATAATCAAGCTTAGGTCCAATTTCATTTTATTCCATGTCCATATCAAATTTAACAAGTTTGAATCTCAAAGTAACTAGAACTTACAGAGCGCGGATCGAGAATTAGAGTGTAGAGATTTGATTCTAGAAACGGTTGTTGCAGTTGTTGAATCTCTACTTGTCTAGTCTTGTTCTAGTTGAAAACCCCCAATATGCAATTCCTAGATGTTGTCTTGACGAAGAAGAAGTAGCCATTCTCTCTTTAATTTAATTGTTTCAGAAGCAGCATAAGGACAGAATGAAATGGTGTGGAGAGAATGAAGCTAGGGGTGGGTTTATATAGGATTAGGCAGACGAATCTGGACAAAAAACGTGGTCAAATACATCAGAATGCATCAGGTTCAGGAAGTGGGCTCGGGAGGCAGGTCGACCCCCAGGTCGACACTATGGTCGAACTGGTCCCTGGGAGGTCGACACTATAGTCGACCCCCAAGTCGACCTTGTTTATGTGCGGGAGTTTTCACGCCCTGCCTGCTGCGGGGTTTGAATTCGAATTTCGAATTCGAAATTCGAGCTGTCTTTGATTCTGAAAATTTCTGAAACTTCTAGAGGTCATAACTTGGTCATACAAACTCCGATTTTCGAAAACTCGGACTCTATTTTATGTAAAATTTCGAGGCGAACGCAATGGCGTAACTCGTTTCCCTTTATTCTTATTTTAAAAATTAATTCTGCCTTGATTTCTAGTTTCAACATGTTATAAAAATACGGGTTGTTACATTCTCCCCTCCTTAAAGGATTTCGTCCCCGAATCTTCAAGTTAAGAAGAATGTGTCCTACCATCCAATCATCCATCTACTCGATCATAAATCATAGGCATCCATTGTCCTTAAGAGATTTCTAATGCTGTATGAACATATGCAGAAAGTGTGTGTATATGTTGCTTATCTAATGCAAATGATCAGGCCTGATTGATCTATTTAAGTGCAAAATATGTTTAGTGCCATGAATCCAACATGTATGCAAATAGTCCTAGTCATATAAACACTATATGTGTGCACAAACATCCATCCATATGCAACATCCACATGATAACACATTCAATTCCATCCATAAACAAGTATAAACACTCATGCATATGCAATATGAAAATGTGACTGAGCCGATCTAGTGCCTAATGTGTGTTCATGCATCCACGAGCAACAACTAGCAACCACTTGCAACCATCAATCATAACTTGTCTCAAACTCATGTTTCACCCAATTGTTCCTACCTAAAGATATAGCCGAATGATAGAAGCAAGTAAAGAAAAACTTTGTACCCAAAACCAATATATATGATTCTAGGAAACCAAGCATGATAAACTCCTTTTAGGTCGCAAGAAATCCCTTCCTAAAACCAACCCATACCCTATAAAGCCCAAAAAGTTTAGTCAACCGAACGGACATCCTCAAACCCTAACATATATTACTAACAGGTAAGTCATACTTCCTATGGGGTTTGCAACAGAAATAGGATTGAGAATAGGACCGAGAGTTTATACTTAAAAATAGCATACAAGTAAGCTCTATAGGAAAAGATGGATCAATGATATACTCTTAAAAAGAGATATGATGCGCGTGTCTAGTCTTCAATCTTCTAAGTCGTATTTCCTTGAGCTTAACTCCATTATGCTTTGACCGTCTTCACAATTTCGTAGTTCCTTAATTCTTGTTCCCAGAATGTGAGTTGGAACTCATTCCATTGTCACCTCTCGTTCCAGTTTCGCTTATTCTTTTTCTAGTATACTCGGCTTAAACATAACTGCGTACTCATGGTTTCATGCAAGCTCTCCAAAATTCACCAGTGAATCTCGGATCTCGTTCACTTACTAGAAGGTATTCCACATAAATGAATTATCTCTTGAAAATAAAAAAATGCTAACCATGTTGTCAAGTGTACTTACTAAGGTGATTTTCTATAACTCATGCATAAGCGAGATGAACCATCCGCCTTAGTGGCGAACACTACTCGAGCGGATCGATAATTGTATCAAGAGATTCTAGGTAACTAAGCATGGCTGAACCCTAAGGTTACACTAGACTTCGAGGGCATTACCAAGGCAAGTCAAGAATCTAACTACCCTCTTTTCATTCTCAAGAATGGCACCATTACTGGATAACCACTCCATCCCTAGAATCAACACATAGCCCAAAAACATAAGCATTACTTCTAAACTCAACACTTAGCATAGACATTCTCAAATCCAAACAAGTCATGAATAAATGAGCCAATTCCCCAATAGGATTTGAGATAAAAATGGGATCCTCTACTACGCTAGTACTAAGGTGCAGAGACTCAGCTATCGAGGCAAAAAAGGATGTGATGTATAAAAACAAAGTTCCCACGGTATGATAGAAAAGAGAAGCTAAACTTTTAACAGAAACGTTACCACCTCTCTTAGGAATGCTAGTTGTGAGAGCATACAATTTCCCTCTCGACGATCTTGTTCTTTGTCCTTGTCCTTGTCCTATGATACTTAACTACATGTCCCTTTTTACCATACCAACGATGTTCTTTCTTGTCATGGGTTTTATTATTCTTTTACTTTGACCTCTTCCTTTTCACCTTTTCCTCCTTCGTGGATTACGCCTTATCAACAAGTTTCTCAGCCCTAGGCTTGTGTTCTTTATCCTAGTTCCTACTATCCTTGTATAGCTTTGAAAAGATTCTCGAAAGCTACTTCCATCGCACGGCAACCCTACAAAGCTTGAAATAAGATTAGTCGCACATGGAACTAATGCGACTATAGATGGTGGAAAGAAAGGAAGAGGGATCCAAACAAGGAAACAAAGGATAATGCTAATGGCCCTTGGGGAATAACCTTTTAAAAATAAAACTTTTTCTGGAAAAATGCTTCTTTGTAAATGGTTTTTAAAATAATTTCAAAAGGTTTTAAAAAAAACTTTTGCCCAGTCTGGTAACCTTCTGCTATGATACCAAATGTAACACCCCACCTCCGCTAGGGTCACTCACAAAGGGAATGCACTAGCTTTGGTGGAGCATTATCTAGGTAAACATACACAGAAATATTACAAGACAGAACATATAAAACAGCGGAAGAAGAAGAACCAAATTTCACTTCTTTAAAATCTAGGAAGGTCTAAAGCCTTTTACATCAAAATGCCATTAAATCCATTACATCGAAATCTGTCTTACAATAGTAAAGAAGCATAAAACCATAGTCATAAATCATTCCCCAAGTAAAACAGTATAGCAGCCATAGCCTAGAAAGGTCCAAGCCATATACGATGATCTTGAAGCAGAAAGAAGTCCAAACTAAGTAGTAGTGCTTCCTCCCTGAGAACCTGGGGGGGAAACAGAAGAAAAAGAGGCAAAACAAAACGGGTCAGTCATACAGACTGGTAAGTCCTAGTGACTTTCAGCATAGAAACAAGTAAAAGTAACATGACATGTATAAACTGAAAGTAAACATAAGGATGATGACATGATAGGCAAGTTAAACTAGGATAACAAGATAAACTACGGTAACAAGATAAACTAAGGTCACAAGAAAAACTAGGGTAACAAGATAAACTATGTATAGCATCGCACGTTTAACATTCTCTGCACCAACTGTACTAGTACCCCAACCTGTATCATCCTTTCCATGTATATGTATAGCCCCTTGCCGTATATCGTACGGATTTCATCACGCATTTCTATACTACTTCAACGTAGTGCCACCATTCTTGAAATCGTTTGGACTGCCACCCTTGTTCTGGCTAGGTTTCCTTATTATGAACTATCGCGTGTTCAACTAGGATTTATGCCACCTAGGACCACTAGGGATTATGCTACCTATTGAACGTTTTCTAGATTCGATTAGGGTTTATGCCACCTAGGACCACTAGGGATTATGCTACCTAATGAATTCCACGTAACGATCTATTAATCGATCGGCTCCCTACAAGTCCTAGCTCGTTCATGTGTCTGTGTCATACGGCCCAATCACGAAATGTAGTCACCTGTGCTAGGTCCACCACAGGGTGTATCAAGCCCTATGGTGCCAACCATCGACACGAATCAAGCACGCACAGTGTAAACCTACTGGTGCCCAATGCCCGCTTTTTCAACTCCGGACTACGTGCACGACCATAGTCCGCCTAAACCTACAATGGCGCACCAACTCAGCCGTCGTTCTGGTCGCTTACAATCAGCCCAGTAATCGTGCCCCACCCTGCCTAGTTCCAGGGTACTGTGATACATCTAGTGGGTTACTGCTGAAAAGGACCGCGCAACTAGGGTTTCCGTCCACTAGGTTAAGTGTTGTCATTTAAATTTGAGACTTAACCCCATCAGTCTAGCATGTCAAGTTGGTTAAGTGTTGTCATCCAAGTTCGTAATTTAACCCGCCTACGTTTCATGTCAAATTGGCTAAGTGTTGTCGTTCAAGTTCATGACTTAGCCCTATGAATCATGTGTCAAGTTGGTTAAGTATATTCAAGCGGTTCATGACTTAACCCAATCAAATCATCGTGTCAAATTGGTCAAGTATATTCAAGCGGTTCATGACTTAACCCTATCAAATCATCGTGTTAAATTGGTTAAGTATATTCAAGCGGTACATGACTTAACCCTATCATGTGGCATTAATTCATTAATGCACCCCAACCTCTCACATCATACCTGTTGTTGTGGTCACTGGATATGCCTGGCGGTTCCTGGCAGATTTACACCACAACTCAGTTTGACCTCGGGTTTTCAAGTGCGATATGACCAACTACCCACATTGGATCCTATTGTTTGCAGTAACTGGATTTGTTGGGCGGTTCTGGGCAGAATTACACTGCAACTCAACCCAACCTCGAGTTGGCCAATTTCAAGTTCATTCTAATGTCATGTCCATGTTCAAGTTTCAAGTCAAGTTCGTGTCAAGTTTTCAAGGCAAGTTTCATGTCAAGTCGATGTCAAGTTCGTGTCCATATCCAGGTTCAAGTTATAACAGCATTCATGTTTCAAGTTTTGCCTCTTATCAGGTTCATAATTCATGTTCATAACCAATTCATGTTTTGCCTATTCTACCCAAATCGTATTCTCATCGCACGTAAACGTGAACAGATCCATACTACAAATAAACCCAAACCTCAGAATAAAGGGATCAAAACTATGATAGGCAAAAGAGACGAGCATAAAGTGATAAAAGGGGTTACAAGACTAGCTTGAGATAATTGGTTACAACATCACTGGCATAAAGGATTTCAAATCTAGCAAGATAAGGCGATAGTCATGGTAAACGCTGACATAAAAGAATAGGCATGCGAAAGAAAGCCAAATACAAGGATAATGGATCCAATGGTTTCGGTGTACATAATAGCAAATAAACTAAGCAAGTCACACCCTCTGTATGAGATCCAACAAACTGCAAATTCGGTGTACAACATGGGTTTCAATAAACTATAATAGTCCCAGGTAATTAACCCCAATAGTCATAGTCATGGTCATAGGTAGAAATCTCATAATTAAGAACACTAAGCGATTAATTACAATAGTCATGGTTAATTACCCAAAATAGTTCTAGGCAATAGTCATAGGCAATTAACAGTAATAGTTTCAAAGTCATGGTCATAGATAATGGCCTTATGTTCAAATTCTCATAGTCAAGAGTCATAGTTGATTAGCCACAATTGTCCTTGTCATAGTCATAGGCAACAGTCTTACGTTCACCGTCATAGGCATAGGCATAGTCTTATGTTTACAGTCATAGGCACAGGCATAGTCTTATGTTCACAGTCATAGGCATAATCTTATGTTCTTAGTCATAGGCGTAGGCAAAACCTTATGTCCACAGTCTCATAGGCATATTAAGGTTTATAGACATGAAAGAATTTGATTTACAACATGAATAGGCCCCAAATAGAAATATTCCACAAGTCAAGATTCAAGAATTTATGTTACCATCTTGCGTTTGAATGATAAACTAGGTCCAACAACATGAATGGGCATGATTCAATCGATAAGAAATAACCCAAAATCATAGATTCAAGAAGAGACAAGAACAGATTTAAATAGATAATCAAACTTAGATCCAATTTCATTTTATTCCATGTCCATATCAAATTTAACAAGTTTCAATCTCAAAGTAACTAGAACTTACAGAGCACGGATGGAGAATTAGAGTGTAGAGATTTGATTCTAGAAACGGTTGTTGCAGTTGTTGAATCTCTACTTGTTTAGTCTTGTTCTAGTTGAAAAACCCCAATATGCAATTCCTAGATGTTGTCTTGACGAAGAAGAAGTAGCCATTCTCTCTTTAGTTTAATTGTTTCAGAAGCAGCATAAGGACAGAATGAAATGGTGTGGAGAGAATGAGGCTAGGGTGGGTTTATATAGGATTAGGCAGACGAATCTGGACAGAAAACGAGGTCAAATACATCAGAATGCATCAGATTCAGGAAGTGGGCTCGAGGGCAGGTCGACCCCCAGGTTGACACTATGGTCGACCTGGTCCCTGGGAGGTCGACACTACAGTCGACCCCCAGTTCGACCTGGTCTATGGGCGGGAGTTTTCCCGCCCTGCCTGCTGCGGGGTTTGAATTCGAATTTCGAGTTGTCTTTAATTCTGGAAATTTCTGAAACTTCTAGAGGTCATAACTTGGTCATACGAACTCCGATTTTCAAAAATTCGGACTCTGTTTTATGTATAATTTTGAGACGAACGCAATGGCATAACCCGTTTCCCTTGATTCTTATTTTAAAAATTAATTCTGCCTTGATTTTTAGTTTCAACATGTTATAAAAATATGGGATGTTACAGAACTGCGCTTACAGCGACCTTTTCCAAATTTGATTTGGACATAATTCCAAATCCAAGCGTTAGATTTCAAATCGCTTGTATTCATTGGAAAGCTCTTTTCGATATGAACCCAGCAGTTTTGGTTTAGGAGAATCTGATTGTCGGATCTCCCATAACGTCAATTCGAAGTTAATGTTCGAAATTCGCGAACTTCCACAGCGCAACACATTCTATTCAGGCCATTAAATATATATAACATATATATTATATATATTTCATCGATTTCCATTTAAAACGTATTTTATAATTCGTTTGAAATTATTTTTCAAAACGATTTCAACTTCATATTCTATTTTAAATCAAAATTGAATATTCCATATCACTAATATATAAACGATAATATTTTCAAAGCCTTAGATTTTGAAATCACTTCCATTTCGATATTCATTACAAAAATGAATAAAATCGATATAAATACCATTCACATCAAAATGGCGTTAATCTAATCAACACGGCTCTATATATTTAAATATTTTCGTGTCCATCCCAAATCGGACATCAAAATCAGATTTTGATCTTTTATTGAATATTATTTTAAAATATTCATTATTTTAAAATATTCGTTATTTTGAAATATTCGTTATTTTGAAATATTCAGTCTTTCTGAACTGGAATCAGACATAGTTAATTACCATATAATGTTATTTATATGGATTTCGTACAACACATGTATGGAACAACAATGATAAACAATTAACCACCATCCAGAGTGCATTACGCAACTGCATAAGCGTTAAATATAAATAATTAATGCTTACAATAGTCTGTTAACCCATCGATTGACATACAACTAAATATTGGGATTAGTTTATGTCCAATGTCATCCCAATACCCATGTGGGGTTTTCAAACAACAAACACTGATTATTATTCATGCAGTTGGGCGATGTGTAAAATATATCGTCCCTATCAATAGAAGTCAAATGTATGTGCATAAACAAATTGTCCGATTTGTAAATGAATATTTATTTTATTCATATACATGTTAAAAACTATATTTTTAACAAAAAAATATTTATTTCAACACATTAACATTTCATTTTCCATTTCACATCATATCACAACAAATTTCGATAACACAATACAATCAAACAAGTCGTTCATGGTCTGTGGACGACGGGTGTCGGGTGCTACTAAGCACCATCTGCATCCTAGTATATACTTCTAACTAGAAAACAAATTAAAGTGAGAAGTTCTCACCTTTGGTTTCCACTCCGTCAATCCTTAATGGCCGATTTGGATTTCATTCTGCTTCCAGTCAGTTTCATCGAAATCTGCTTCATGCAGTATTTATATTAAAAATTACATTTTTTTGGCGCTATCATATATATAAAAATCATATTTTTATATCGATGTTTATATGATAAAAATCATATTTTTATGTTGATGTTTATATTATAAAAATCATATTTTTATAATTCAGTTTTCCATATAAAAATCATATTTTTAATTCGCTACATATATAAAAATCATATTTTTAATTCGCTACATATATAATAATCATATTTTTATATCACTGCATAGATTATAAAAATCATATTTTTATATCGCTACATATACATAAAAATCGTATTTTTATTTTGAAATCATGTATATAAAAATCGCATTTTTATACGACAAAAAAAAAATCATGTCTTTACCTAACTAAAACTCATAACTTTCCTATATTAAAAATCAAATCTTTATCATATTAAAAATCTAATCTTTATCATATAAAAAATCTAATCTTTATCATATAAAAAATTCCATCTTCATGTGTATAAAAATCCAAATTTTTAGCATGTTAATCGTACAATAAAAATCCTATTTTTATCGTTATAAATCATAAAACTCACATTGTTTTTGGTTGGAGGAGGAGGCATGTTGGTGGCGCAGTCAATCGAGGGGGGGTCTTCACGGTGTCGCAGGGGGTTGGGGATGGCACTAGTGCTCGGCGGCTAGGGTTTCAAGGGGGATGGCGGTGGATTTTGCTTGGGGTTCGCGGTTGGGTTCTTTGGAGGAAGAAAGAGACAGGCGGTGGAGGTGGGGGATGGCGGAAGGGTGGCGTGGCGTGGGCGGAGGCCGACGATGGAGGCGATGGCGCGGTTAGGGATGAGGCGCGGTGGGGATCGACTGGTTTTTTTCTTTTTATTTCTGAAGTCAACGGGAAGAGGGAGTGGTAAGGGAGGGTTTTATAAAAAAAATTAATTTAATTATTTAATTAATTCCCAAAAAGTTACTTTATCATTTGAACACCAAACGAAACCCAACGACTATTGCCCTTAGCTAACTACCCCCATTCCAATTACAATGGGATATATTTTGTAACCCAGTTCGGCTGTTTCGATCAGTTTTCATCTATACTACAATATAAATCAATCTATATTTAATTTAAACGTACATTTCAATTTATTCGGGCCACATACAGACTCCAAAAATTCTCGAAAAATAAATCTAGCTATGTTTTGACGATACGGTCCAAACAAAACTAATTTCGTCAAATTTGGAAACCGTTTGAAAAACGGTCTTTTTCCAGTCAATTAAATTCAAATGAAATCACCAGACACGTTTAAATTCGCCACGCTCACGAATTAGTTCCAAAAATTATGAAAATTGGAATTAGCAATAATTTGACATTTCGGATCCAACAAAAGTGGTCTCGTCGAAAATGGAGGTCGTTTGCAAAATCGTTATTTTTAAGGGCAACATTTCCATAGCGACTATTCTGATCTTCTACTGGATATAACTTTTTATTCCCGCTATGAAATTTGGATTTTTCAGATCTGTTGGAAAGATATTTTCTAACAGATTCAAATATTTCAATTTTCACTAAAATCCGGTTTATTTAGAATCCTATACATTGATTTGAAATTTAAAATCGAATTTTCAAACTACCGCGCCATTTCCAATTCCTTTTACAATTAATTTTAACTTCGATTTAAATAAATTTATACGTTCTAATTCTATTCAAAATAAATTTCTAGTCATTATTATTTAAAATAAATAATTTTAAATATTCAAAATTCATTAAAATTTCCAAAATAAAAAATTTAAATTGGTTCTGATTATCCGGGTTGTTACAATCTCCCCCACTTAAAATCTTTTCGTCCTCGAAAAGGAACGGAGCTGAAAGTTGTTTTACTAATCAACTCAACTTTTAGTTCGGCTTTCATTCTTCAACTTTTCAGTTTTTAAGAATTTTCCAATTCTTCAAAAATTTGGCTAACACCCTAAATTTTTGAAAAATTTCGCCATAACCTCCTTTGTACGGGGAGACATTTAAAACCACAAATAGCTATGCATGGCCCTCACCAATCCAAAAGAAAAAGCAAATGCCAAGCGGCCAGCCTTAGGCTCATAAACTCTTTAAAAGAAAAAGAAAATGCCAAGCGGCCAGCCTTAGGCTCATAAACTCTTTCAAAGCAAAAGAAAATGCCAAGTGGCCAGCTTTAGGCTTATAAACTCTTTAAAAGAAAAAGAAAATGCCAAGCGGCCAGCCTTAGGCTCATAAACTCTTTAAAAGAAAAAGAAAATGCTAAGAGGCCAGCCATAGGCTCATAAACTCTTTAAAAGAAAAAGAAAATACCAAGCGGCCAGCCTTAGGCTCATAAAATCTTTAAAAGCAAAAGAAAACTAGTAAACACGTACCTATTTGTCAGGCAAAAAATGTTATTTCTCTTCTTAGCAGTTAATCCATAACATGTTCAACAATGTGTATATATACATGTAGGCATTTCTCAACAATTTCCAACTCAGTACAATATTCGATTCAATTTGACTAAATCCACCTTACATTATCATATTGGTTTAATTAATTATCCTTCCAATATTTTTATTAGTAACACAAATAGTCGAACAACACAACCAGCAATCAATTTGTGAATTAGCTTTTCAAACATATTTTTTTAATATATATAGTCAAAAATCATATTTCTGATGTCAAATCACAAAAATATATTCTAACTATATTTTGGTTCTCACACCAGTCAATTGGAAATATATAGATATCCTACCTTCGAAACTCGAACATAAATATTGATGATGACATGTCAATCATTAGTATCATCTCCGGGCGACTAGAATGCGATTCTATATCTATCCAGTATATTTGAGGCTTCGAATACAGGCGTATATTCAAAATCTTCATATACTCGATTATCCAAATCAATTTAAAATAAAATATTCAAATACATATAATATGATTTAAATTTTCAAAACAAAATTTGTTTTCATTTTTATTTTGAAAATAATACTCTTCACACTCGTTCTAGGATACTGCTGATCCCATCTCTAATGAGTCATTCTCATTGGATATTTCTAATCCAATCTCTGATGAATTCTATCGTTTGGTTCTAATGTGTCTTGTTCTCGAGCTCTGTAAACCAAAGCTTTGATACCAACTAAAACGACCCAAACTTCCCCATAAAGGAAAGCCCGGATTGAATTGAGAACATGACAAATCAGAACATAAACAGAAGAATATTTCATTGCTTATTACAACAATTTACATCAGAGTACAAGAATATACAAAGTATGAACAAATAAAATACATTTGATAAATATCAGAGATTTACGAATTTACAATGCAGCGTAAAATAATACAAAACACAACTGAAAGAGATACACTGATACAGAGCTTTCCGAATATCATTCCAGCTGTAAACCAGGATCCTGTGAATATAAATCTGCAAAACCAAAACTGCTAGCTGCCCATGTGGAAAATAGGGGCACCCATAGTTTAGGATTAAAACAATAAACTCCAGGTCAGTCATGTGACTGGTGTGAGAACTAAAATAGTTATTAAATCGTTACTTTAAAAATAAAGTAAATCAAGGGACCACACCGTATAACACGAAACGGGTTTCCTCCCAAGAATACTAGTGCATATAACAAACAGCGCAATGCTTTATGGAAAAATGAAGCTATTATAAGACTCAGGTCCCATCACACAATGCAACGCAAAACCGGAGGATACAGTTTTACCTTACAATAGCCAAACATGCTTGGTACGTTTAAAACAAATCATTTTGATACTATTATAGTGTAAAGTGTATGAAAACAACTTCAAATATAAATGTATCAGTCATAGGCGGCATAGTCCCCCATCCCACTATGTCGCCATACCAGGCTCTACAAATAAAACTGAATGTCATGTATTGGAAATTGGATTTCCGTCATGAGTCGAGGCAAGGGATGTACTCCTCGCCGGCTTCGAGACACTCTAGAAAATGCCTCAGGATCTCCCGCAGAAGACCCTTCGATCCTCCAAAGCTGGTCCTCCCTTACAGTTGAGGATTGGCAATTCCTGAGCACATGTTTCCCGCTCTATCGGGCGTCTATGAGCCAGATGACTCAATATCCATCGGCTCCGTAGAGACCGATATATCCGAGGTGCCTCGCATTTCAACAACCACAAAGGTAAAAATAATATAAATGTCTGGGCTTGCAAAACCCCGCCACCACCCATAGCTAGAAAGAAACGTCATGTCCTCCTTGGGTTCCCTTATCCCTTTTTTAACTCATACCGAGGTGTGAGGCTCACGAATTAACGCTATACACAAAGCTATGCTAAATTAAAGCTGTGCTTTGATCATCAACCACAAGACTCTGCTTTTCAACAGAAGCCTTGATCATCTGCATCTCAACATGCCATACAGGGAATTCACGCTATGCAACTGATGTCTACCGATATATAACCTCTGATCTCGTACATCTCAGAGAAGGGCGTTACGCAAGAGAATAAATTCCCCGCCGCAAAATAGATATATATTTAATAGAGATCAATCAACACAGAATAAAATCCAATGTCAGACACACATCCATTTACAAGTTCGTTCTGGGTCTGAACGAAACCGGAAGCACATTATTCCTCGTCCCGTATGTCCAATACAGGAGAGAGGTCCTCGCATATCCGGTCGATCTCCAAGTACGTCTGGACAATCACGACTTATTACCTTGTCTTGGGTGCGTACCGCCCGATCAAGACATCATTAATCGTCAAAACGATGTGAGGACCTCCGGTCTTCAACCACCATCTTCATCGTCGACTAATCGTCGAATCTGTTTTTTAGAATGGGCATAAACCCAGCCTTTCTGAATAATTCGCATATATAATAAACAAGTGCTATAAAAACACAACATACGTCTCATTCCAATTCAGAATATTCTTTTATTCAAATATTCATATCATTTGGGAAAGGTTCCCATTAATTTTATCAAAGATAAATTCTTTAAATTTATTCTTTAATCTTCCTTTGGATATCAATTTAAACCATATTAAGGTTTTCCAAACTAGTCGGAATTAGCGTACCTTACCGAAATAATCATTTGTTTAATTTCCTAATCCAAACCTATTCATCCCATGGAGCAAAACTGGTGATACTCCATATCTAACACCACGGTGTTATCGGTAAATTTAATTACCATTTCACGTTCAAATCTTATTAAAGATTTAACTACCGCTTGGAGCAAAACTGGTGATACTCCATTCTCAATCATTTCCCAAATTTGATAATTTAAATTATCACATTCCAATCTAATTAAAGATTCATTAAAACTCCACTTAGTTTTAATCTTCTCAAAAATCAATGTTAATGATTATTTAACTTTGGAAACACAAACATGCCGCATCGACAATCTACGTCGTGCTATTGATTTCTGCCGGTATATAACCTCTAAGATCGTACGTCTTAGAGAAGAGTGTTAAGCAAAAGAATAAATTCTCTGCCACTAAACAGATTTATATTTAGCAGAGATCAACCATACAGTTCGAAATACAATGTTAGATATGTAATCCTGCTTTTAACTGGGTTAAAGAACTAATTTCATTTAAAACATAGTTCATGATAAACCCAAAATCACATTCCATTAATGGAATCTTCAAAGAAAAACAAATCGATATGTAATCGATATCAATTTCCTATCCGACCAATAAAATAAATGGAATAACGACAAAGCCTTTTAAATTCCATAAATATTAACAGCCTTCCTCCATAGAAGCTCATTTCGATTATTATCAACTCGAATTCATTCAATTCCAATTTAATATATTAAATTGGAAAACTTAGTTTGGAAAATTCCCATTAAATCTTAATAAAAAGATTTATAAATTCCAAATCACAATTCACTATAAATCGGGTTAAAGAACATATGTCGTTAAAAACACAGTTCATAATAAACCCAATTCACATTCCATTTTCAACTCCAATTAAAGGTTAATTATTTGGAAACACTAATAATCTTAATTAAAAGATTTATTCTATTGACACTGGGTTTAAGAACGGTGTTAATAAAGACACCATTCACGACAAACCCAAAATCCAATTCAATATTAAATACAAGGCTCTGAATAAAAATTATATCGGCTTATATTCAATATCAAATCCTGAGATAAACAAATATCGTATTGGGAATAATGATATATATATATATCTTCCAAATTCCTCCACAATATCCATACAATCACGGAATCCAATATCGAAATATTCCAAAGATAATTTCAATTTAAATCCATTCCAATCCATATATTGGAAATTCTGGTTATTTTTAAAACCATTTCAAATCCAATTTATTTATTTAAAAATATTGGATTTATAATTCTAGTTCATTTTGATAAAATATATTTTTCCCTTTTCAAATATGAAATTTTTCATCCCAATTCTTTCCAAATCATTTATTATGATTTTACACAAATTATTGATATTTTTACTAATTTTATCAAGGCCCGTACAATCGATTTCCATAAACGGCCATCGAACTGCACTTACAACAACCTTTCCAAATTTGATTTTGACATAATTCCAAATCCAACTATTAGATTTCAAATCTATTGTATTCAATGAAAGCTCTTTTCGATATGAACCCAAGGGTTCTAATTTTAGCAGAATCCGATGGTCGGATCTCCCGTAACGTCAATTCGAAGTCAATGGTCGAAATTCGCGAACTGTCGCGGCGCGGCGTGTTCTACTCAGACCATTAAATATATATAATATATATCGTATATATATTTCAACGATTTCCATTTAAAACGTATTTTATAAATCGTTTTCAAAACGATTTCAACTTCATATTCAATTTTAAATCAAAATCGAATATTTCATATCATTAATATATAAATGATAATATTTTCAATACATTAGATTTTGAAGTAACTTCCATTTTGATATTCATTATAAAAATGAATAAAATCGGTATAAATATCATTCACGTTAAAATGGCATTAATCTACTCAACACGGCTTTATATATTTAAATATTTTCGTGTCCATCCCAAATCGGACATCAAAAATAGATTTTTGATCTTTTACTGAATATTATTTTAAAATATTCATTATTTTAAAATATTCATTCTTTCTTAACAAGAATCAGACACGGTCAATTACCATATAACGTTATTTATATGGATTTCATAGAACATATGTATAGAACAACAATGATAAACAATCAACCATCATCCAGAGTGCATTGCACAACTGCATAAGCTTAAATATAAATAACTAACGCTTACAACAGTCTGTCAACCCATCGGTTGACATACAACTAAATATTTGGATGAGTGTATTCCAATGTCATCCCAATACCCGTGCGGGGTTTTCAAACAACAAATACTGATTATTATTCGTGCAGTTGGGCGATGTGTAAAATATATCGTCCCAATCCATATAAGTCAAATGTGAATCGTCTGATTTGTAAATGAATATTAATTTTATTCATATACACGTTAAAAAATTATATTTTTAATGATAAAATATTTATTTCAACACAATAACATTTCATTTTCAATTTCACATCATATCACAACAAATTTCCACAACACAATACAATCAAACAAGTCGTCCATGTTCTGGGGACGATGGGTGTCGGGTGCTGCTAAGCACCGTCTGCATCCTAGCATATATTTCTAACTAGAAAATAAATTAAAGTGAGAAGTTCTCACCTTTGGTTTCCACTCCGTCAATCCTTCATGGTCGATTTGGATTCCGTTCTGCTTCCAGTTAGTTTCAACGAAATCTGCTTCACGTAATTTTGTATTAAAAATTACATTTTTATGGCACTATCATATATAAAATTCATATTTTTATATCGATGCTTATATGATAAAAATCATATTTTTATGTTGATGTTTATATTATAAAAATCAAATTTTTATAATTCAGTTTACCAAATAAAATCATATTTTTAATTCGCTACATATATAAAAATCATACTTTTAATTCGCTACATATATAAAAATCATATTTTTATATCGCTGCATAGATTATAAAAATCATATTTTTATATCGCTACATGTACATAAAAATCGTATTTTTATTTTGAAATCACATATATAAAAATCGCATTTTTATATGACAAAAAAAAAATCATGTCTTTACCTAACTAAAAATCATAACTTTCCTATATTAAAAATCAAATCTTTATCATATTAAAAATCTAATATTTATCATATAAAAAATCTAATCTTTATCATATAAAAAAATTCCATCTTTATGTATATAAAGATCCAAATTTTTATCATGTTAATCGTACAATTAAAATCCTATTTTAATCATTAAAAATCATAAAACTCACATTGTTTTTGGTCGGAGGAGGAGGAGGCGTGCTGATGGCGCAGTCGATCGAAGGGGGGTCTTCACGGTGTCGTAGGGTGTTGAGGATGGCACTAGTGGTCGGCGCCTAGGGTTCCAAGGGGGATGGCGGCGGATTTAGCTTGGGTTCGCGGTTGGGTTTTTTGGGGGACGAAAGAGAGAGGCGGTGGAGGTAGGGGACGGCGGAAGGGTGGCGTGGCGTGGGCGGAGGCCGACGATGGAGACAGTAGCGCGGTTAGGGCTGAGGCGCCGTGGGGATCGACGGGTTTTTTCTTTTTATTTCTAAAGTCAACGGGAAAAGGGAGTGGTGAGGGAGGGTTTTATAAACATAAATATTTAATTTAATTATTTAATTAATTCCGAAAAAGTTACTTTATCATTCGAACTCCAAACAAAACCCAATGACTGTCGCCCCTAGCTAATTCCCCCATTCCGAACACAATGAGATATGTTTCGTAACCCAGTTCAGCTGTTTCGATCAGTTTTCATTTAAATTACAATATAAATTAATATATATTTAATTTAAACGTACATTTCAATTTATTGGGGCCACATACGGACTCCAAAATTCCCTAAAAATAAATCTAGCTATGTTTTGACGATACGGTCCTAACAAAACTAATTTCATCGAATTTGGAGACCATTTGAAAAACGGTCATTTTCCGGTCGATTAAGTTCAAACTGAAATAACCAAACGTGTTTAAATTCGCCACGCTCACGTATTAGCTCCAAAAATAATGAAAATTGGAATCTAGCAATAATTTGACATTCCGGATCTAACAAAAGTAGTCTCGTCGAAAACGGTGGTCATTGCAAAATCGCTATTTTTTAAGGGCTATATTTCCATAGCGGCTATTCTGATTCTTCAACTGGACATAATTTTTTATTCCTGCTATGAAATTTGGATTTTTCAGATCCGTCGGAAAGATATTTTCAAATAGATTCAAATATTTCTGGTTTCACTAAAATCCGGTTTATTTTGAATCCTATACATTCATTTGAAATCGAATTTTCAAACTACCGCGCCATTTCCAATTCCTTTTATAATTAAAATAAATATTTATATACTAACTTCGATTTAAATAAATTTATACGCTCTAATTCTATTCAAAATAAATTTCTAGTCGTTATTATTTAAAATAAATCGTTTTAAATATTCAAAATTCATTAGAATTGCCAAAATAAAATTTTTAAATTGGTTCTGATTTTCTAGGTTGTTACATAACCCTTCAGCCTATAAAGATCCACGGTCTTCACTGCTCCATCTTCAATCTGTATCTTTTACATACTTGCTAGTTCGGAATAGTTTTCAAATATAAATTTGATCCCGGACTTTCCGTACCAGTAATCGTATTGGCCAGATTTGATAGTCGGTTATTTAACTATCAAATAAATAATCATGAGAATAAAATGAGTTCACTGATTCAGTACTCAGTATTACTTGGCTTTTAATTAAAAATAATTAACGAATAGTTAATTTAAAACTCTTAAATCTTTAAATATTACAAATATAACTTTTCACTTCTTATCCAACATAATATTATTCTAAAATTTATCTTAATTTAATACTTGGGGAAAACTATTCTGCTCGCTCTCAGGAGCTTGAGTAGACCGTTCGATCAACTCGCCTGAAGGAGACTATACTTCCTTAGATAGAAAACCCCGCTGGAAACCTGACATGCCACAATTCACTGATTGAATTTTTCTGTTCGGAAAGTGGGGAATAATCATTCGGGTTACAAAAAAGGAGTACGCTTGCGTCCGCGGAAAGTTACTGTTTTGTTGATTTGACACGAAATATGTATGCAGCTTTGGTGAATTGTACTATCTGATCGTGCTTGGAACATTTTTATTACATCAATTTCTTCTCATCCGCTTTGGATCAGGATCTTATATTTCATGCCAGAATAACTGGGAAACGCCCGGCAGATGGATTTGAAGTTGAGGTAAGCCTTTAGGTTTCAGCGAAAGAGATTCATTTTGAGATGCGGATAGAATAAATGGTAGGGTTCCAAACCTCGCCGAGCACCGAAAGAGAAGGCCTGGTTCAAAAACTTGGCCAGCTTTAAAAGCACCAAAAATGGCTATCGAAAGAATGAGTCCGAAAATAATTGCAGTGCTGGGATCAGAAAGAAATCTATCCATGATAGAATTTATTTGGTTGTATGTAAACCTCCCTTGTTCGTAGTCTCAGAATCGGATCCACACTTTTCGTTTCAAGTGTTAAGCAAAATACCATCAACAAATCGCACTATACTGGACTTGGTATCCTAGGCTCCCTCCCTTCGATAGCATCCAATATGTATCTCGAATTAATATACCGGCGCCTTGTTCTGATTCTAGATTCAATTATTCTCTTTCCATAGTTTCATAGCCCTAAGAATTCAACAGTGTTCAGGTCCATTATCTACGAATCCAATTTGCTAGGGAAGGTTTTCTGTGAAATAGCGATGCATGCTCATCTCCTTTCTATTTTTCTATTTTTCTATTATTTCAAACCATTCTCTATCTCATTACTCATTTTCTATAATAGGGAAATAAATTTATCTAATCGCTCGTAAAACAACGTCACGAAATCTTTCTTGTTTTAATATTTGAAATAGCAATCAAACCTTATTCTTTAGAATAAGTCCATTACAAAACTCTTTTTCCTATTTCCTTTTTATCTCAAAAAATAATACCATTATAATTTCACACAAACTTCTTTTATTTTACCTTATTCGGAATATCATTATATATATATATACACACACATATTCTCCCATTTTTCCATTTCCGTTAGTTTGGAAATCTCATTATATATATTTCAAATCTTTTTATTTCCATTTTTGCATCATTATTTCTCATATGGAAATAATAAATCATTCTATACCTCTTTACCATTCCAACTAATATCATCCTCGGATAATCCGGAAGTCGTTCAAGTTGGGGTATTTTAATTGCCTCTCAGACCTTGATCAACAACGCTCTTATTTTAAGATAGAAATGAGTTGTAATTCAAAAACCGATACTTAATCCAATATCAACCCAAATCCCATTTAACTATTTACTTAAAACATGATTTTATTATCCATTTATAATTTTTGAAAATCTCCTTTCCAAATACAACTATTATTACTTAATTCGCTGATTAAGTAAATGCTTATTAACATCTCCTTTTACTTTAAATTCTTTTACCCAATTTTTTTATAATATAGATTTTTATTAAAAATCTTATTCTTAAATCCTTTACCCAATTTCACTTTTAACAATCTCTTCCCTAATCCATTCAACCATTTCCCACTTGAAAATATTATTCCAAATTCCTTAATTTTACATAATTCCATTATCAAGTAACGTTAATTTAAAATTAATGATATAACACTTCATCACTTTTTAAAAACCTTGTTTAAATAAATTTTGGTTTAATATAAGCCCTTTTCATCTCACTTCCCTTTTAGCTTAATTCAAATATTAAGTCAACATAATTTAAGCTATCATATTCGCTTAAAATTCCTTTTCTAACTTTGTAATAAAAACTCGGGTTTTAATATAAAACCCGCTTGTAAACTCCTTCCACAATTCAATAAGATTCCATTTCAGCTTCGATTACTTATTAATGAGTTTCGATTAAAAAGAATCTCTTAAATTATTATTAATTAAAATAAAAATTTACTCCAATCATTAACTACTGCAGAAGTAGTTAATTTCTTTATTAACTAAAATAAATAGTAAATCCTTTTTAAAATATTATTAAATTAACACAAATATTTGTTAAAATATTTCATTAAATTAATTTAAAAGTAAATTAATCAAATAGCTAATTCTAATTAATTTAGTTGGCTTAGTCAACTCAAACCATGGTTAATTCATTAACCAATTCCAATTATAGTCCTTCCTCTAAATTAATTAATAATATAATTAATTTAAATAATTTCATTTAATTATTTCTTAGAAACAATTATCCAATTCTCAACCATTACGTTAATTTTATACTCTCTTGCTTATAAATCCGATTAATATCAGACTCTGCTTTACAAAATCATTTAATAATTAAATATACTTAAATAATAGATAATAAATATTTATTTCCTTTTAATAACTTTTATTTAAAATAATAGATTTAAAAATCTATCTCCAGTAATAAAATAAATTTTATAACTTTAGTTTTTAACGATTCACTTGACGGTAAATCAATATTGATAAAACAATTGATTTATAGGACATATACTGCTCATTACTCAACCAATATTGCCCATTGGTTAAAACAAAACAATCGTTGAATTTTAGGTCAAAGATCTAAAACCAAATCAATCGTCCAATCAGAACAGGTCATATGATAATAATATGAAAATAAATAATATTAATTATATTTGGGGAATCCAGTTGTCCCCTCTAACCTTTTCTTCCCTACGTTAAAAAAGATTATCTTACATAAATTAATTCAATTCAGTTTAACTAATAATTTCTATAACAGTAAATAAGGACTATTTAACATCAGTCAATTATCAAACAATTAAACACGTTTATTTAATAAACATGACCAACAAGGTAAGTTACCTTCATTAGGTCCAAACGTTAAATAACGATATGGTTTTTCACTGAAATTAAACAATGTTTAATTTCAGTGGTTCGATCAATATATGAATATGTATTCAACAAACAGTCAATCATTAACAACCATAGCACGCAATTATAAAAAAAACCGACTTATATAAAATATAAATGGGAAGAACTGAGTGAGTTTAACTCACCTTGATCTAATTCGTTCAAACAGTTCAATTGTGATTAAATTAAACAAGTGTTTAATTTAATCAATGATTCCAACGACTTCCACTTTCATCCAAAATTGCTCCGAAATGCAGTGCTCGTTATTGCAATCCCAGTGCTCTTTATTTCGATTGATTATGTTAATATATGAACGATTTATACCATTATAAACATCCATGATGAAATAAAATAATTATTTCTTTTTTGTTTAGTTTAAACTAATTTCTAAGACATAGCAAATCATATTTTCTTTGGTTCTGAAAGTTAACAGGTCTGGCAAAATTATTTGGACCGAAGCTAATTATAAAAGCCAATCATAATGGTGAATTACATTTTAATTTTTAAAGGGGCCAATACTTCTTTGTTTAGCACCAAAAGAGGTTGGCTTTTAAAAAATCTTGCAATTTCGTTATGCCTTCAGTCCCACCACCTATCACGATTTAAAACAAGAATTTAACTTCTGATTTAGGTTAACTAAATGATTGAACTCCTTAATTAAACTTAATATAACCATTTACTTTAGTTGACATACCACGTTGTATAATTGCTTCAACGTAATACTTTACTTCCACACTGCAGCTACTTCACAATTTCGTTCTTTTCTTTTCTTTTTTTCTTTTTTTAAAGGGCCCGTGAAGCCGAAAATCTTAGTCCACTGCCCACTCAAAATTTGCGTGCTTCCCCTTTAAACATCCCTACTCTTCATCCCATGTAAACAATTCCATTTCCTCACAACATTATTTCGCCTGCACTCACCAATTTTCCTCCTTCTGTACCCAACTTACCACCTCGTTAACCCCATGCTCACGCGCGTTCACTTCATGCATATTCCCGTCCCTTTTCTTTTTGAATCTTGTATTAATAAACAGGCCAATCCCTTTGTTCTTCGTTCCACTCAGAACCAATATCATGCTGCCAAATCCTTCCCATTTGTTCATGTAAAAACTTAAACTGCCCAACCTTTACGGCCAACGTGAACAAAAAGCCTTAACAATCTTTACTGCCAAGTGCCAACGTCAATAAATATCAAGGTATTCATGCATAAAAAGTAATACGTGTTTTTAGTATAGGATTTAATTAGCCTAATATCGATCCCTTAATTATATTATAATTACTAATAAGAATATAATAACTTTTCTAATTATGTCCAGGTCAACTAGCAGGGTTCTTCATTCCTTAATTCACTTTTGTTTCATTCCCGCATCAGTCCATATTATAATACCATTAGAAGTCTAGTTATAAATATAATAATCCTTTTGTTAACTTCATTAATATAACTAATTATGCTTTAGGATACACGGCTGACTCCTTCTATTTTGCTTCCGCATCATACCTTCAGCCCGATTACCCTTGTCATTCTAAACAAACGAGCCAACCTCTTCTACTCGTTCAAAAAACACTAGTCAACCTCTTCTACTCGTTCAAAATTTCCACCATGCTGCTCACTTTTCACCACGCTGGAAAACACGTTAGAGTTGCGCCGCCCTCCACCGCTCACCAGAGTCTGATCAGATTGCACCATAAAACGCGTCTCTCCACCCTCACTAAGCGCCCAAACCCATGTAGAACTCAATCAAGCCAAAGTCCTCAAAAGAAGCTTCGAACATTGTGCCTTGCCTGGCCGAGTCCAGTCATTTCAGCTCGCCGGAACGAATCTCCACCGACCAGTATCACGAGCTCGATGAGCTGAAGAAATTTACAACAGAAAGTTTTTGAAATGGATGAGTGGATTTTGATATATGAAGGGGAATGGATCGTGACTTCCTGACTGTTCGTATATGGGGATGGCGGCTTAAACAGCGTTGACCAGAGAACTAAGTTTTTGATGCGATTAAGGGTTACAGTAGATTGTATTTATAATGAATGGGATATAAAATATTATTATTTAATGTAATGAAACTTCGTCACGAATATCATGTTAAAACTACTATATATGATGTCCAATCGAGATGAAACTCCTAACACTAGCATAAAAAAAATTGATCACAATGGGACACGTCAAATTCCGAGGTCATTTGTAAAAGGTCCTTTATAAATCACAGGCTAAAAATCACACGTCTATATTTCCCATGATCACAAAATAAATCCAATCAACTTGAAACTTTGAAATTATACAAGATCCAATGAAATTTGTTTCGTTAAAATCAGAGTCGTTTGGCTAGTCGTTAATTCCTTTAAAGTTACCCTTGTCTAATTTGACCAAAATAAAATAAATGATTAAATAAAAACAAGGGCGTTTGACGCCACCACGATCATATGGTTAATCGGATTGCTACCAAATTTGAAACGTAAAAAAAACTTACTAATACGGATCCAATAAAACTCGTTTGGTCGAAATCCGACTCCGTTTGGAAAACGATGATATTTTTATAATTCAAATTGTTTGTTGGTTTACAATTTGATTCTGTATGCTCGCCTATTAACTCCGTTTGGCCTCGAAATTTGCAGCATGCTATGTTTTGACGTTCCGGATCCAACAAAATTCGTTTCATCACAAACAGAGGTAGTTTGAAAACTTGTTATTTCTAAGGCCTTTAAAATATCGATAAATTATTAATTAAATTCCAAAATAACCAAATAAAATAATAATAAATTATCATCATCATATATATCCAAACAGAATATATATACAACTTCAAATAAAAATTGCACAACTCAATATTATCATTTTCGAGTTAACCGTTATCCAAATTATATAAAACCCTCTTTAATTATATTAAATAAACGTTATATTTTAATAATGATTTCCATAGCGACAATTTTAAATTTTGATTTGGACGTAACTAACAGTCTATAATACAAAATCTGAATTTTTCTCTTCCATATGAAAATTATAATCAGCAAAAACGGATTATGTATATTCAATTGAAGTTCAAAACTCAATATTACGAACTGCCGCGCCATTTCGATCTCGTTTTAAATTATATATAAATTATAACATTTAAACTTCGTTTTAATAAATGAATTAAATATTAAATCCATTAGTATTATAGATATAATATTTGAAGTAATAAAATAAAATAAATTAAATATTATACTACCAAAAATACGGGACATTACTATCTTCCCCCCTTAAAAGAATTTTGTCCCTGAAATTACTAAGGTAGGAAAAATGCTAAAGTCCCATTAACTTTCAAAATCCAATTTATTTTAAATCAAAAACCAATTCATTATAGTAAATAAAAGTTTTCAAAAATATCGAAAATTTTCTAACGCTTTAAATTCCCGAAAAAAATCGGCAGAGTCTCCCTTATATGGAGTGACATTTGCCATATCGCATGATCAAATAATATATACACATCGACCCACACGGTCGGAAAACAAAAATCAAACCCAAAATTTATATTTTTGCTTAGGCGTACCTTTTACGAGCGCTATTGAGCATACGTGCTCACTTACGTGCAATTTTCGCAATCAAAATCAATCTTCAAGCCGTCTGGTACCTGTACTTAACTCAGTTTAACACATGAGTAGCAAATACATGAAAATTTAAGTAATATCAACAAATATAGCCACACAAATTCCCAAACCCAACATGAAGTATCAATTCATTTTCAAATACAGGGTTAAATCGTTAATTTCACTCCATATGCAGTTTCATTTCAATTTAATTATACTGGAATTTATTCTTTAGTTTATAATTCATTCAGCTCCATTAAATTGTTAATTATTTCTATTCAAACAATCTACCATCCAATAACAAACAGTTCGCAATCAACAAGTAATACACAACCAAATCAACCAAATAAATTGAATTTACATTCAATATTAACATTTATTTAATTTTACATAATTGAACTTCAATCGATTAATATTCGATTGATTTCCATTTAATTATTATTTTTCAATTTCCGAATTTATTTAATTCAATTACAATATAATTATTAAATTCACTTAACCGGGTTAAGTCCAATTCAAATTCTCAATCCAATTTGAATTTTATTCAAATCAACCAGACACACAAACCAATACCTCAACAATTTGATAAAATTATTTTATTTCTATACAAAATATATTTTGGGCAAAATTATTTCATTTACCCTCTTTACAAAATAATATCGTGTTTATTGTTTATTCAAATGCTTCTCAACACTTGAATTGATGAAATAACACAATACAAAACATTTGTATATAAAATCTACAAATACGCTCTCATATACACACGCACACACACTCTACTCAATCTAGGGTATTACAAACCCCATCTCTATCAAGTTATGCTACAAAGCCAGGTTATTACTAAACCAATAGCTCTAATATCACTGTAACGACTCACAAGAATTTGGAAGTCGGTCAAGTTGGGGTATTTTAACTACCTCTCAGACCTTGATCAACAACGCTCTTATCTTAAGATAGAAATGAGTTGTAATTCAAAAACCGATACTTAATCCAATATCAACCCAAATCCCATTTAACTATTTTACTTAAAACATGGTTTTATAATCCATTTCTGATTTTTGAAAATCTCCTTTCCAAATACAACTATTATTACTTAATTCGCTGATTAAGTAAATGCTTATTAACATCTCCTTTTACTTTAAATTCTTTTACCCAATTTGTTTTATAACACAGATTTTTATTACAAAATCTTATTCTTAAATCCTTTACCCAGTTTCACTTTTAACAATCTCTTCCTTAATCCATTCAACCATTTCCCGCTTGAAAATATTATTCCAAATTCCTTCATTTTACTTAATTTCATTATCAAGTAACGTTAATTTAAAATTAACGATATAACACTTCATCACTTATTATAAACGTTGTTTAAATAAATTCTGGTTTGATATAAGCCCTTTTCATCTCACTTTCCTTTTAGCTTAATTCAAATATTAAGTCAATATAATTTAAGCTATCGTATTCGCTTAAATTTCCTTTTATAACTTTGTTATAAAAACTCGGTTTTTAATATAAAACCCGTTTATAAACTCCTTCCACAATTCAATTTTTCGGCTTCGATTACTTATTAATGAGTTTCGATTAAAAAGAAATCTCTTAGATTATTATTAATTAAAATAATAATTTACTCCAATAATTAACTACTGCAGAAGTAGTTAATTTCTTTATTAACTAAAATAAATAGTAAATTTCTTTTTAAAATCTTATTAAAGTTAACACAAATATTCGTTAAAATATTTCATTAAATTAATTTAAAAGTAAAGTAATCAAATAGCCAATTCTAATTAATTTAGTTGGCTTAGTCAACTCAAACCATGGTTAATTCGTTAACCAATTCCAATTATAGTCCTTCCTTTAAATTAATTAATAATATAATTAATTTAAATAATTTCATTTAATTATTTCTTAGAAACAATTATCCAATTCTTAATTGTTACATTAGTTTTATACTCTCTTGCATATAAATCCGATTAATATCAGATTTTGCTTTATAAAATCATTTAATAAATAAATATACTTAAATAATAGATAGTAAATATTTATTTACTTTTAATGACTTTTATTTAAATAATAGATTTAAAAATCTATCTCCAGTTATAAAATAAATTTTATAACTTCAGTTTCTATCAATTCACCTAACAGTAAATCAATATTTATAAAACGATTGATTTATAGGCCATACGCTGCCAATTACTCAACCAATATTTCCCACTGGTTAAGAAAAAACCATTGAATTTCAGGTCAAAGATCAACAACTAAATCAATCGTCCAATCAGAACAGTTCATATGATGATAACATGAAAATATATAACATTGAATATATTTGAGGAATCCAGTTTGACCCCTCCAACTTGTTCTTCCCTGCGTTAAAATAGATCATCTCACATAAATTAATTCAATTCAGTTTAACTGATAATTTCTATAATAGTAAATAATGACTATTTAACATTTACCAATTATCAAACAATTTAAACAATTAAACACGTTTATTTAATAAACGTGACCAATAAGGTAAGTTACCTTCATTGGGTCCAATCGTTAAATTACGATTTGGTTTTTCACTGAAATTAAACAACGTTTAATTTCAGCGGTTCAATCAATATATGAATATATATATTCAACAAACAATCAATCATTAGCAACCATAGCACACAATTATAAAAAACCCGACTTATATAAAATATAAATGGAAAGAACTGAGTGAATTTAACTCACCTTGATCTGATTCGTTCAAACGGTTCAGTTGTGATTAAATTAAACAAGTGTTTAATTTAATCAATGGTTCCGACCACTTCCAGTTTCGTCAAAATTGCTCCGAAATGCAGTGCTCGTTACTGCGATCCCAGCGGTTTTTGTTTCGCTCGATTCTGTTAATATATGAACGATTTATACCATTATAAGCATCCATGATTAATTTAAATAATTATTTCTTTTAATTTGTTTAGTTTAAACTAATTTCAAAGACATAACAAATCATATTTTCTTTGGTTCTGAAAGTTAACAGATCTGGCGAATTTATTTGGACTGAAGCCAATTATAAAAGCCAATCATAATGGTGAATTACATTTTAATTTTTAAAGGGGCCAATACTTCTTTGTTCAGCACCAAAACAGGTTGGCTTTTAAAACTCTTACAATTTCATTATGCCTTCAATCCCACAACCTGTCACGATTTAAAACAAGAATTTAACTTCTGATTTAGGTTAACTAAATGATTAAACTCCTTATTTAAACTTAATGTAACCATTTACTTTAGTTGACATACCACGTTGTACAGTTACTCCAACGTAATACTTTCCTTCCCTCCCAGCAGCTACTTCACTATTCCGTTCTTTTTTTTTTAAGGGCCCGTGAAGCCCAAAATCTTAGTCCACTGCCCACTCCAAATTTGCATGCTTCCCCTTCAGACACCCCCACTCTTCATCCCACGTAAACAATTACATTTCCTCACAATATTATTCGCCTGCACTCACCCATTTTCCTCCTTCTATGCCCGACTTACCACCTCGTTAACCCCATGCTCACGCGCGTGCACTTCATGCATGTTCCCGTCCCTTTTCTTTTTGAATCACATATTAATAAACAGGCCAATTTCTTTGTTCTTCGTTCCATTCAGAACCAATATCCTGCTGCAAAATCCTCCCCATGTGTTCACGTAAAAGCTTAAACTGCCCAACTTTTATGGCCAACGTGAACAAGAAGCCTTGCCAATCTTTACTGTCAAGTGCGACGTCAATAACTATCAAGGTGTTCATGCATAAAAAGCAATATGTGTTTTTAGTATAGGATTTAATTAGCCTAATATCCCTTAATTATATTTTAATTACTAATAATATTATAATTACTTTTCTAATTACGTCCATGTCAACTAGTAGGGTTCTTCATTCGTTAATTCACTTTTGTTTCATTCCTGCATCAGTCCATATTATGATACCATTAGAAGTCTAGTTATAAATATAATAATCCTTTAATTAACTTTATTAATATAACTAATTATGCTTTAGGATACACGGCTGACTCCTTCTGTTTTACTTCTGCATCATATCTTCATCCCGATTACCCTCGTCGTTCAAAACACACGACCATCCTCTTCTACTCGTTCAAAATTTCCACCCTGCTACTCACTTTTCACCACGCTAGAAAACATGTCAGAGTTGCGCCGCCCTCCACCGCTCACCAGAGTCGGACCAGATTGCACTAGAAAACGCGCCTCTCCACCCTCACCAAGTGCCCAAACCCATGTAAAACTCAATCAAGCCAAAGCCCTCAAAAGAAGCTTCAAACGCTGCGCCTTGCACGGCCGAGTCCGGTCATTTCAGTTCGCCAGAACGAATCTCCACCGAACAGTACCACGAGCTCGATGAGCTGAAGAAATTTGCAGCAGAAAGTTTTTGAAATGGATGAGTGGATTTCGATATATGGAGGGGAATGGATCGTGACTTCCTGACCGTTCATGTATAGGGATGGCGGGTTAAATAGGGTTAACCAGAGAACTAGATTTTTGACGCGAATAAGGGTTACAGCTGATTGTATTTATAATGAATGGGATATAAAATATTATTATTTAATATAACGAAACTTCATCATGAAGTATCGTATTAAAACTACTACATACGATGTCCAATCGAGACAAAACTCATAATCCTAACCAAAAAAAAATATTTCGGACACAATGGGATAGGTTTCGTCAAATTCCGAGGTCGTTTGTAAAAAGTCCTTTATAAATCACAAGCTAAAAATCACTCATTTAAATTTCCTATGATCAAAAAATAAATCCAATCAACTTGAACTTTGAAATTATACTAAACCTTTTT
Organism: Allium sativum; assembly: GCA_030737875.1. NCBI lineage: Eukaryota > Viridiplantae > Streptophyta > Magnoliopsida > Asparagales > Amaryllidaceae > Allium > Allium sativum. The sequence goes on along the minus strand of CM060910.1, from coordinate 223,640,482 downwards.
CTTACGGATCCAATGAAATTTATTTCGCTAAAATGGAGTTCGTTTGGCCAGCCATTTATTCCTTTAAAATTACCCCTGCCTAAATTGGCCAAAGTAAAATAAATGATTAAATAAAAATAAGGGCGTTTGACGCTACCACGATCACATGGTTAATCGGATTGCTACCAAATTTGAAAGGTAATAATAATTTACTAATACGGATCCAATGAAACTCGTTTGGTCAAAATCCGACTCCGTTTGGAAAACGACGATATTTTTATAATTTAAATTGTTTGTCAGTTTACAATTAAATTCTGTACGCTCACCTATTAACTTTTTTTGGCCTCATAATTTGCAGCACGCTATGTTTTGACATTCCAAATCCAACAAAATTCGTTTCATCGCAAACGGAGGTCGTTTGAAAATTGGTTATTTCTAAGGCCTTTAAAATATCGATAAAATATTAATTAAATTCCAAAATAATCAAATAAAATAATAATAAATTATTATCATCATATAAATCTAAACATAATATATATACAACTTCAAATAAAAATTACACAACTCAGCATTATCATTTTCGAGTTAACCGTTATCCAAATTATATAAAAACCCTATTTAATTATATTAAATAAAGGTTATATTTTAATAACAATTTCCATAGCGACTATTTTAAAATTTGATTTGGACATAACTAACAATCTATAACATAAAATTTGAATTTTTCTCTTCCATATGAAAATTATAATCAGCAAGATTCTAACATTTCTTGTTTCACAGTCCGACTTAAAATGGATTCTGTATATTCAGTTGAAGTTCAAAACTCAATATTAGGAACTACCACGCCATTTCGAGCTCATTTTAAATTATAACGTTTAAACTTCGTTTTAATAAACGAATTAAATATTAAATCCATTAATATTCCATATATAATATTTAAAATAATAAAATAAATTAAATATTATACTGCCAAAAATACGGGACACTACAGAAACTGACAGTTCAAACAGGAAATCCCGATTGAATTTTCATGCAACATAGGCAATGGAGTGCCAATTAGTGGAATTCGAAGCATTTGTGATGGGGTGGATATGTGCGCACTCATGATAAGAGTATAGCTTACTCGTACTTGTAGCATACGATGGCGATATCGTGATATGGCGAAACAGTAGTTCCCGACGAGGTGATTATGAAAGATATTAAGGAATAATATTTAGGTTCTAGGGGGACCAAGGGATAAAATTAGATATACATACTTATATATCAGACTAACTCTACTGTGACGTAGATGAGTTTGATTCATAGGTAATGATGGAAATCTGAACGACTTAAAATAAAACTTAACATAATATAAATGATTGGCAATCAACATATGATAGTGTTATATATGAAACGTAAAATTTACCAACCATTAGAATATTATTATGAACCCCCTTATCAAAACAGTTTATAATACAAATGGAAGGTAGATACTGGTATTTTGGGAACGATTGGAGCTGATACAGGCACTTAATTAAAAAGTATCAACTGTATGGTTCGTACTTTTTTTTTTTAACACTTTAAATTACTCCGCCGTGGGTTAATTACTTGAGCTTTCACGAACACTACGTTTATTTATAGGATAATAAATAACTGAATCTACGTTTCAATGGACTTTTAAGTTTTCGAATTTTGGAAAAGTCAAATCCTTCCAATGTGCGAGTTGTCACAACAACGCTACAGACTATCCTGATTGCATACAAACCAAGAACGGTTAAAAAAATACAACCACATAGAATGACGTTACGATTTCGAAACAATCACAGTATACACTTGTTTTTTTTTTTTTTTAAGAAATCACAAAAATGTTGTCATTTATTGAAAAATCATCCAATAATAAAATTGAAAATTTTCTAAATTAAAAATTATGGAAAAATCCAGTAAATTAGATTAATTATACGTCATACAAATCGCACCATTAGTAAAAAAAATGTTTATTTAATACGTTTTTCATTGTAAATAAGTTTACAATATGAATTTACCATTATTATTTATTAACTAAAATGAATTAAATAAGATTATTACATACATTCAACTAATATTTGATCTCGAAATTCACTACTCAGATTTTTAGATAATCATTAAGTTGGAATTTAAGTTACTATATTCCAAAAATCCGACAATATAAACATCTAAAATTAATTCAATATTTGAAATCCGCTAACCAAAATTTTGGGTCGTTACCTTAAAGCCCTTCAAATCATTAATCTCAGTTCCACCTTGCAGTCTTCTTTTACCAGATTATTTCTTTGCTTAGAAGCGATCATTTTAATTATTACCGATCAAACTTCTAAATGTGACAACTTAGCGAGTTCTTAGCCTTAAATCTTAAAAGTGCACAAAGGGCAATTATGCATTGATCGATGGACGAGCCAAGTGAGTTGATTGAGTAGGCACACTGTCTACAAGCTAGCTGATGACAAGTTGATCCAGGTGAGGGATCAACGATGGGGACTAGACCGAGTTGTGCAGATGCTACGCATTGTGTGACCAAAGATAAAGTAGATAGCTATGTATATTGTTTTAATTTATTTCACCATAGCAGTTTACCATTTATGGCTTTTTGGAATGGACAAATTTTCGAAGTGGACTAGTTTTTAAAACTATTTCGCGTTTGAGACTGATTTTCAAATTTATTACCAAACATGGCTGATTGTACACAGTCAGCTGTCAAGTCAACATTTTTGTAACTGTTATGACTGGGCATAACTCATAGTTGCGTCCGGAAATATTTCAACAAGTTCCAATAGTGCGCAATTACATGTTACACCACTGTTTTCCATTGGTTTATAACAAGACGCAACTACTAGTTGTGCTGAAGAAAACTTTTATATTTGCGTAACTCTTAGCTGCGCAGATGATAAAAAGCAAATTTCATTTTTACGCATGCAATAGATGAACTGAGGAGCTGGACACTTTCTTTAAGCAAAGAAATAAAGAGTTGGACCTTTTTTTTTTTTAGCTCAAGTGGTGATAAATACAATGAAAATAGCTGGTAAGTTGCGCAGACGAGAGGATTGTTAAAATTTTCTGAGCGCAACTCATACTTGCGCCATGTCATCGCAATTACAAAAATGCTGATTTGACAGCTGATTGTACACAAACCAGCCATGTTTGGTAATAAATTTGAAATTTAGTCTCAAATGCGAAATAGTATCGAAAACTAATCCACTTCTAAAAATTTTCCTTTTGGAATTGAATAATCGAATACAACTAAGAATAAAAAGGCTAAAATGTCAGACAGTTGGAACAGCTGTTTCTAAAAGACCAAGAAAGCAATGATTAGTCACACATCCTCTGGCCGTTATAAAACATTGGTAATGCGTGAAGCAACTTCTGAACGTATGAGTTTAGCATAAATTGTGTCGATCATAGAGAAAAATAACCCAAATTCATGAAGGCGATCGTGAGAAAAATAAAAGAACATGAGGAGGAATAGCACAAAAGACATCACCAGAACTCTTCCCGTACATAATACATATGTGAACAACTTAACCTAAACATGCATTTGTTTTTCTTTGTGCGCTACTTACAGGACAACATACACTCAAGAATTTACAAGTGCTCAATAGTTAGCCAAAACGTATTAATTCATAGATATTACACCATAACTAGAAGGCTATAAAAAAAAATTCAAAGAAAATAATAAAATGACTAGCTTTGGCGATCGGAAGTCCAACATCACCTGGTGAGTGTTCCGGTCCAGAATCCACAGAAACCTCTTATTTACTCACATAAACAAAAACATATATTTGATAAAAGAATACTTTGTTTCAAACATAGAGCAATTACAGTGATAAACTTTGGAAAAACTCAAAAATCTGGAATATTGCAATTTGGGCTTTGAGCCTTCATTTTCGTTTTTGACAAAAAACAGAGCCAGTCTGGAAAGAGCGTGAACTAACCATTTTTGAGTTTGCACAGACCAGAAGACCGTTACACCATCAACTTTTTCCTGTAAAAAATGAGAATCATCTTTTACATCTGTAAAACGTAATCTAGCCTTGTTGAAAAATGGTAATATGGTAGGATTATACACGATCAAGGTTTTAATGAAATCTCCTACACCTCGTCCAAGATCTCCACTGAGATCTCCTATTAACACTTGGGAGACCACAGATCTCTCGCCTTCATATTTTCCCTGACACTTGTCTCGACTGAAATATTCAAATCTCACCCGAAAATATGGATCAAAATCTAATTACTACTTACCAACCCCTTGAACATATTTTTCATTTTTCCAACTTGATGAATCACAACAAAAGATTGCATTTCTTTTTTATGTTAAAATAAGATGAATTATTCAATAAGATACCAAATAACTTGAGGCAATCAAGCCACCACCCTGCTCCATAACATTGATTTTATTTCTTTCTCTATGCAAATCAAGTAATTTATTTTTACTTTGAAAATAATGGTTAAATAAATCATTAAAACAATAATTCTAGACCTATAAGTCACACAGAGATATTCCTGAAATGTACTTTAAGATCCAAAGTGTCAATTCAATATGTACACCTAAAATATATTAATATCGTCTGAGATATATCCTCTAATATGAGATTGCTTGTGTGAAAATTATGAGAAGAAACATGACTGGAATTCGAGATCTAAAATCTTGCGCACATGATAACTACACAATTCTTTAAACTGGTAGTTTTACCAAGTAAATAGTCCTACCAGATTTAAAATTAAGAAAATCAAATATATTAAATCCTACCCAATTTTGATTGTATAGTTAGAAGATCAAAACCCCACCTGTGTAGTTTTCCATGCAGTTATCACAAACCAGGGTAAAGGAGGATTGTGATAGGCTTGACGAGCCAACATAAAAACATAACATCTTATATGGATATGTAACCTTATGATGTTTCGTTGGAGCGTAACCCTCATAGCGAAGCGATGCATCATACCAAGGCTCAAGTATGATGATAAATAGGCAACGGCTGGGTCGCCACTCCCTTAGTGGTGTGTCATATCATGGCACGGGTTTGGTGTTAAATATACAAGGGATGAGTCTCCACTCTCTTAGTGGCGCGTGCTACATCGACGCCCCGACGTAGTGATAAATGAGCAAGGGTCTTCGCATCTTTCTCGGCATGTGCAAGAGGCAAGGAAGTTAGTCGATGATAGTAGAGTTTGTCGTTGGAATGTAGGGTCCTTAACAAGAAAGTTAAGAGAGATAGTTGATAATATGACTACGAGACATGTAAATATCTTACGCGTTCAAGAGATCAAACGGACGAGACAAACAACGAAGGAGGTAGAGAACACAGGCTTTAAGTTATGGTACACGAAAAACGAAGGTAATAAAAACGAGGTAGACGTCTTGATTGACAAGAACCTTAAGAACGGAATGGCAGACGTCAACAGATGAGAGGATAGGATCATGCTAGTCAAGCTGATGGTTGATGATGCGGTTATGAACATCAATAGTGCATATTGCCCCACAAGTACGCCTAAACGAAGAAGACGATGAATTTTTGGGAAGACTTAGAGGTTATGGATGTGCCTAATAGTGAGAAGCTATTTATAGGAGGAGATTTCATTGGTCACGTTGACTAACTAGTGGGGGGTTTAAGAGAGTCTATGGTGGTTTTGGATATGACAATAGAAATTAAGAAGATTTTTTTTTTTGAATTTCGCTATTTTCTATGACCTCATGAATCCTAATATCGTCTTTAGAAAGAGACGATTATATTTGATTACTTTCAAGTGCCCAACGTTCTAGCCAGATTGAATTTGTCCTAACTAGAAGAAACGACAAACGAGCTTGTGTAGACTGCAAGGTCATACCTAGAGAACGTGTCGTCTCACAACACCAGTTTTCCTATTCGTGTTTCGTCTTTGAATGTTTAAAGATAAAAAAGATGAGGTTAGTAGCACGAAATAATGGAAGCTCAAAGGAGATGACTCACTGATGTTTAAGGAGAGTGATGAAAGAAAGGGGATGGAGGAAGGAAGGAGAAACAAATGACTAGTGGAATGAGATGACAACGCGCGTTCGAATAGTGACTACAGAGGTGTTTGGGAATAACAAAAGAAAATAAGCGCGAATCTAAAGATTTGGATGGTAGAACAGTAATGTGCAAAAGCTATCAAACAGAAGGAATGTTACAAATGCATGCATCTTCATACAAACGAGGATAGCATACAAAAATACAAATTAACAAAGAAGCCCACAAAAAGAGCAGTGAGTGAAGCAAGGGATTTAGTGTATGAAGATCTTTATCAAAAGCTTAGTACGAAGGAGGGTGAAAGAAACATCTACAGGATAACCAGACTTCGCGAGAGAACAACAAGAGAGATCACCTAAGTTAAATACATCAAAGATGAAAATGATAAGCTTTTCATTAATGACGACGAGATAAAAATAGATGAAGAGAATACTTTGATAAGTTTTTCAACGAAAAAAATGATAGCTCTTCAATCGAATTGGAAAACTTTTTTGATGACACAAATAGACATTTTGTTCGAAGAATTCAGGAGTCTGAGATAAAGGAGGCGCTAAAGCGGATGAAAACACACAAGTCGACAGGGCCTGGTGATATTTCCATTGAGGTATACAGATATCTTAGAGATGCAGGAATAACTTGGCTAACTAAGCTATTCAGTAATATTTTCAAATCAAACAAGATGCCAAATAATAAGTGAAGAATAAGCATTTTAGCGCAAATCTTCAAGAATAAAGAAGATATGCAAAGTTGCACAAACTATTGAGGAATTAAGCTTAGAGTTATACAATGAAACCATGAAAGAGAGTCGTCGAACATCGATTGAGAAGGTTGACAAGAGTTTCAAAAAACCATTTTGGTTTCACGCATGGAAAATCTACAACAAAGGTTTGTTGTAGATTTTCAAGGTAACTTATAGATAGATTTAGAAAGCAAAAAAAAAAAAAAAAAAAAAAAAAAAAAAAACAACATATAGTATTTATCGATTTAGAGAAAGCTTATGGAAGAAGATCAAGGAAGATTATGTGGTGGGCGCTGGAAAGGAAGATGTCCCCAACAAAATACATCAACCTTACCAAGGATATGTATGATGAGGTTGTGACTAATGGTAGAGCATGTGATGGTAAAACTAGTTATTTTTCCATTTGCATATGATTACATCAAAGATCGGCTTTGAACCCTATATTTTCGCTTTAGCGATGGATGAAGTCACAAAGGATATACAATGTGAGATTCCTTGGTGTGTGTTTTTTTGCTGATAATGTTGTGCTGATTGGTGAAAGATGGGTTAATAGTCAACTGGAGTTGTGGAGGAACATTTTAGAATCGTAAGATTTCAAGCTTAGCAGAACTAAAACAAAGTATATGAAGTGCGAGTTCGACAGTGTCACACCAAATGACGTACGGACAAGTACCCTATAAGGAATCCTTTCGATGTCTAAGATCTGTTGCAGTTTGATGATGGGATTAATGAAGATGTTATTTTAGAATTTGCGCAGGAAGGGTGAAATAGCGACAAATATCTGGAATTCTCTGTGACAGGAAGATCCCTCAAAAGCTTAAAAGGAAGTTCTACGGAGCAACAATTTGACATGTGATGCTATATGATGCAGAATATTGCCTATTAAACCGCAATACGCTCAGAAGATAAGTATAGCAGAGATGCGTATGCTGCAATGGAGCTATGAGAATACCAAACGGGATTAAATTAAAAATGATGATATTCGGACAAATTCTGAGTTGCACCAATAAAACAAAAGTCAGTCCAACACCACCTAAAATGGTCTGGACATCTCCAACGAAGACCTCACAATGCACCTGTGCGCTTTGGAATTATAAACTGCACCAAAAGTTCAAATAAACGTATAGGTCGATCAAGGATAACACGAGAGTAAGTAGTAAAAAAAGACTTGAAAAATTGGAATATATCCAAAGAACTGGTGTCAAAGCGCATAAAAGTTAGTAATTCATGTACCAAACTGTGAGTTCAGGTTAGTTTGGGGAGACCGAGAGAGTGTTATGATTATAGGATTAGTGAATAGGAGCTTAGAGCGTAGTGTTTATCTTGATACACATTACTACTAGTACCGTTATTATTATCATCATCACCACCTTGGTCTTTTTTTAGTCGTTATTGTTACTATTGTTATTTAATTAATTATTTTATCTTATCTTATCTCTGTTTATGTTTTCACCTTTGAATCTCTTGCCAATATTTGTATCTTTAAATTGACTGTCATTTGGTTTTGGGCATCTCTAACCAATCCCAACTTGTTTAAGATTAATGGTTTGGTTGTTGTAGTTAGAAGATCAACCACACACACATTCCAGATTCATCTGTTTTAGTAAATAAATAAAATGGTGATCCTGTTTGCATTGCATGTAGTTAAAAGATAAGGAGGAAAATGGTTTCTTACCATTCAACCAAAATTAAAGGATGTTCTAACAATTTTACGAGGTCGTTAAATTATAGAAAGGAAATTTTTATTAAACACCCTATTTGAGTTTCAAAATAAGCAGCCACTTCTCCTCAAATATAAGTTCAAAAAACACAAGTTGTCAGATACACCAAAACGCAAATATCTGCACTTTTAAAAGGTGTAAATATTTGTGTATTAAAATTGCTTATGTTTGGCACTTTTCCCAAAAAATAATAAAAGAAATCTTTTTGTCATAAAAACATGCGATAAGGTTCAGATTTAATCTTTGGAAAAAAAATTGCCGAAAATACAAATAGAAGTGTAATTCAAAACATGTTTATGGAGAAGGTTTTTCGTATATCAAGCTTGCAAATAAAGGACGGATTCAAATGTTTATTTGGACGTCCTTGGTGGGGTGATGGTATGTCTCCTTATTAATCCTGTTAAGAAAAAGGGAAAAAAAAAAAAAAAAAAAAAAAAAGGAAATGTAGAAGAAGAAAAATGTGTTTATGTTACTCACACTTGGCTGAAGCTTCAGAAGATAATCTTGCATTACTCTCAGTTTCACAAGGATTACTGATCAAGCCTCCATTTGATGGTAAGAAGTCTCCTTCTGACCCATTATTGGATAAAACTTTCTTATCAAAATCCATTTTTAAGGCTTCATATTTTTCCTTTAAATCTGTGGAATCCAAAGCCATTGCAAGGGCAGTTTTAATTTCCTCTTCCATTTGTAAAATTTTATTCTTAGTATCAGGATCAGGGAATTCTCCAGCCTTTTCCTTCTCCTCTTTGAGAACACCTATTTTCCTCTTTAGATCACTTGAATTTACAGCCTCCTTTATCCTTTCCTTTATCTCAGTATTAAGTTCATCAGCCCTTACTTTAAATTCATTGTATACTGAGTTCTGGCCAACAAATTCAAGTTCCACATTATTTGATTTTAAAACCTTGGACAGCTCAGATGATATTTCCTTTTTAATTTCCATAATTTTCTCTTTCAAGTCGTCATCAAGATCAGATGGTTTTGAAACTCCTGCTTTTGATATTTCTTCTTTCAATTTCTCTACCTTCGACTTGACATTTTCATTACTCGTGACTTGGTATAGCGATCCACTTATCTTCTTTTTCAAAAGTACTGATTTCTGAACGGTAGACAGTTTCTTCAGTGTGTTCATCTTTTGATTCAGGCTTTCTGCATCGGGGTAATTTGCCAAACCTTTGACAAAAGCATCTTTCAATTTTGCAGCCTTATCCTTCAGATCAGAGTCTGAGGGTTGTTTTGCTATCTCATTCCTAATCACATTGATTTTATCACTTAAGCCCATGTATTCAGCAGCCTTTGCAAGCTCTTGGTCAATTTCAACCTTCAGTTTTGCAATCAACTCATTTACATTCACAGACCCAGGATCAGACGTGGAGCTATCTTTGGATTTCAGAATTTGTTCTTTCAAAGATTCTACTTCCTGTTCCAAGTCAACAGTTGATAAAGGTGGAAGGTCGTCTAACTTCACAATAGGTTCTTCTTTTCGCTTCATGTTGACTTTCTTAATAGGGTCAACAGGTTCTCCTTCTATAAAGCCCCCAATGTGACGGAATTTTAGCATGCGATGGTGCAATAGTTTCTCTGTGTCCATTTCAAGAAGTTCCTATAAAAGGTAAGAAGAAAAAGAAAAGGTAAATTCAGAGTGATAATTAATTTTACACATAAATTTGTAGTTGATGCTCACATTCATTTCTCTGATCACTGCAAGTTTTATTTGTTGAGATGTCCATGATGAATCAGCATGCGCTCCACCTAGAGGTTCCTGTAAAATAAAACATTTGTTGCGGAGGATAACAATTTGTGAATGACCAAAGCCTACTTCAGGTTGTTGTATAAGACGTGGAGTTCAATCCAAACAGCAACGTGCTATGGCTTATAACTCAAAGTAGATTAGTAAACAAATGAACAGATAATAACTGTTTCTGGCAATTGTCAAACAGCTATCAAACGGTGCATACATCATTTGAGGTATGTAGATGTATTGGACACCCTTGGTCTATCTGTTTTTACAACCGTCAAACTAGAAACTCCAACAATGATAACTCCACAACCATCATGGACGTGAATTCAAATGTTCTGGTCCATAGAGTCAAAGTAAATGATGTGCATCCATCGTTTTAATTCACAACTTCAAGACAAAAACTGTCATATTATCGTAATTTAATTCTGGCAAAGGTATGCACTGTACTAAGAATCAAGGTTCGCATTTCCGTTTTCGTTTCCGTTTCTGTCATAGAAAATATATAGAACTTGTGGTCCTGTTTTGAAAATTTCGAAGATTCCGCTTTAATTCTGATTTAGGAATTCTGGTTATTTTTCTACAAAATTATCAATAAATATTTAGTAATAAATGTAAAACATGGTTTATACTGTAATGGTTTAAGTTTATTTAAATAGTCTGCCATTCAACCAATATTTAATTTAACATATGGATTTTTCATAAAGCAAAGGCTTAATTTAACTGTCAACACACACCCAGTCCGGCCCACTTATCCAGGTTAAACGAATGTCAATGTTCTTTCAAGCCCGTTCCAAATATTCAATTGCTCTTTCTTCCCTATCAAAACCAGTGTTGTCAATAGCGAATAGCGCAAGGCCTGCGCTATTTTGCGCTATGCGCTATAATGTTTTTTTTTTTGCTTACAGAAAAGAAGATCTTAAAAAAAAAAAAACACAGGAAAAAGGCACAAAAGGAAAAAACTGTATGTTTAAAATCTCCAAAAAGGAAAAAAACGAAAATGCATGTTCAAAAAAGAAAAAGCAAAATAGCGCGCTATTCATGGCTGCGCTATGATAAAATAGCGCGCTATTTTTGCGCTACACGGGACCCCTGCGCTATAAGAACCAAAATAGCGCAACCTGTGCGCTATGCGCTATTTTGCGCTATAGCGCTCGCTATGACAACTATATTCAAAACTGTCTCCATTTCCATTTCCAAACTTATCCCTAATTTCCCTAATTCATTTCATAAATTGAAGATTCACTTTCTCAATTTGTAGACCAACGATGCTGCTACTTCAGAATCATTAAGTAGCTGTAAAAAATAAGCGATCTTTGCTTCCGAAGTAAGCGCATTATTCTCAGTTTTTAATGATTTCACATTGCGAATTTCATAGCACTTGTTCTCTTCGACCGGACTTTTTTTTTTTTTTTTTAAGTTCAATCCGGCCACTGTCGGAACCGGACCTAAATAGCTAGGATTCCGACGTGCTGGCCGGAATTTATTACCTTGCTAAGAATAAAACAGGGAACTTACAATAACTTCCTTACAAGTGTTATATAAACACACACCCAAATTTGCGCATATACGCAGACAGATATTTTGAAGTTAAAATGAAATGGTAAAATCATTACAGAAAATCTACAAAATTACTTCCACTGGTGCAAAAATTACAAGAATGATAGTCTTCAACATGGAAGGGAGGGGGAGGAGGGGAAAAATGAAAAGGGAAGGGGGAGGGGGATTTAAAGGGACAGTTGTACCACTTAGAAAGTAGAAACAGTAACAGAGTTCTTTAAAAAAAATGTAACTTCTTGCCCGCTTGATAGGGTTATAACGCCCATTACGGACATTAAGTCGCGTTCGAATTATTGATTGATTTCATTAAAAAAGTTAAAGACGCAGGGTCGACATTTTCACTTATAATTGATTAAAACGAAAAATTAGAAGAAAAACTTACAGGAATTACGCCATCTGCAATTTTTAACTTGCATAACTCTGTGGCGGTTATTTTAAGTTTCTCTGCTGCCTAGAAATTAACAAATTTATGTTAGAATTTACAACATTAAGAAGCAATCCTAATGCACATTTATATCAGCCCGATTACCTTAGGTGAAGCTTTAGCAGATTTCCATAAGATCGCTGCACATGCTTCTGGACTGTTTGTATAATAAAATTGAAAATAAACAAATTGTTTAAGCCAAAATGAATGACCAAAATGTATAATCAGGATAGACCTCAAACTCCTAATATCAATGGAGAAATATAGCATTTGACTTAAATGAGTAAATATGCATCAAACACAAGCCAAAATTTGTTTTCATATGGTGTCATACAATGCAATAATGATGTGAGAATGAAGAATTTGTAACTAGTAATTAGCATTCTGTCGGGATAGATGTGGTAAACAGAACGGAAACAATAAATTTCAAGTACCGCAGAGCATGGTTTTGTCAGAGGTAGATCCAATCGAATCACCTAGCTATGACAAAATGTTTTCAGCCACAATGTGAAACCTTTCTAAAGAAGCACAGAAACATGCATAATTTATTGACCACCACGGCACTGTCAGGATTAATATGTGCTTATTTTAAATGTATTGCCTTAGTGCTTAGAGCGGTGCTTCATTCTTTAATCTTCTACTACATCATCAGTGCCTTAAAGACTGCTCATATACTGTAATCAGAGCATTATCTTCTCCAAATTCGTCTTTATAAATACCATTATACAAATGCTAGTCCCATACTAATACAACCCTCACTCAAAAATTTATCAGAAGTGGATCCCCCACATTTCCAAAGTTCCCACTGTTAAGCGTAGCCTCATGATTCTAAGGAGCATCGGGTAGGATACCCCATATAAAGTTATGTTATCCTTTACTTTTCCCAAATACCATGTTTTACTGTTATATAAATTTTTGGGAAAATAAGTACAAAAGAAAACATCTATGTTATGCTGAAAATTCACCCCTTCAGAATTAGAAATCAACCACTGATTTCTTAACATTAGGGCTGGGCAGTTAAAGCGCTTAGCGGTTCAATAGCAGTGGAGGTGCAAAAAGGTGCAGCGGGGAAATAACGGGGATATAGCGGATGTGCAAAAAGGTTCATTAAATGTGAAACCAAATATATAAAATTGATTAATTATCGTTCTCACGTTATATGTGTAGAAGAAAATAACAATAATTAATCTTATATAAACAAATCAAAGAATATCATGGCTACACACACACACTAGATTTGACGATTATAATAAAAATATATAATATATTGGACATTTATGTCTTAAAATTAGCTCTTTACACTAACATTATTGATTTTTTTTTTTTAAAGAGAAATCGTTAAATCAAGCCTTGTATATTAATATTGCTAAAGCGGGTGCTAAAAAGTCTAGATTTAGCGGATGTAGCAGGAAATAGCAAGGCTAAAAGCGGATCTACTGTTCATCAGCGCTAAATTGAAATAGTGTAGCGGTTGAAGGACGCTATGAGCTAAAACGGGGATTTTACGGGGCTTTAGTGGGGATTTAACTGCATAGCATTAGGGTTATGAAAAGAGTTAAAATTTCCGTAAAATTAACCTTTAATACTATGAGGACTTGTTAGAATTTGTATTGTTAGTGCTCAAAAAATAGAAGAGAGGAATTTATGAGTTTCAGAGCAATATGAATGATATGCATCCCTCCGTCATATACACACAACAGTGAGCGTTCGGTTGGTTTTATGACACAAAAATGTCGTATCAAATTAGAACTGAAAAAACTCGAAACCAAAAGAACCGAATTAATTTAGCTGGTAACCGATTTAACCTAACTAGAAGTTATGCCATTGTTCAAATGATTGGTTTACGGAAACTCAAATTTATGTTTACATCGATTTTATTGAGTACTTTTTATACTTATAAGAAAATTTGAGTTATTTTTGATATGTTAACTTTGTTTTTTTATTACTGAACCAATAATTGAATATATCATGATATCATAAATTCGGATAACATAATAAAAGTTTGATTTATTCGGGTAAAAGATAACCAAAAATTATTATTTTATAAATCAGATTCAAACCGATTAAATTTCATAGCTAAATCGATCAAAATGTGTTGTTATAGACTCGGACTTAAATATCAAACTCAGACACAAACTTACAAACACAGCGGAAATTGAGATCGATGATAAGCTTGCAAAAACAACCGATCACAATATCCCAATCACCAAAACAATAAATAATCAATCCCAATATGACTATCTCAATCACAAGCAATCTAAAATAAGCAATAACGATAAAATCAATCACATACCGTATATATAGTGCTTCCACTCATGACTTGTTAGTGTACATCGACTTTAAAGAGAGATTTTATTAGCACGATGACAAGAGTATAAAAGATTGATAAAATGATCACTGAATAATCAGTCAAGAATAAGATTTGTGATGATTAGAATTAACGAAATTATACTAAGGATAGTCCTTATTTCTTTTGGATAACCCTAGATTAACTTAAGAGAGTTGCTCTCTTCGGATTTGAAAATAGCTTATAGAGAAAGAATTTTCGTCATAGCAAATTACCAATTTGTCCCTTGGAGCCTTCATAAAATTCACAAGCAACCCATGGAAAATTGTCATTACATAACAGATTGGATGTCTGACTGGAGGCAAATATCACAAGCTTTAGTTGATTAGATGTCTGGTTACCTAGACAGATCGAACGTTTGAAATCTTCGTTATAACTTCTCTCTTTAGATCTAAAAATAGCTTATATATGAAGAATTTTCATTATGGCAAATTACCAGTTTTCCCTTTGAAACTTTCACAAAATTTCACTAGCAACCCAGAAAAAATGGTTATTGCATAACAGATCGAACGTTTGACCGGTGCATTCAGACGTTTGACTGTAAGCAAATATCGGGTGCTCCAGTTGACTAGATGTATGGTTGCCTCGACCGGACGTTCGATTGAAGACTCGGGTTACAGAGAACCCGGCAAGTAGACATCTGGTTCTCCAACCAAACATCTGAGCAAACTTTTAGTTTGCTCCTTCCTTTGCACCCAGACATATGAGGAATCCATTTAAATGTTTGATCATCTATGTTTCCTCTCTTGCACTTCCTAGCTTCAAATCGCAATATCCTGAGCATTCATGCTTCAATTCTCGAACTATTTTCGCTGAAGTCAAGCCATGCTCGACCACTTCAAACTGTCATATGGTGTCGCCAAAAATTCAACAAAATGAACATGCTCAATCGGTTAATTCAGTTCAAACCGAATATTGTTCATCCCCAATACACACACATACATAAAGAGGACAATTTTATCATCCATGTGCACATATACATACTTATGATGGATCCATAGCCCCTTTCTTATGTCATCCCTTCATAGCCACTCTCTTAGGTAGCCCCTCTCCTCTTGCGTCAGAAAAGTTCCAAGATAAAATGCAATTTTGTTGATACGACTATCGTCATCATGACCAACTACATAGAAATTTACTTCATTCCACAACTTCTGCTTATTTCCAGAATCACATTTTCAACCAACGTCAAAACCAAGGTTCAAGATTCGGTTTCGATCATTTAAAATTTTGTCAGTTTCAAAAGATTCGAAGTTCCGATTTTATTTACAGTTTTGGCTCCAGTTGCATTTTTCAATGTTTTGTTACATAACACAAAATTAAACTTAACATAACATAATATATAAGCCAAATCAACCCCAAATTTAACTTGACAATGATATGCTAATCTAAATTAATAATTTAAATCCAGCACGCACAATGCAGCCCAATTTCAGCCCATCATAACTAACATAACACAGCCAAGTTAAATAGTTCTAATCTGCAGTCACTCACTGTCATTCGAAAATTTTGGCGCACTCAAAATCCCTTTTCCACGAAAGCTAGGGCAGACGGAAAAAACATTGAAACAAGGTGGAAAAGAAGAAGAAAAGTCGATCATACATCCTCATTGCAAACTAAAAGTTTCTCACGACGGGTCATCGATCTTCACTGCTGCACAAATTGTCGAGTTCGACATCGCAGAAGATAAAGGCTAATGCTGAATCAAGATCGATCTTACTCAGGTAATTGAATTTTTCTCTTACGTATATCCTATTTTGCGCCAAGTAGATTTATTACCTTAGGCTTTAGTTCGGTTGTTTTATGCTTTGGTTTTTCTTTTTACAGTGTAACTGAAACTTATTTTTTTGATCGGTTTCAATTTGCTCACCTTCGGCACCGATACACTACCGCCGAAATTTTGGAATCACTGCCTTTCAAGACGGAGGAATGTATGTTTCGCTGTATATTGGAAACTAATGTACCATGTATCTGGGACCTTTAAGTTTTACATTATTCCATTAAGACATGTTTCTTCCATTACTCACGTCAACCCGCACTCAAAATGCATACCTCATTTGTGTTACAGGTTCTGTATACTCAATCTAAGTAGGAGAAAGCAAACAACTAGCTATGGCAACATGCGCTCATAGACCAACTGCCATTCCTAGGAATATCTGACTTTCAATATGTTACCTTTCCATTTTGGTGCCTTTTAATGTCATATGTGCCATATATGCTCTTAAGTACTACTATGTGTAACCTGTTAACGTAAGCCTAGTGCCTCATATCATGGTTAAAACCTTTTATGCGATGGCTTGTGTTGATTTGTAATTGTAAAAAAGGTTACAAATTTTGAATAATTCAAACTTTTGTGTAGACGATCTTGACAGCAAACGGATGGTATCTACAAAACTTTTTGACACAAGATATATGTATATAAAGAGAATCTCCACATCTCTACTCTTTAATCACTCGTATAGTCGTATGTTCCTGATAGATTAAATTGTACATAAAAATTATGAAATAGATATTATATATATATATATACACACACACACACACATATATATATATATATATAGGGGAAGTCTATTTAGACACAACTTGATGACCTAATTGGTGACACAATGAATCCTCGCCATTGGGTTATCCCTTGAATTCCACCTTTTCATATAAAGACACAAAATTCTGACGGTGCAGATCTTTAGTGTCACCATTTGTGTTTTATTTTGTGTTCAAATAGCCGCCCTTATATATATACGAGTGGAAACATGTGCAATGCACAGAAGCATAGACTTTCGAGTGTTGTAATTTGCATTTATGAATAAGCGGTGAGAACATATCGTATAATAGCAAAATATATAATGTAAGTGATATATGTATGTGTTAGGATTCTACTATAGAAACTAAATTTTATAGCAAGAAGTAAATGATGTCTGTATAGCGAGTAGGTACAGCTTGCACGTAGTATAAACAGTGTCAAATTTTATGTATCTCTATTGGGTTGATGAAAAGATATATGTACGAAATGATGAATTAAACCATATATGTGTTAATCTGCATTGGTTGAACACAATAAGATAGAAATATGAGTATGGTCAACTGTCTCAACATAAAATCTATGTTGCATAGGCACTCAACCCAAATAATTAGACTTGTTTTTCGTAGAAGTTCTGCTGCCATAGAATGTTTTATGCATAGTAGTTAAGGCGCGCGCCTAAGGCGCAGGCGCAAGGCCTGCGCCTTGCAGGTTGTCGAGGCGCCTCCTCTAACGGAGGCGCACGAAAGGCGCGCTTTTGGAGCCTTTTTGCGAGGCTCCAGGCGCAGAAAAGCGTGCCTCGACAACATTTAGGGTTTTCCAACCCATTTGAGCCAAGTCGACATCGACATCGAACAAAAAAAACACCTAAAACCCTCAGCCTCTGTCACAACCGAAATCAAAGTTCGATTTTAGGGTTTTTTTGTGATTCGATCTCGAAATTTGGGTTTTTTTCGTGATTTTAGGGTTTTATTCCAAGTGTTTTTAAATCTCGATCTCGAAATCTGGTAGTGATTTTAGGGTTTAAATCGAAGTTGCAGGTTTTTTTTTGTGATTTTAGGTTGTTTTTTTTTTAATATATGTGGTGCGCCTTTTTTAAAAAGTCGCACAAAAAAGCCCCGGGCTCAAGCCGTGCGCCTTTGTGCGCCTTAACTACTATGGTTTTATGAATACATCTATTTCATTATTGTTATTTTTCAAACTTGTTAAATTATGGGTTTCACTTTATTCTTTTTTTGTTAACATCTTTTCAATATGAACACGTGTAAACATTTAATATTCATTGATATTACAATAATTGATGATAATTTTATAGGATGCTATTTGCACAAAATTTACTTCTCTACATTTGGTCCACCAAGATTTAAGTAGTATGTAATGTAAATTTAGTGTGTTGCTCTTTTATAATATGTAACTGGATCTTCTTGCCTTAAATTACTTGTCTATTGAATCAAAAATTGTAATACCATTTACTATTCTACTAAAAAAAACGCATTAACCAAAAATGAATTTGAAGTTGATTTGCAGGTAGTCAGTTACCCATGAGATTGAAATTGTTTCATACTGACTTAATGCTAAATTAACAAAGCTTTTTATAGAAAACAATCCATAATTATGCCTAATTTTCACATTAGTTTCTTAAATGTGAATGCAATTACTTTACTATTGATCATTTAAAACTGCAAGAAATAACAAATATCATATGGAAATAAAATAAAGATAAGAAGATTTAACATCAGGGAATGATGTGGTTAAGGAAATGTAATACAGTATTAGTAACATATAATTTAGTTGCATTTGGCTATAACAAAAGACAATATTCTTTTATATAAATAATTGTAGAAGCAGTAAAAGTTACCTTCGATGGTACTCTTGTCAAAAAATTAATATATTCATGAATAACGTAATTTCATAATCGTTTTCAAAATGCCAACTAATGTACATTTTTATGAACTGAAACTCTAAAAATATATTGATTATTGCAAGGATAAAAGGCAATGGTATGTTACCATAGAACAATGATATGTTAAGGAAACATGGTGAAATTAAGGGAAACCAATCTTAAGAAATAATTTATTTAAGGAAATCTAACGCAAGGATATGTGATATAATATTCAAGATATAGTATACTATAATTTGCATTATGATAGTAGGAAGATGCAAGATTTTGAGTACAGGGAAGAATAATCAACTATTAATGCTATAAATCTTTTGTGCAGAAAATTACTATAGTTTGGCATTACCTGATTGAAGATAGAAAATTTGAGTAATATAACTAAAATGATGCCGACAAATCACTATGGTAGCTGAATCAATTAAAAAATTCAATGGATACAGAGAAAATATGCTAAATTTTCCATTGTCAGCTAGATTTGCTGAAACTTCAATAGTTATCTATCCTACACAACAAAAAAAACATAAAAACAGTGTTTATATGTATATTAGTTGTCTATTGCGTTTCTTACTTAAGCATATGGAAAATATGCAGCCTTTCTTTATATCCTTCACTAAACATCAACTAAGCAAATTAATTTGGAAAACATTAACTTGAGACAAGGAAAATGTGATAAAGGATATCAAACTTTACTTTTTTTTAACTCAACGATGATTTGTATAATGAAGGATCAGCAATGCCAACTGTTAAAGGTCTATGTGACCAAATTCAATTGTATATAATTGTTTCAATCACTAAATTCTAA
Source organism: Allium sativum (assembly GCA_030737875.1). Classification (NCBI taxonomy): domain Eukaryota; kingdom Viridiplantae; phylum Streptophyta; class Magnoliopsida; order Asparagales; family Amaryllidaceae; genus Allium; species Allium sativum. The sequence continues at coordinate 223,620,758 of CM060910.1, read as the reverse complement.
TATGGCCCATAAGATTCAAATCAAAATCAATTAAGAAAACTCACTGGTTACGCAGAAAAGATGCTTGGTTTGTCATGGTAAACTAATTTTCTAAAACTTTGTCTATACTGCACCATAAAAAGATCATAAAATAAAAATTAAAACCCAACTCATATAATACACACAGCAAGCTTTCAGAATTAATCAAAATATTAGAATGATAAAGAGAATTTCACTCATATTAGAATGATGAAGAGAATTAATCACTAAATTAATCTGTATACGAATAGAAGGCATATAGGTTAGTACTCATATCAATACAACTTATTTGTCGCCGGACATTCAAACATAAACAATGATAAAGATAATTTTACTCGTTCAATATCTGTTACATTTGGGCAGTCTCATTATTTCAATATCTAATTTGTTTATTCATTTTTTGCGATTCAAGAAAGTCTAATCCAGTTGAAGTGTAGAATAATAAGATGCTTATCATGTATTAAAAAATTGAGCTATGACAAAATATTTAAAATTATATGATATGAAATATGTATTATTATGCATATAATAGATGTTTGGATATAGTTGTTATGGATAACACTATTGTGTCAACTAATATAAAAATTTGTTTACTAGTATCCACATTTCTTCATAAATAGAATTTTGAATAATACGCATTTTTATAGAATAGTTTGGAAAGATTTTGAATGAAAATGTGACATGAAAAGGCATATTTATGTTGTAGATAAGCTGTAATATAACTACTGAATTAATTCTTTAATTGCAGGTAATATGTATTTTACCATGAATGTTTACATGATACATTTCTTTTAGTGTATATGCTGCAAGCAAAAGTGTACTTATTGAAATCATGCATATCTGATGTTTAATATTTAATTTTCATGTTTTTTATGAACGTAAGGGTAGTTCAATATTAATAAGCAATGGGTTCACATAATTTCTTTTTTTAATACCTTATAATAACGGATGCACTCTATAAATATAGAATTAACATTATGCCTTATTTGTTAACATTTTAGTCAAAAAAAAAAAAAGGTTAGAAGAGAGCTGATTTTAGTGGGTCAAAAAGCCATGTCATATTATAATTTATGGTGTTATAGTTTTACCGAATCATGCAATTATTTTACGTTAAAGTCAAATACAAATTACTGACAACAATTTGTCACCATGAATATGAGTGTCCATAAGATTGCTTAATATAAAAATAGTGGATAAGCAAATATATCAACCAATATTTAATTTATTTCCTGGTATCCAAATCTCTTCCCATAGTCAAACAAATCACATATGAACAACAACAATTAAAGAACTTGGAAAATATAGTATGCTGAGGAGATGAGCAATGTATTAGAGAAACAAAAAAAAAATCAAATTTTAGATTGCAGTCAAATAAAACGTAATCAGGTCTACGATTGAGTAAATAGGCAGTTTCAACAATGGAAAGAAACCAAAACATGTAATTTTTTGTGTACAAAATATACGTTAACATTGAATTTTTGTTTGTTCATTCCTTTTAACTGCACGGTACATAATTCCACAAATTCAAATAAATAAATAAAAGCTGAATTTGAGATAAAAATTACAGGAGAATGAACTGTGAAAGTGAATGTGACGAACCCAAATATCCAAAGCAATTGTCAGTTTATGTGCATCAATCAAGGGTAATATATGTAAAAATGATTTGCATCTGCCAAGATCCAAAAAATAATAAATATAACAGAATTTTTTAGAGAATACCTGCTCAATCGTATTTCAGTCTAGCAACTGATGCAAGGTATGACGATGGTAAAGATATGGTTCTTGTAACTACTGAAAGAAATCAATAAATTCCAATTTCCTAATTTCCAATGAATTAAACGATATTAATTCGCAGTTAATAAATGTTAAGAAAATTTAAATTACCAAACATATCAACAGAATATATTCAAATAAGCCGTAAACAATTTGAATTACCAAACATATCAACAGAATATATTCAAATAAGCGGTAAACGATATCAATTCGCAGCTAATTTAACCTCATATTCATGTAGCAAACATACAATTTTGGAAACAATATAATCTCCATCCGCCCAAAGATTTCCGTGAATGATGAGATTATTAAATATTTTTGCTGCTTGTCATCGCGCATCGTGTACAGAGGACATAATCATCGTGTACGATAAGTGAATTGGTAAGCGGAAAAATGTTGAGCGAGAAGATTAGAATGCATGAATTGGGTGGAGATGGGATTAAACGAGAAGAGAAGGTGAAGTTGCGACTTGCGAGAAGAGAAGACAGAAGAGGTTATCTACAAATATATAAAAAGGGTTGGTGGAAGAAAGAATTTAGAACGGAGTGGAGGAACGAGTGGAGGAAGACGTGGGAACGTGAAAGTGGGAGAGCAAAGTTACTGATACGCGTGATAACTAAATATGAGGCAAATGCAGATGAGGTGGCAATCAAAATATCAGGGGATGTGTTTAAATTAGGACGGTGGATTTGTTTTTGCGGGATTAAATCTGAACCACTCTTTGTCTTATTGTTTGTCCAAGGGGGGAATTTTATTATATAGATATATATATAATATGTATATATATAGATATATATATAATATGTATATATATATATAGATATAATATGTATATACAGTGTTATTAACGGTGCAAAAAAGTGCAGTCTCTTTGAAACCTTGGCACACGGCGCGGCAAATGGCTCGCGTCTTTTTAATTTACTGCGCATGTTTATTTATTTTTAATAAATTTAATATTTTAACAAAAATAAAAAAATGATGTTTTTTGCAAAAACATATGCAACAAAAATTTATATGCATTTGACCAGAAAACAGAAAGCAAAAAATTTCAAGCACAATAGTTTTCAAATCTAAAATAATAATACACATTACTGATAAACTAGGAATCTGAATTTAATCCAGCAATTATGTGTTCCAAATCAATGCTTGTGTCATCAGACTTATAAGCTTCATCTTCCTCATCAATATCATTTAGACCTGTTTTTTCTTTGTGAATATGTAATGGAGCTGAAGCAGGTGCTGAGAAATCTCTCGAAGTGAATGTTCTTCTACTTGAATATCTAGCTTATGATCTTTTATATATTACATAATATACTTCTGACAATATTAAAATGAATCTAAACTATGTTGGATAATAAAACATATGTTGGTTCTAAATGTCTGCATGCTAAGGTCAGTCAATTACATAATTGTAAGCTTATTAACTCGCTGATGATAATCGAATAGAAAATAATAATGATGTAATTATGTTCTTATATAACTAGAAAAAGAAGTTAACAAAGTTATTCACATTTCATGTCATTATGATAATGATAGTAGTGATGGTGATTGTACGGATCTTACGAGTATTTGTAATAGTAATTATTTCAACTTGAAATGCGGAAAAAACAAAAAACAAATCAATCAAATAAAGAAAAGGCGCGCTATTTTGCGATGTGCGTCATTTATGAGCCGTGCGCCATTTGCGCCATTCGGTGCGTCATTTCATATGCGCCGCGTCGCAAGCAAAAATGGCGCAAACGCCGCGCCTTCCACAACTATATACGTATGTATGTGTGTGTGTATGTATATAAAGACCATCTTAATCATCATCATCTAGATAATAAGATCTGTGTGGTTTAAGGGAAAGATGGAAAGACAGACACAGAGACAAGGGACGGTTGTGATGAAAAGTACAAAAGATACCGAATGGTGGAAAGTAGAACAGTCGTTATATGATACAACTCTGTTAATATAAGAACTGCAATCACAAATTCAGTATTCCCCCACATGAGACATATCTCCACTTCCCACATATTCATTTATTTATCTCATACTGCAATCTCCCACAACACTTCTCTATTAAATTGATCCCTCGCTCCACTTCACCCAAACGCATCCCTTTTTAAGATCCAGTTATCATGATCTCCTTACAACAGAGAGATTTCTCAGCTTACTCCTGTTTCTTTCTGTCTTTTTACTGAATCTTTAAAAAAAAAATGTTATCTCTTCCTTATGTGTTTCGTTAGTAGCGATGGCATACCTATCATCATAGATGCAAACTTACTTTCATTACTATCCACATAATTTTATATTTACAATACGTTACTTCTTCTTTATACCCTTTATCATATTTGTTCACGAACTATTCTACTTAAATGTGCAAAAGAAGTTCTAAAAAGTTATATTAGTAACAAACGGTTTGTTTCTTTTAAATCCTCACCGAAGTATCAATATGAAGCAGGTATGTGTGTGCTCCTTCATCATAGCACATGCTCACTTTCTATTTCCTCACCAATGACTTACAAATTGGCAAAAGAGAGCAGCAACCAGGAAGAGAGAGACATTGAAGAGCAAGGACATTGTTTCCTTTAGTGCAATCGAGGTCGAGGTAGATGAAATAGCTAATAATGAACTGAAAACACTTAAAACTATTGAAATGGAAGATGATGATGTGGCTTCCACAATGATGAATGTGATGAAGAACAATTAATTTGGCGTGCTTCCTCCTTCATCTGCACCAAAGCCCACCAACGATGCAAATTTCGACAAGTCTGCAATCGATGAACAGACTACATCTATTCTACTCAAGCGGACTCTGACAAGTCTCCTGTTGAGGAAGAGCCAACACCTGTATCTACCCTAGTTGACCCTGATGATGATTTCACAGTTGCATTGGTGATACAACGAGCATAAATACATTCCCTGTAATATTTCTTTTGTTACTAACAAATGTATATTGCCTGGACATGCAGACTGAATGGGCAGTTGATATCTAATGATATCTAGCAATTGATCCTAAGTGGTTCATTTTCAATTTTTTTTTTCTTTTTAGTCTTTTTTTTTTTTTTTTTTTACTTTTGTTTGCATGAACTGTTTGTACATGTTGTTTATGTAAAGTCGGTTATGTATAATCTCAAGGTCCCAAAAGTTTGTTTCTTTCCTTTTCTTTAGGGGCTCTTCTTTGCTTGTATGTTGAACATGCCTTTGTTTGTCTATTCTCCGCAGCTGTTAGATGTCCTTCAATTTCATCAGCTTGATTTTAGTTGTACTACTTAACCATTGGTGATCGCTCCTCACTTGAATTGTTAATTTATTATTTAACTGAGTATAGTCAATCCGTTTAGTTGTACATGCATTGGATTACCTAGTCTTATGCAAATGACTTCAAAAGAATATAATATATATACTGACATTTTACTAATATGAAATTTATCGCACCAAATTACCAATGATACATGTCAAGTTTGCAAATATCCATAATAATTTGATTAGTATGCACCATATTCGAACATGGAAACAAGTGAGTTTTAAATAAAAATCAGAATATTTGTCATTTTGAGGTTTCTGTACAACTAGTTGTTTCTATTTATAAAACTTCTTAACTATTTAAAATAGTATATATGTTTAATCCTGACATTCAATGTACCCATTTTAATAACAATTGAGAGCCGATAGATCTCTCTATTGGTGTCACATAAATTTATTGTCGTATATTTGGTCATAGATTATTCTTGCCGGTTTGTGCTCTAAAATTGCATTAATCTTTTGTTTGCTAATCTTTTGGTCATTTATGATATGTAAAAGAGAGACTTGTCAGGTGGTAAGAAATCATTTTTTCCCTTAATCTTTTGTTTACCAACCTTTTAGCCTTTCACCGCCTCCTAATTAGATAAAGAAAACAAAATATGCACACATAAGATGGATAGTAAATTGATAAAACTTATATGGGAATTGATATAAGGTTGTGTGTGGTTAAAGTCCAAGATTTTTCCAACACAAAATGATTTTGGTGTTGTAAATTTGCACATATACCGTGTTCGACGTTTGGCTTCTGGAACAAAATAAACTACAGTAGCTTGCACTAATAACATGCATTCAATGAGCTTAGGCCCATGTTATTTTCATTCTATGCAATTAAGTAACTAGTTAGAACTGCAATTCTTTATATGAAAACATTTCCTTCTTTAATATTCACCCTAATTACATAAGAATTAATACGCCTAACCACTCTTATTTTGTGTGCTTGATTTGCGTAATTTATATATGACTCATCCTACTATTATTAACCTGATTATATCTAAATACCTTTTTAGCAAACTATTCAGTTGATTCCTATTTTTGTTATCTTTTATGCGGAAACTTATATATATTTTACAAGGTTTGAGAACTCGGTTCCAGCCTCGGCTTTGATCAAATGAAATTTCCAGACGATTTCGGAAATTTCAGTTTTGATTGCGGTTTCGGCCCCGATTTCAGTTTTTAATGACTTATTAATGAAAATCTAATAATAATCCTTGTGAATAAAATATAATTTACAAAAAATAGAATACAACATACAAAGTTATTAAATAAATACACTAAACCTTAATTTTTAAATAGTTCTATTTAACCATTGTCTGATTAAAATAGGAACCAATTATTAGCCCAGTACAGATCTGACCCAAAATAAACCAATTATACCCTAATTCAAGACCAAACTTGATTTTTAGCTCAACTTAACCTATAATTTATTTATGTCCAGCCCAATTCCATAATATACCCTTATTAAACTTAGCCCTAGCCCAAAAAACATTGCAAAAAGCATTGACACTCTATTGCAACCTCACTCTCCTCTACCAAACCCAAAACATTGGAAAGGGGAGAGGAAAAAAGGCAATAGGCGATGATGTGATTTGGTTGAAGATGTCAACATGAAGTCGACGATGAACCGAAGACGGTCGACAACAAAATTCAATCCCCTCTATCTCGATTCACTTGAAGTCGATGATGAGCTTGAAGTCGACGAAGAGGTTTAAAGTTTTTGTTATTATTATTATTATTGAAGCATATAATTTCAGGTACATATCTAACTAGATGTTGTAATTTTCGACAATTTCAATTTCCCCCTCTTTCTGACCGAAACGCATTCTAGTTAGGGTCTCGTCTCTGAGTCTGACGAAACCAAACCGGGGTTGCTCGAATTTTGGTATTCCGACCGAACCTCAAACCATGATATTTTACAATCACTGTTACTGCAATTAGAGTTGATAATTCTTTGTATAGATGTTTACACAAAATTCACTTTTATTTATTGGAAGTTGATCCTCCAAGATTTAATGTCAGTTTGTAATCAAAATTTGAGTCAATTTTTCATCTTTTGACATTTTATCTTTTATGATATGTGACTGATTATTATTTTTTCCTATATAATAGGAACGTCCATTCAATCAAAATTCTGTTACCCTTTATTATTAGATATAAAACAGCACACTGAATACACATGAGTTTGGAGTCCATGTGCTGATCATGTATTATGCAAGTGTATTGCTATATCGTATTCGTGTATGTGATCAAGTCCTAAACCACCATTTTTCTAATATTTGTTCCAAACATAAAAATTGTTCCAGTTGTATGAATTTACATATACAAAATGGTTCAGGTTTGCATTATGGAACAAAGTAAAGACACAACCATGCAATAGTAACATCCATTAAATGAGCTTCAGTTCCACAGCATTTCCAATCTTTGCCTTCCAAACTCAATTTTAGATTTAAACACATTTCTTGTACCATCTTTATTATTCAAACCTGATTACTTAAGGATTAATATTCCAAATTCGTAGCTCATACATATTTTGCTTAATTCATCTTAACTTTGACTTTTCCTATCATGAACCTGAATTTCGGCTGTATCTAAAATTTTCATTTTAACAAGTACCTTTCATTTTGTTTGTTATCTTTTCAATAAACTGCATATATAATGATAATCGTTTCCCACATTTATTTATATGTTTTGAATATTTGCATGTGTGTTTGCAAGCAAAGTCCTACTCTTCATATTTTTCGCCTGGGTATCCATTATTAGTGATCATAAAGTATCATTTAATACATTCACACTTAATGAAAAATAAAAAATAAAATACTACTCATCGGCGGAATACTAGCATCGTTTTACTTCTAACACAATACAAATGATACGTTGTAATTAATTTACATGAATAGTTTACATTACATTTTCATGTAACTCTACATGCATGCATAATGGAAAATTATGTAAAAACCTTCATGCGCTTACTCCTTACATAACATACCTTCAGCTATAGACAGTACTACAAATATGTTTCATTCATGACCAAAGGATTGACTTCATATCCCAAATAAGTAATCGTAACAAAACATCATGTATAATTAAACACAATATAATTTCTATCCTACATTAATACACCCAAGCATAAATAGCAATAACCTTCAAAGACTAGCAGCGTACGAGATACCCACTTGTATTTATCATGAAGCTACCAACCCTCTGAAGTATGCATTTCAAATCAACAGCCAAATTTATCAGTCATGCCAATTTCAAATTTTCGTAGTTTTGTAATGATATTTTGTTCCAAAAAAATAACATGATACGGAAATCATTGTCATCGTCATCATTGTATCAATATGGAAAATTAAGTTGGCATTAATTTGGGGATCAAAAGTGACTAGACATGCCTGTGTATGTGTAACACATACATCTTTACTCCCCTCTAAATCATTATCCAATTACAAAAAATTTAGAAAACAAAAATATAACATTCGACTATCTTCTCAAGAAATTCAGAAAATTAATGAATCTAAGTCATAATGTCTAGCTGTGTCCCAAAGCAATGGTCAAAATCACTATCCATTTTTTGCAACAAAATCCAATGTGAATAAACATCTTTCTCTAATTCGACAAATATAACTTTAGATCCATGTGTTCAGATGTACTAGTATGAACTGATCAATTACCTGGCAACATAGAAAACCGCATTCTCTAACATAAGTAACTTATTGGCACATCCAATTGCAAGTGCGCCACCAGATCCACCTTCTCCAATGACAACTGTAACAATAGGAACTTTTAGACCAAACATGGTTCTCAAGTTGAAGGCTATGGCCTCACCCTGCACATATTTTTAATTGAAATGAGCTAGGGTTTCACAATATGTTTTTACAACTTTAGGACATATTATAATTGGAGAATAGTGGCTTACCTGACCAAGCTCTTCTGACTTGAGGTCTGCATATGCCCCTGGTGTATCAATAAATGTGATTATAGGCAATCCATGATGATCAGCATAATACATCATGCGGAGAGCTTTACGGTAACTGTGTCACATAAGAATATCAATATATAATATATTACAACCTTTAAAATCAATGTTTAAAATGAAAAGATTCAACAGCATGAGAATAGAAGTTTTCTTCCACCCCAACCAGGGTTTTAATTGGGATGATTTTGGCTCAGATCATTGTTTTTTAAGTCAAAATAAAATAATAAATGAAACCGGAATCCTCTTATAAAACAATATAAACCACATTCCCCTTTTTCAGGTTTTGTAAAATTATTGTTGAAAATGATGTTAAAATTGGTGTCATAATTTATTTTCCCCAACCATTATTGTATATAATGTTTTTCGAATGTCTTATGCTATATATCAAATACTGATCAGATATAGTCTGAATTGGAGCTTAAATTTTGGGGGGAAATGCCATCGATGGACTCAGTGGCGGAGCCACTTTAAAGCTGGGGAGGTCACGTGACCTCCCAGGATCCCCAAAAAAAAAAAAAAAACTGCATGTAGCAAACTTTGTTTTCAACATGCAAAGATTAAAGCCTTCCACTCTTTGCCCAGGAAAGGTAATTCAAAGACTACAAACTAGTCATTTGATCAAAGTTCAAAGTAACAAATGTGCTTGAACTGATAAAATTTGTTTTTAGTGCTAGTATTTCATTGTCAACCCTTTTTAAAAGGGAAAAAAGTTGGAAAAAAAGATATTCAAGGCAGCTGCTGCCTGTATAAATCTTGAAATTTTGAATTCTGCCCTCGCCAACCACAAATCCTGGCTACGCCACTGGATGGGCTGCAAAATATTTGCAGTACCAACGCTTGATGTGCAACAAACACATATATTTAAACTGGTTCCTCATTTAAAATCCTAAATATTCATTGGAAGAATATTCAAACTGGTATTTCCACCAAAAATACTGCTACCTTCCATAAAAAATGGAATCAAAATGGAAAAGACCTGAAAAATATTCTTCAAATTGCAAGGATCAGGACCAAATTTTAATTTATCAGGTTGTCTTCCAAGATTTTACTATAGTTATCAAGGCCAAAAGGCCCCAGGCCCTCCTAGAGCTTTTTTGCGCCAGGGCTTTTCTGGGCGTTTTGAATGACATTTTTTTTCAGTTTTAAGCGGGGAAAAAAAAACTGCGTTTAGAAAATGCATTAGAACACAATTTTTGGTTTAAAAAGGGCATGTAAATGCAATATTAAGAGCAAAACATCATATGATTACCATAAATCAAACTTACAAGGCACAAAACCATTCAATTCAAGTCTACAAAAAACAAAATATTTAAAATATAGAAATTACAAACAATATTACTCAAAGCCTTAAAAGAATTTAACTTCCATAAACTTGGGTTTTCTTTTTTTCACAGTTCGACGAAAGAAAATTTGGTTCTTTTATAAGAGAATACGCTCCATATCGAATGCAGACGAGCCCATTTTTCCTTATCATGTTGAATTTTGGGCTCCTGTAGGGCTGTTATTGGGCCAAATGCTAAAATTTTCAAATTCTCTTCAAATATTGAAAAGGCACGCTTTTTCGTCACCTTTGGTTTTTGGTGCCTCGCGCATCATAGGCGTCTTGGAAGGTAAAAAAGCAGGCTGGCTAGGCGCCTTGGAAGGTAAAAAAGCAGGCTGACGCCTAGGCGAAGAGGCTTAGATAACATAGGATTTGATATTAATTTAGTTAAACGGATAGAAAAAGGTATGTTTCATCATTGTTGTCAAAAATCATAAAATTCCATGATCTAAATCCCGTTTCAAATTTAATCTCGCACTTTACGATTCGGTTTGTATTTCGATCCAAATCAGTTAAAACAACTTTCATTCAATACATATTGATACATTTAATATACATTTTTGAATCAACAACTTCAATTCTAAGTTTTCCTAAACAAAATAAAAAGTTGAATTTTAGGTTTAGACGTAGAAGTTCAAACATGAGTGCCAATTTCAAAGTGTATATGAACCTCAAAATATTGATTTTTTAAATCCAATATTTTCGATTTGAATCCCGTTTCGATTTGAAATTTAAACTTTACAATTTACGATTTGAATCTCATTTTCATTAATATAGAACTGACCATCAATAACAAAAATTTAAGGCTGGAATGGTCTTACGAAAACCAGAAAGAGTACCAATTTTATTCCTAACAGTTGATTACCTGTTATAAAATTAAAAAATAAATGTACGTGAATTTCATACCAATTCCCACGTAGGGTGGAATAATTATATTACTATATTATTACCATTTCCCCATGGTACAGAACAAAATGGAGCAAATGATATCAGGGACAAAGTATAGGCAAATTTCAGCAAGTAAGGTTCCAGCGCTAGTTTCATGAAATACTTTTGATGGAACAGAATCTACACGTAGTCATTTTAACTAAGATTTATCCAACTGTGTAGGCAGGCACTAATAAACTAAAGAATTGCTGGAGTCAAATCGGTCATAGCTTACGTACCCATGAGGAGTGGGCATACCAAAATTGCGCTTAATGTTTTCTTTTGTATTTCTTCCTTTTTGATGACCTATAAACATGTAACTTCTTCCTTCTATACTACCAATACCAGTCACTATGGCAGGATCATCGTACCCAGCACGGTCCCCATGGAGCTCAACAAACTGCATATATTAAATATGAAATTAAACATTATGAACTCAAGGAAATTTTAACTCTAAAAACGATGTAACTCCGTATTACAAATGTCCAAATAGTTGATGATAGTCAAACCTTTTCAGTGATGTTGAATACATGGTCTAGAAAAGTTGGTCGATTTGGATGGCGTGCAATGCTTACACGTTGAATGGGTGTCAGATGAGTATACAGATCCCTTAGCGCCTGCAATTTAACAAATATGGAAACAAAGAAGAAGAAAAAAAGATCAGTTGTACAAGCAGTTCTGAGATGTGTTGTACATTCTACAATATAAAAATGACAAGATATAATCAAGAACAAGAATATCAAACAAAAAAATATAATCTAAGTATGAATGTGAGTATGGAAAGGAATTGAGGTTAATAAAAAGAATTTTTTTGGCTAATTAGAGACTAATAAACAAGAAAACATATTTTCAGCAAGTCCAAAACCCCTCTAAATACAATTTAGATGCTCCATGTCTTCACCAATTTTAATTAGATGCTAATTTTATCATTTTTAAACTTAATTTTCGAGACTGATTGAACTGCAGAGTTATGCTATTGTAAGGCGAAAATCAATTTCCCTGCTTCTCACTGTCAGCAATTACCAATACCCCAGTAGTCATGGGGTAAAATAGTTTGTCTCGATCTCCTTGCATCCTCTGCAATCTTCTCTCAACGCAGCAATTACCATATTTTCTCTTATGAAATTAGAACAAAAATGAGAGGGGAAGAAATTGTTCAAAGGTAATGAGTTTGGCCAAGTTCTATAGTACAAATAGAGAAAATGATGAATGTGCTGGCGATGTAGAGAGCTTCTTTAGTAATTTTATAGTTTTCTGTTTGTTAGCCTTTGTTCATTTTGGTTTGATTTTTGTTGCCCTTCGATGATTGTATTGATAGTCAGCATGGAGAGGCAAGAAGAGTGGTAATTGTTAGAAGGTTAGAGTTTCTAAGATTTTTGAACTCAAAAGAACGTAATATGTAGTTGACAAAGCAGTTATGATTATGAATGTGATAATAAAGCAGGAACGGAGAGAATGGAAGGGAAGCAACACATCAGGAGGGTGGTTGGTACAGCCGTACAGGTTGAGGTTCGCTAAAATGATGATGTTTAAGTGCACAGTGGTTGGATGTGACAGTGACATACACTTTATATTCCATGGTTTCCTAATAAAAATATATATATATATCTGTGTTTCTTTTATATTTTACATAAATTGGTGTCAAGCAAAAGGCCTGGTGTCGTATTTTTGAAAATATACAAATATTATGAGCGAAATAGCTGGATTTAATTACTTATGAAGTTTAAACATCCTTATGAGTTATTAAAAACTTGCAAGTAAATACGAAAATAAACCTTCAAAATTATGCACTGGAAAAAAATTCCTTATGTTTTACCAAAATTCAAGAAATGAAAGATGCAATCTTAAAACTGAAATGTGTATGGATTTCGAACATTTTAAGACTTTATGTAGTAAGTTAAGCAGATGATAGAATCTAGAAAAAAAAAAAGTAGATTTCGCAAAGCAAAAACAAAAAAACATGTGAGATATGGTGCAGGATATTGGCAGCATGTTGTGGCGGCTATAGGCACATGGGGATGGTATAATTAGATGTTTTTGCCATCAATTATGAATAAATTTTAACTAAGTGAACTGGACGGTGAATCAGTTGTATAAAAATGAATTAGGAATAGTGTACAGTATCTGAGATCAAATTGTTTTCAGCGGGTGATAAGAGTTTCTTTAACACCTGTAGATGTTTTTGCCATCAATTATGAATAAACTTAGTGAACTAGACAGTGAATCGGTTGTACACAAATGAAGTAGGAAAAATGTATATCACCTGATATCAAATTGGTTTCAGTGGGTGACAAGAGTTTTTCTTTAACAACTGACCAAGGTGGGAAGGAAGGACCATCCCTCCCTCCCTACCCCACCCCCCCCCCCCAAAAAAAAAACACCGCCTCTGTCCCACAAATAATATTTTAATAAGAAGAAGAAGGTTACCTGCTCGTATTTAGTCTCCAAAGAAATAATCTGATCTGTAAAATCAAGACCTGTATCAGCAGCCATCTTTTGCACCTATTGATAGAAATAGAACAATTTCAATTCCATCATAAAACAATATATTAAATCTGAAATAAGGTTAAAAAGTGCAGCATAAAATAAGAAAATGATACACATATATGGTTTTACATATATATGGTATCAAACTTGGAAGTTGCGCATAATTTTGCAATATGATGGAAATTATTGTGATATCTTTGTTCCAAAGTACTGCAGATTAAGTAAACTAATCTGAAGTTTATCTGCACTAATCAAGAAAGCACATCAGGGACTGAACCACTGCCAATGAGCATATCCTAAACATCATAATAAAGGTATGTGACAACCAATACCATCCCCAATCCAAAGCTGGACAAAGACACTAAAAACACTCGCTCCCTACAATGGTCAACCCATTTCTCGAAATATATCAGTCATTAATTAAATAGCCCTTGTCATGGAAGTACATATGCATGTGTTCCTCCATATGCCATGTAACAGTACTTCAACCAAGGGGTCAAAGCATTTTCAGAATTAAAGCACATTCAAAGTGCACTTCCGATTACACAAAATAAATTTAGCATAATGCAACATTCATGACTGTCAAGCGTAAATAATTCATTATGCTGACTACATTTAGAAATGTGAACTTAAAATTTTAATTTGTTGATAATGTAGTATTTGGAAAAAGGAATGGCATTGCAACATCAAATATCATACATTAATTGAGTTCCATAAATTCTACAGGAGCGAAAGTTAATACGGAAGACATAGTAACTTATTACACTGTAACACATTATGAATAATCGTTCAAAAAAAAAAAAAAAAAAAAAAAAAAAGCGTTTCAAACAGTTCGAAATTGCACTGTTTTGTTTGTAGCGTAAGCATTGTTGCAAACAAATAAACTCACATCCATAATCTTCTTCTCAAGGTCCATGAGAGGCTTCTCGAAAGGCAAGGTTACAGGCTTAGGCTTCTCTTTCAAAGGCTTAAACTCCGACAAATAACTCAGAATGCCGCCTTTCACGTTGAGATCAGGCTCCAGCTCATCGGGCCATGGATACTCGTGTTTCACTTTTCCTTTCTTCACAATCTTGTTATTCACTACAAATTTCCTCATCTTCAGGTTATGAAATGATGCATTCGATCTTCGCAAGAATATAAATGGGGTTCCGTTGATAAGACTGGAACTGCTTCGGAGAAGATCCGAAGCCGGAGGAGATGACAAAGATAATGAAGAAGACATGGCTCTCCCTTTAGCTGGGAATTAATTTGATTATGGGATCTACAGAACAAGAAAGAATTGCTAGAAATATGGAAATTGGGGCGGAGAGAACGAAGTAGTGTGAAGGAAGAGCCTAGAAATAATCGGAGCAAAATGTTTGGACCGGTTTTTGTTTGCTTGACTGTGAAAAGCAGTTCCTTCAGTACCACCAGAACTGGTTTTCCATAATTGAAATGTTTATGCTACTCAAATGACCGCCGTCTTCTTCATTCATTCATGGTTAAAACGTAGCACATTTATTTTTATTTTTATTTTTCCTTTCAAAGTGAATTTTTAAAATGCTCCTACACATGTTTGAATCGCTTTTACAGTGGAATTCAATCAAGATTACCATTGGTAAAGTTTGAAATGCTACTAAGAGCTACTATTTATATACAAAATAAAACATAAATTTTACATAATGATTGAGATCCAGTAATTAAAATTTCTTATATCAAATTTTGCTTCATTGGTATGTGTTCAAATAAAATCTTTCACATATACAATTTCTTAATCTTCCTTTTCTTAATAGAAAAATAGCTTGAATGATAAATCTCACAAAAAATTTAACTTCAATGAGACTCTATTATTTTTTAAGCAAGAATGACAAGTTTTTCAACTAAACATCGAAGAATGACAATTTTAATGAGATGAACATATTACTTCCAACTCAAATTAACTTTTCATGAAGGATTGACATGCGGTAGACCTGTGCAGTTAATACCCCGTTATTACCTCCTATATCCCCGCTACATCGTGTAGTGGATTTCTACCGCTATGTTATTAACAAAAAACCATTTGAAGTAGTTTTTTCCCTTTGAACTCCGCTATATTCCGATATTTCCGATATATCTCATCATTCAACTACATTCTGTTATTCCCTTTACTATAAAAGAAATGAATTAAAAAATAATATTTATACACTATAAAATTGGTCTTTTAATAAATTTCTTTTAACATATATTTTTCAGAATAGAAAATGCTATAATATTATTTGAATTTAATTAAGCTAAATAAAAGTTCACGTTTATTTACGTGTATTTGACATATATTTACACATGCTTTTATTTAAAACTAAGAATGTACTGATTATAACTAAATTGAATGTTCAGTTTCATTTATTTATCGCTTATATATTTGTTAAAGCATTAAGTACAAGTTTTATATGTTATGTTACAGTCATATGCTATATCCCATTGTAAATCCGTTTTTTCTTACTGTTTAAATCGGTAATAAAACCAACTCAAATCCTTCAAAACAGCAAACTATTTAACAATGGTGTTTAATAAAATCAAATCACAAATGTAATGTCCCGTATTTTAGTGATCGGATATTTAATATATTTTATTATTTTAGATATTGATTTGGTATTTTAAATGGATTTATAATTTATTATTCGTTCATATAGTGAAATTTAAACGTATAATTTATATATAATTATAATTCGAACTCGAAACGCTGTGGTAGTTCGTAATTTACGATTTGAATTTCAATTGAATATACAGGATCCGATAAAAGTCAGAATTCTATGAAACAAGAATCATCAGGATTGATTTGATTAGAATTTTATAATGAAGAAGAAAAATGGAGATTTCAACTAATAGATTGTTAGTTATGTCCAATTCAAATTTTCAAATAGTCGTTATGGAATTCGTTAATAAACAATAACGTCTATTATATAAATAGGATTTTAAATATAATTTGAATATCGTTTAACCTGAAATTTATATAATGTTGAGTTTAAATCTATATCGATTTATTGTTCAGCTGTATAATATTTTATTTGGAGATACATGATAATAATAATTTATTTTTATTTAATTTGAATTGTCTTGGATTTAAATATATTTTATCGATATTATATAGGCCTTAAAATAGTTTTCTGTTCAAACAATCTCCGTTTTTGACGAAATGAGTTTTATTGAAAAACGTATAATTAATTATTGCTAGATTTCCAGTTTAGAGCCAATCAGAGTTATTTCATCTGTACGTGCAATTTAAGGGTGAACCGGTATATTAAAATAGCGTTGTTGTGCAGACGGAGTCCGTTTCAACGAAATTAATTTTATTGGGACCGGAATGTTGAGATGTAACAGTGTATTCATTTTCATTTCATTTTGAGTTCGGATATGATGGTGCGTATGTTTACCGGTCAGCGTCAGATAGCGATTAACCGTAAAACATATTATAATATAATAGCTTATTAACTAAGAAATGAAATAAGTACCAGCCTATGTATTTTCACTATCATGCCTAGCCTATTTTGTGTCAATGGACAGCACGCAGACCAAAAATATGTGTACAAGCACAGCTACACCATCCTATATATTAAAGTTACTGTGCCTAATGCCTGATATTAAAGTACACACAGGTTTTCCTTCCTAGCGAAGAAAGAAAAAGCTCTGTTTTGTTTAATCACCGGTTCACCATCAATCAGTGGCCTAATCTATAAAGAGAAATGGAAATGTTCAGCTATCCTACGAAAAGAAAACACAAGCCTGGGAAAAGAAATAGCTAGCTACAATGTATCTATTTACTTCTCCTCATTCTTAAACAATAGCCTGCTTCTTTTGTCGCCATCAACGTAATTCAGAGAAATGAAAACTCTAGGCTAACTTTATTAAATAATAAAACATTGCAAAGCCTAAAACCTCATACACTATGTTAAACTATCCTGCATCCATACGGTTACCTTTGATATGACATTGTTTCTATAGTCTATTTTGTGTGTATATATACGCACTGGCCATTTCATTCTCTCCAGTAAAATATAAACCATGAAAACAAATTAACTCAGGCATAACTAAACGAACGCGAATGTCATTTTATTCCTCCTACAAGAAGAAACAAGCGAGCCTCTAGGATTGTATCAAACCGCTAATGCAAGCTACTGTTTACAAATCTTGAGACCACCATACCCAGTCTCCTATGAGTGAAGAAAAACGTGGGACGAGGTGTTGTTTTCAAGGAGAGGAGATCAGTGCGGTCAACTGCAGGCGAGCAAGTTGACGTAATGAAAACTGGAAGCACTGTAATACTCTCGCAATGCAAAAATAGAAATGCTCAAGGGTGATGAAAGCTTGGTTAACAGTAGGGAGGAAATGGAATGGGAAGGGTTGCGTTCAAGAAGATGAAGTGGGAGATTGTTGCGTCTTTGTTCAGGAAATGGAAGGTGAGAGAGGAAGAAGAAGCATGCGTTAGGAAGAGGTTAAGTAGTACGTGGAGGATAGAAGCAAGAAGTGGCGGATGAACAGAGGGTAAAGAAGATATACAGTAGGAAGTAACATGGCATGTGCCTAAACGCGATTAAAATAGCCTAATCTTTGGGGGATTGTTAACGACACCTCCGTTTTGGTTAAGGGGGGACATTTTGTTAAGGGGACACCGATGTTTAAAAATTTGTTAAGGGGCAACACTAGTCATACTTTTAAGGGACAGAAATAACTCTGCTGTACTTCAATGCTCGCGCTAGAACCAGAAAAAACGGTAAGAGTATACCGTTTTTATTTTATAAAAAAGGTAGCATTAGAACATATTTTTATCTCTATAACAAACTTAACAAAAACAACGGAAACGGTTGTACTTTACCGTGTTTGCACATTAAAAATGGTGACTCGCGACCGAATTTCACCACGTCGTGCTTCTTTTTTAGCTTAAGGGTAATTTGGTCTAAAAGTATTATATTGTTAAGAGGGATTAAGTATGTATTGTACGCCCCTTAACAAAAATTGAAAACTTAAAAATTTGTGTTCCCCCTTAACCAAAAGGAGGGTGTCATTAACAATCCCCGCTTTAATAATATAACGCGGCCATATATATATATATATATATATATATATATATATATATATATATATATATATCCTGCCTAATTATTGTTTAAATATGCCCAAAACATTTGCCATTTTAGCCTAACCCAGTTTATATATGTATTTCTAACGTGGCCTATACTATTTGCCTAGCCCAGTTTCTATATTTTCCTAATTATTATTAAGTTTTAGACTGTGCCTAACTAAGTATAGTATAATATTTAATTTTTGCCTAGCCAAGGTTTATAGTTATAACATAAGTAAACGTTTCGTTATTAAATATATATAGTAATATAGGCCAAACCGTGATCAGAATGTGCCAGACCATTTTTTTAAGATGTCCAACTATTGTTTGATTAACGTAAAGTAATAATTAAAATAGTATTTAAGCTTTAATAATTTATTATTAAGTCCGTTTAATATTATTTAAATAGGCAAATAACGTAAATTTATAACTCTGACACATAATAACAAGAGTCAATAACTCAGGTGACAATGGAACCGTATGAAAGTAGATGACACGATGAAGGTGATTTTGCCAAAGTTGGTAGCAACCGGGATTTTTAATTAAATCAAACGTCCTTTTAATTTAGTTAAAAATAAACCATTTCAGCGACGGACGAGATCAAGGTGAGTTTAACTCACTCAGTTTTATCCCACTTATATTTTATATAAGTCGAGTTTAAATATTTGTATGTTATGACCGTTAATTGTGATGGATGCTAATTATATATTTATATATGTTGATTGAACTGGTTAAATTTAACATTTGTTTAATTTAATATTAAACCAATCATTATTTATAACCATTATTTCCAAATGAGGTAACTTACATCATTAGTCACGTTTATAAAAATATAAACGTATTAAATTTATATATGGACATTTGGATTGCTGTTATTGTTAGATGGTCAAATATTATATCTGTTTATTGGAGTAAACAATATTGTTGAGGTAATGTATTTGGATGCAGATAAAAACAGGTTGGAGGGATCCAACTGGGTTCCTCAAATTTGTTGTTTATTTCCATATGATCAGTACATGAACTGTTTGATTGGATGATTGATTTGGTTGTTGATCGTTGACTAGAAAATTTAACATTCGTTTTGTTTTAACTAATGGAAAATATTGGTTGAGTAATTAGCAGCAGTTGGCCTAAAAGTAAATTGTTTAATCAATATTGATTACTGTCGGGTGTATCGACGGTAATGAAGTTATAAATTATATTCTATAACTAAAGATGGATTTTTATAGTCGATATATTTGAATAAAGAAAATTAATATGTGTTGCTTATTATTTAAGTTTTAAACAATTATTAAATGTTTTTGTAAATTAAATTCTTATGTAATAAGATTTGTGAGTAGACGAGTAGAAATTAATGAAATGGTTAAGAATTTGATTATTTGTTTCCAAGAGACAATTCAATAGAATATTTAAATTAATTATATTATTAATTAATTTAAAAGAAGAGCTAACTTGAGTGGATTAACAATATAATCATGGTTTAAGAAGTTAACTAATTTAATTGGAATTGGTTATTTGATTAATTTGTTTGAATTAATCTAATGCAATAGATGAATGAATATTTGTTTTATTTTAATAAAATTTTAAAAAGAGATTTATTATTTATTTAGTTAATATAGGAAAAAAAACTATGTATATGCTAGCTAACGGGAAAGTAAATTATTATTTTAATTAATAACAATTTAAGAGGTAAATGTTTAAATGGAATCCATTTCAGGGAAAAGTTG
Organism: Allium sativum; assembly: GCA_030737875.1. NCBI lineage: Eukaryota > Viridiplantae > Streptophyta > Magnoliopsida > Asparagales > Amaryllidaceae > Allium > Allium sativum. The sequence continues at coordinate 223,600,170 of CM060910.1, read as the reverse complement.
AAATAAATTTAGTGGAATTTTTATAAGATGTTATGGACAAGTTTATATTGACACCAAGTTTTATAACAAAGTTATAAAAAGAGAATTTAAGTAAATGTGATCGCTTAAATGAATGTTTTTGTAATATTTGAATTAAGTAAAGAAAAGCAGGATAAAAAGGAGTTGCATATTTAACCTGAGTTTTTGAACGATGTTTATAAAAGGGGCATGAGTTGAAAACGTTAAGATTTAATTTAACGTTACTTAACAATGGAATTTGAGACGATATTTTCAAAGAAGAAAATGGTTAAATAAATTAGAAATAAAATATAATTGGTTGATGACGAGTTAAGGTAAGAACGTTGTTGATCAAGGTCTGAGAGGAAATTTAAAATACCCCAACTCGATCGATTTCAAGATTATCGAGGTATGATATTAGTTGTAATGGTGAAGATGTTAACAGGGATTTATTTTGAAAAATAATAATATACCGTTATTTGAGGAATATGAATATATATATATATATTGGATTTCAAAATAAAAGGGAATTAAAATAGAATTGAGAATATGAAATGATATTTCCATAGAAAAGGGAAATAAAGGAGATTTGTGAAAATATAATGATATTTCCAAAATAAGAAGATGAGATTTAGAATGAGTTTATTCTAAAAAGGTAAGTGACGATTATAGTGTTCAAATAATGAAACCAAAGGAGATGTCGTAACGATTGTTTACGAATAACAAGTTGAATCGATGATAGAAAATAAATGGTGTTGCAACTAATGTTTTGAAATAATAGAAATATATATAAATTGGATAAGTCTATAATATATATATGGATTGAAGTATTTAAATAATACAGTTTTGAGAAGTTTTTATATTAAAGAGAGAAGTGAATCTATGTTTAAATTATTCAAAGTTTTTAGAAGTTAAAATAATAGTTTGTTAATTATTTTTAATTAAAGGAGCCAAGTGATGCTGAGTACTAAACCAGCATATTCATTTTATTTCCATGATTGAATGATTATTTATTTGATAGTTAAATAACCGACTATCAAATCTGGCCAATACGATTGTTGGTACGGAAAGACCGGGATCGAATTTATATTCGAAAACCATTCCGTCCAGCAAATACGAAATATTGAAGATATTAGATGCTGATCTAGACGAAGAAATTAGAGACCGTAGATCTTCAAAAAACGGTAGAATTACTTATAATCTCTAGTTTAGCGGTCGGAGGTATACTGTGATTCTATCGTGGTTGAAATCAACAGATTCGCAAGGACTACTCACCACTGATCTATAAGGTGATTCCTAGGATGTAGTAGGAGGGTGCCTTCAGTTCATCCTGCTCTTGGATGACTTGTATGAACGAATGTCTGACAGAGTGTTTCTTAAGGATCACGTACGTTGATTTTTACAATTGTATTTCTGTTAGTGGCGGAGAAGGGAACTTTTCTTAGCTTAACGACCAGAGTATTTTTATGGACGTTAATTAGTGATTTGGCGGACATGACAATGTAGCATTCAAAGTAAACGATGACCAGATATTCTAAAGGTAAATTCTAACCTCAAGCCTCATAGCCGGGAAATGACAAAAATCGGGCAGGCAGCATGGCTATGTAGGTCGCTCCCATTAGGGTGTATAATCATCTATCTAGAGAAATTCCATTTGCTTCTTTGCTCTATTCAATGTTGTTCCTTTTCGGGAAACGATTGCTGATCCCAATCATTAGTGTAACACCCCGTATTTTTAATGTAATTAAAAATGTATATATATCCACATATAAGATTAATATGGAGATGTATAATGAAAATTAATTAATATATGAAAGAAAGAAAGGATTGGTTGCATGCGATGTAAATATGTTGCATGCACTGATTTGCAAACATAATGCATTAACATTAAAAGAAAAAGATTCATGCATTGGTTTAATTTAAGTATTGTAACTAACATGAAAAAGAGAAGTAAGGAAAGAACAATAATTATCATTATTCTAAGACTTATTAACAAAAGACTTTGTAGCTCAGTTGGTTAAGGCATTGGTTTTGTAACATGGAGGTCGGGGGTTCGAACCCCGGCTGCAGCATAATTTTTATCTCTGTTTAAAAGAGGGCTAACTGAACATGCAAATATATGTACATATACAAATTCAAAATTTGAAAGGATAAGAACGTACATATAAGGAAATAAAGAAAATATATGTATATACATGAGAATATATATATATATATATATATATATATATATATATATGCAGAAATATATGTATACGAAAGATAAAATTTAAGATAAGGCTATAGTAAATGAAATATGGCAAGAATTAAATAACGGTGCAACATCGTTTGAATTTTGAAAATAAAATGAAAGTTGTGCGTATATATATATATACGCGTAAAATGGTCGCTAAAGGAATTGTATACATATAAGAATATTTCATGTGAATAAAACAGTTAAATAAATTCCAGAAATTCAAACATTCAAAATTCAAATTTCTGCGCCAAAACAGCTTGTGGGACCCAATGCTGACTTAGCACTGCATGTACGATAAGATTTGGCTAGATTCATCTGCGAACCTGGACTATTTTCTTAACTAGGTTCAATGCTGACTCAGCACTGCGTGTACAATAAGGTCTTGAGCAACTATATAAACAGCCCTAGTCTCCTCCTCTATTCACAATTCTTCTCTACCCTTATGCTGCAAAGATTCTGAGTGAACATGGCTTCTTCTCCTCCTCTAAAATATATAAATAAATAAATAATATATATAAAATAAAACAAGACGAGGAGATGCTGCTCAAAAGACTTTCAAGAAGAAGAGATTCAAGCTAGGATTCAAAAGGAGGTTCAAACGACTTCAACGAATGATTTTCTACGAATCATAGCAACGCCATCTTTCTTTTCTAATCTAAATCTCTGTAAGTCAGATATTTCTAGATTTGAACGTTTTTCTTTGTTCATGACATGAAATTAAAGGGATAAAAGAATATGCCAATTCTCTTTCTTTCTATTCGAATCTGTGCCTATCTCTTTGGACCTAATTAAGAACTGTCATGATTCAAAGACAAATAAGACCGTGACTATGAAACTATGGACCTAAAAACCATATGCCTATGACTATGAACATTTGCCTATGACTATGGACACTGCCTATGACTATGACTATGGACACTGCCTATGACTATGAACATCGCCTATGATTGTGACTATGACTATGAGGATTACTTCCTTGACAAAACCTATGCCTTTGATTAACATAAACTATTGCCTATGACATAACAAGGACATCTGTGATTAAACCTCCATGATTCATGACTAGGAAAGTGTTGCTTAAGTTCTATGATTTTGAGATTGGGGCTAAACCCGATTATTTATTCTGCTTGTCCTTGGTTTTAGACTATGGGAATTTCCCTATTAAGTTAGGTCTACCCATGTTCTTGAACCTACTCTGTCTATTCTTGGTTTTAGACCTTGGGAATTTACCTATTAAGTTAGGTCTACCCATGTTCTTGAACCTACGTCGTTGTTCAAAACCATTTTATGCCAGTTGTTATATCTATCCTTTTCCTAGCAATCTTTGGTTCATTCCCTATTTGCTACGAATCTAGATTAATCTATAATCTAGATTGAAACACGATTTTACAAACGGTGGGAATGTGATTTGGGGCAAAATATGAAATTTACTAAAACGTAGTTTAACTTGGAAATTGGCATAAATTGGGAACATGTATTATGGCATGTTCATAGAAATGCAAATTGGATAAATTTGACATGAATTATAAGATGTGTAATTTGAATCTTGTATTGACGTGTAAATCTAGCATTTACATGAATAGTGAACTAGAGTAATAAGTCTAGTTTGACGTGAATCAGAATGTAAATCAGAATTGGATTAGCTAATTTGGCTCGATAAGTATATTGGCATAAACTTGAAATTGTCCATAATTGGGGGTAATTGTCAGGATTAGCAGAATCATGGTTAGTGACACTTCATTTGGTATGGTTTACATACCAAAAAGCATAAACATGATATAGAGGGGAAAATGGGCCGTAAGAATAAATGTTGATAATTTACATTAAAAGAGAAATTGGGAAATAAGTAAATTAGGATTAATTTACTTATAGAATTTGCCCTAAATGAGGAAATGTTGATCTAGACAAATTAAAGATTTATTAACGACATCTCTTTTAATGAAACACTAGAAAGTTCTAGGGTGACAGAGAGGATAGTGTCTAGGCTTGAGTTTGGAAAATACAAGTTTCCTGCTCTCCCTGGCTATCCCTAACTGATCCGACGGATGGGATGGTTACTTTCAAAACCTGATTTGAAAATTAATCAAAACCCTTTGAACTAGAAAACACGAATAGGCCTAACCCGAGGTTAGACTGAGTTGCGATGTAAACCTGCCCGGAACCAACCGGCACATCTAGTAATCGCAACAATATCTGTCTAATGTGAGTGGTCATAGCTTTAATTTATTTAGTTAAAGCTAGGACAAGAATGCTATGGTTAAGTTAACTAAGACACTTAACCAACTCAACATGATAACAAGACTGGTAGGTGGGGTTAGGTTCATACAGTTAAGCTAGAATGGGAGGGTAAGTCCATAGGAACACTTAACCAACTTAACACAGTTAAGCTAGAATGGGAGGGCTAAGTCCACAGGGACACTTAACCAAACTTAACATCATAACAAGACAAGATTTGTAGGGGATAAGTAACTAAGAAAACACTTATCCAAATTAACATGTTAACTAGACTAGAAGGTGGGGTTAAGTAAAGTTAATACACTTATCCAAATTAACATGTTAACTGGACTAGAGGTTGGGGTTAAGTAAGATTTAATACACTTAGCCAATTTGATATGTTAGCTGGGCTAGACCGTAGGGTTAAGTAAACTTGAACACTTAACCATCAGATTTTGATAAAGGAATAGGGTTAAGTCTAAAACATGAAGGGATAATACTTAACCGTTAATAACAGGTTAGTTAAAACAGACGGGCAAGGTTAAGTTAAAAAGGAACACTGAATCAATACAGGGTGAATGGGTAAGGTTAAGTAATAAGAAATACTTAACCAATATAACTTGGTTTGTGGTGGGTTAAGTCAACATGAATTACTGATAACACTTAACCAGTATAACAGGATGAATGAAGAGGGTTAAGTTGGCTTGAATTGACTAATGACACTTAACCAATCCAAATTGACGGGAAAGGGAACTAAGTAGTAATTCTTAGTATAACACGGGAAGGAGCGAATGTCCGTCTGAATAGAGAGAAGGCTCCAACGAATTGGGTTACGAAGCCCGAGGCTTCGAGGGGACGTGAGGGTACTCTTGGTATCCCTCTGTGAGGCTGCAGATGATCCGCCTGGGCCCACAGAGGTTAAGGTCTGCGTAGAAGAACCAGGGGTATGCCTTGGTTGCAATATATATGGCAACCTAAAGACTAGGATGGACCGGCGTGATTCGGCGAGAAAACGGTAGCCCTGTGATAGCAACTCGTCGTCTACCATCCATCTTGAGTCAGTTGAGATACGTGAAGCGGAAAGGCGGAGAACTCCAAAAGACCATAATTGCTATTTAGTTATGGGTGAGGATGGCCACAGGATAGTGGGGCACCGGGGGCCGGCGTATAGTTCTCATTTTACAAAGGGTGCCTTTCATTAGTTGAGGGAGGGGTCAAGTGGGACCATAGCCACTGGAATAAAAACAGACCTTAGCATCTGCATCGGCAGATATTTGAAAGCTCCCGACCGAGTTCTGTATTCCTTGATTTGCCCTGTCACAGGACTCGGACCGCACATTACGGGACATGTGCATCTAGACAAGCGATAACGATTCGCGATACATGCGTGGGGAAGTATAGGAACATATACTACTCTAGGTAGTGTGTCCTAGACTTGGGGGCATCATTCGATAGGTAGCGTAATCCCTAGTTGGACTAAGTGGCATAAACCCTGAACTCGAGAAGTGTTCAGCAGATAGCGTAAACTCTAGTTAAATATAGAAAGCACTTGATAGAAAACCCTAGATTAGATCTAGGTAATAAATAATAAATGTATGCCTGAAGGCAATGGAAACTACAGGGGTTGGGATCACGTTATCGTTACTAGTTGGAACACGAGTTAGGTGGTGCAGAGATATAGAAACCAGTATGACAAGAAAATAGCGAAGCGGCGAAAGTATTAGAGCATATCCTATTTATCTTATCTTAGCATATCTTGTGATTATCTTGTCTAATCCTGCTGACCCTATGGTCATGGTGTAATCTTGTATTCAGTTAATTCATGTCGTTTTGTTTTTCCATGTTCACATGCTAGAAGTTACTGAAATTACTCAGGCTTTATGTCTGACTCTGTTTTCCTTTCGTCTTCTTTTCTTCCGTTCCCCCCCAGGTAGTAGAGGAGGGAGTAGTATAACTCAGGTTAAGTTGGACTGTCGCTCTTTCCCAGCTTGAAGATTTGTCGAAGTTTTGCTTGGATCCTCTTTTCAGATGCTATGGCTGGTTCTTGCCACATTGGGGAATATAAATGTTGTTTTTATGCTTCTTTATTTTGTAAGACAGATGATACTCTGATATTGTAAAGAAACCATTGTACAAATCATTTTATCAGTAAAGCAAAGTTTTATTTTCCGCTGTTTAATTTCCGTCTGTCTTGTAATTTATCTGCATCTTTTACCTTAAAATGCTCCACAGAACTTAGTGCATTCCCTTTGTGAGTGACACTAACGGACGTGGGGTGTTACAGTTAGTGATATGCATTTGATACACTTAAGCAAAATGAGTGGTCGTTCATGTGTGGGTCGGGTTGCAAGACGGTCTTGTTGAACTCAGTGTATTCTCCTTTAGAGATACACTATCAACAGGTGGTTCCATACCTTGTCATAGTCGGAGTCCAATTTCCAATAAGCGCCCGCGGTTTTGACTGTGTACTATATATATATGGAGCGTGAGATGCAAGCGTTCTGCTAGATTGCTATCTATTTGTATTTAGACACTATTATAATATCAGAAGATATATATATGATTTCAAAAACGTTTTGGGTTATCTAAAGTAAAAACCATTCGTGTTTATGTGTGGATCGGTCTTACGATTATCCTTTCTTTTAGAAAATATTTGTTAACTTTAAAATCAAGTTGGATGATTCCCTTTAAACTTTGTGAGTTTTTCTCACTCTGGTTCACCACACTGATCCGGTATATGTAATGCCCGGGTTAGACCGGGTCGTATAGGTTCAGGTTTTTGGATACTACGAAGTTCAGAAGATGTGCTGGAGGAGTTCAGACGTATTAATATTTATTCCGTTTTGTGTTGTATATGAGGACAGATTATTATAACTGTCCAGAAGTATTGATGTACTCTGATAATTGTAAGTTTTTATTTCAAACTCTCAATAAAGTATTATTTCTATATTATGTTTTGTTCCACTGCGATTTGGGGCTCCGATTTTGTTGTGTTAGTTCTTTTATTTCTAATATTTTTTTCTTCTTATCTCATCCTCTAAATTCTTCTACTGGCATCTGGGTTTCTAGTACAATTTGGGTTGGACTAGTGTTATGTGGTCAGCTCAAAGAGATACCGGAAATTTCGGTTGTCACACTTAGTATCAGAGCGAGGTTTAGTGATAACCTTGGCTCTATGGCGTAACTCAATGGAGATGGAGTTAGTAATACCCTAGATTGAGTTTGAGTGTATATATATGAGAAAGCGTATTTGTAAATTTTATATACAAATGTTTTGTATTATGTTATTTGATCAGTTCAATTTTGAACCAGCAACTAACACGATATTGTTTTGTAAAGATGGTCAAATGAAATAATTTTGGCCGATTTATATTTTATATAAAAAGGAAATAAATTTATAAAATTATTTAGATATTGAGTTGTTTGTAACACCCCGTAATTTTAAATATTAAAATTAACAATTTTAAGAATACTTAATTTTTAGGAGAAGAATTAAGGAAATGGGTTATGCCATTGCGTTCGACGCGGAATTCTGCTTGGAATAGAATCCAAGTTTTCATAAATCGTACTTCGTATGAGGAAGTTATGACCCTCAGAAGTTTCAGGAATTTAAATAAATTAAAACAGCTCAAATTTAAATTCAAAATTCGAATTCAAACAAAGAAGTGGGCTGGGCGGGATTTTTCCCGCCCCAGGCCAGGTCGACCAGGGGGTCGACCTCCCCTATACAGGTCGACCTAGGGGTCGACCTACCCCCTCAGGCAGATCTGAACTGTGACGATTTCTGACTTGTGGTCGAGTCACTAGGGCTTAGGTGGCGGTTTTCGGATGGCTCTAATTGGTCTGAATGGTTCTGATTGCTCCTATGATAATCTAACGGCTTATATTGATCTAAACTTCTATATAAGCACGCATAGACTCAAGCTCTAAACCTAAACTAAATTAATCTCTTGGCCTCCATGCTGCTGCTGGAATAGTTCTTCTTCTTCTTCTTAAAGCTTAGGAATTGCAAGTCAGGATTCTAATACAAATGACGAATGCATTATTCTCTTCTCTAATCCATCTTTGTGAGTACAATTTCTTTCACAAAATACTTATTAAACTAATTATGATGAGTTATAAATTTGGATTATGAGAACATGCCTGTTGAATCATGTGATGTTACTTAATTTTGTTATCGTTTGTTTGTGAACATATGACAGTTTTATTAACTTATGTTAGTAGATCTATTCCATATGTCCAATCATATATGTTTAACTTGATTCATTTTATGACATCAGTTTATATGCAAGTTTGTATGTAAATCATATGCTAGTTCATATGTGAATCTTATGCAAGTCTGTATGCGAATTATACACAAGTTTATATGTGAATCAGGTATATATATAGATATGTATGCCAGTTTATATGTAAAACATGTGATATTAGTTTACATGTTTAAATTCATATGCAAGTTTAGGTGAAAACCATATTCACATATGCAAGTTTAGGTGAAAACCATATTCACATATGCAAGTTTAGGTGAAAACCATATTCATATATGCAAGTTCACAATTTCATGTTTAGATCTATATTTAGATCCATAGCAGTACATAGTTTATGCAAATTTATGTTCCATATGTCCATTTCCTATGCAAGTTATTGGCTATCCAAACCTATGTTATATTTCTTATTCGCAAGTTAGATCTATTTTATGTGTTATGCAAGTTGTGATGTTTCTTTTCTTTTTATGAGTTAGACTATTTGCGAGTCTAACATATTTCATATTAACGTATGAACGGCTTGGGGACAATGGAAAAATATTAAATATACATATTGTGAATTGGCATAAAATGGCTTTAAAGGAATATAATTAATTTGAGACACTAATTGATATAATTTATATACCTGAAAACTATGGACATAATTTAGGTGATAATTATGGACACAGATTAATTTCGAAACTATTGACAATTTGAATAGGGATAATTAATTCATATTGGGGTAAAATGATTATGTGTAATAATAAACGCCTAAGAGACGAGGTTAGATTCATTTGTCGTATAAGACTGCCCGGACCCGCCCGGCAAATCCAGCAACCACAAGCGGTAGTCTAATGTGAGAGGTCAAAGGCATAAATTAAATGTGTAACAATCGTAAAGACACGTGGTTAGATTCGTTTGCGGTATAAGACTGCCCGGACCTGCCCGGCAAATCCAACAACCGCAAACGGTAGTCTAATGTGGGAGGTCTTACAAGGTTACGGTTATAATGAATTAAGTAACACTTAACCAAGATAAACATGTGGTGGGACATGGGGGTTAAGTGGGTAACATGGGTGACATGTGAAATACGATTAGAAACACTTAACCAAGTTGAAACATGTAAAAAGACATGAATAAGAAAGGGTTAAGTGGGAAATCCTAGTGAGGACCAAACATAGGTGGAAAGCTTGTGTCAAGTATAGGGACCCTTTTCAAACCAGTAACCTATTAAGTATCTTTGTGAGCTCGAGCTAGGTCGAGGACGGGACACGCTTACTGGGTTTGATTGTAAGAGGTCAAAACGGGTTAGCGGTGGCAACGCAAGTCCAAATGGGTTATGTGCGTGCGTGGGCCCGGGCTGGTAGGTAAGACGTTGTTGCATCGTGTAGATATAAGTCGTGCATCTTTAGTGGTATCGGGTTGCCACTTTGGGGAGTGATACACCCCCAATGTGGGACTAGTACGGGTTTTACGAGTTAGGGAGCCGATCGCATGGGGGTAGTGGGTACAATTAGTGGAGATAGGGGCAGACGACACCAATGAAGATAGGTAGGGGTACACGGAACTACCATTATCATTATTATAATTATTATGTTCAGTAGGCGAGGTCAACTTTTAGGGTGACTAGTAATGGTGCAGTATAGTAATTATCCTATAGTGATTAGGAGCGCGATTAACTCCAGCATATTCCTCTTGTTTGTTTTGTCTTGCCCATTTGCTTCACAGTCATTCCTTGTTTTACCAGTTTATGCCTTATCCTAATTACTTTAATAATTATATTGTTAAAGTTATTGGACTCGCCAGACTTTATGTCTGACCCCCTTTATTTTCGCCTCTTTTCTTCCTTCCCCCCCCCTCCCCAGGTTCTCAGGGTGGGACTAGTGCTATTGGAGCTTGATTTGGACCTCTTTCTCTCTCTTTTGGAAGTGCTTGGATTGCTGAAAGTAAAGTTCAGCTTATCTCTTTTATGGCTACTTATGTTGGGGTTATGCTTTTTTACTTTATGTACTCAGAAAACAATTTGTCAAGATGGATATTAAGTGTACTTGGTTTTATTGTTGGTTTTTGATGTTGTTGTAACCAAACTATTTCTCCGCTGCAATAAAAGTTGTTTTAATTTTTCAAGTACCAATATATGTATTTGTCTTGTTATATTCTGTTCTATACACCAATAATACTCCATGAAAGTTAATGCATTCCCTTAGAGAGTGACATTAATGGACGTGGGGTGTTACATTGTTTGTTTGACTGGATGGAATTTGAATTAGATTTAAAAATTTGAAATGGTTTAAGATAACCAGAATATTTCATATATGAATTAGAACGAGAAAATGGATGATGTTTGAAATAAAATCAGAATTTGAATGTGAAATGGAGGTAAATAAATTAGAAAATTGAATCGTTAATTGAATATGGATTTGAAACAGAACTTGGTTAAGCCAAGTTGATTTAAGAATGCATATTGGAGTTAAAATGGATTTTGGAGTTTATCAATTTGGAATTTGGAAACTGAGTAAAGTATAAATTGATTAGTTTGGTTAAGTTGGTTGAGTATTAATTTATGGTTGTGCCTTGATTGTTGATTGATTGAGTATAATTCATAAATGGTTTAATAACAAAATTGAATGAATTGAAACTAAATTCAAGTATAATGAAGTTGAATAAAATTCAATTATGAAATAAAATTGAATAACCCTTTATTTATTACATGCATTATAATTGAGTTAAGCACAGGTTGCTAACCAAGGATGAGCTGGTAATTGTTATGCTTGGCTATTGGAATTTGAATGCCCGATAAAAAGGGTAAACCTTAATTATATCGATTGGTGATTGATTTTATACCCCTGAGTTGGGTAGCCGTTTGGTTTTATTTTCTTCTGATAGATGTGGGGACGGAGTGGTAGTTGCAGTGTTTCGATTGAACCGTGGAGTGGAGATACATGATAATAATAATTTATTGTTATTTAATTTGAATTGTCTTGGATTTAAATATATTTTATCGCTATTATATAGGCCTTAAAATAGTTTTCTGTTTAAACAATCTCCATTTTCGACGAAACGAGTTTTACTGGAAAACGTATAATTAATTATTGCTAGATTTCCAGCTTAGAGCAAATCGGAGTTGTTTTATCTGTACGTGCAATTTAAGGATGAACCGGTAAATTAAAATAGCGCCGTTGTGCAGACGGAGTCCGTCAATGAAATTAATTTTATTAGGACTGGAATGTTGAGACATAATAGTATATCCATTTTCATTTTGTTTTGAGTTCGGATATGACAATGCGTATGTTTACCGGTCAGCGTCAAATAGCGATTAACCGTAAAACATATTATAATATAATAGCTTAGTAACTTAGAAATGAAATAAGTACCAGTCTATGTATTTTCACTATCATGCCTAGCCTATTTTGTGTCAATGGACAGCTCGCAGACCGAAAATATGTGTACAAGCACATCTACACCATCCTATATATTAAAGTCACCATGCCTAATGCCTGATATAAAAGTACACACAGGCTTTCCTTCCCAGCGAAGAAAGAAAAAGCTCTGTTTTGTTTAATCACCGGTTCGCCATCAATCAGTGGCCTAAGAGAAATGGAAATGTCCAACTATCCTACGAAAAAAGAACACATGCTTGGGAAAAGAAATAGCTAGCTGCAACGTATTTATTTGCTTCTCCTCATTCTTAAACAACAGCCTGCTTCTTTTGTCGCCTTCAACGCAATTTAGAGAAATGAAAACTCAAGGCTATTCTCTGTTAAATAATAAAACAATACAAAGCCTAAGACCTCATACGCTATGCTAAACTATTCTACATCCGTACGGTTACCTTTGATACAACGTTGTTTCTATCATCTATTTTGCGTGTATATATACGCATTGGCCATTTCATTCTCTCCAATAAAACATAAACTATGAAAACAGATCAACTTAGGCATAACTAAGCAAACGTGAATGGCATTTTTATTCCTCCTGCAAGAAGAAACAGACAAGCCTCCAGGATTGTATTAAGCCACTAACGCAAGCTACTATTTACAAATCTTGAGATCACCGTACCCAGTCACCTATGAGTGGAGAAAAACGTAGGACCAGGTGTTGTTTTCAAGGAGAGGATATAAGAGTAGTCAACTATAGGCAAGCAAGTGGACGTGATGAAAATTGGAACCACTGTAATACTCTTGCAATGCAAAAATAGAAATGCTCAAGGGTGACGAAAGCTTGGTTAACAGTAGGGAGGAAATGGAATGGGAAGGGTTGAGTTCAAGAAGATGAAGTGGGGAACTGTTGCGTCTTTGTTCAGGAAACGGAAGGTGAGAGAGGGAGAAGGAGCCTACGTTGGGAAGAGGAGAAGTAGCATGTAGAGGATAGAAGCAAAAGTGGCAGATGAATTGAAATAACAGAGGGGAAAGAAGATATACAGTAAGAGGTAATATAGCATGTGCCTAAACGTGATTAAAATAGCCTAATCTTTGCTTTAATAACATAACGCGACTAGTATATACATACATACATACACACACACACACACACATATATATATCTGTGTGTGTGTGTGTGTGTGTGTGTGTGTGTGTGTGTATATATATATATCTTGCCTAATTATTGTTTAAATATGCCCAAAATGTTTGCCATTTTAGCCTAACCCCGTTTATATATGTATTTCTAACGTGACCTATATTATTTTGCCTAGCCCAGTTTCTATATTTGCCTAATTATTATTAAGTTTTAAACTGTGCCTACCTAAGTATAGTTTAACATTTAATTTTTGCCTAGCCAAGGTTTATAGTTATAACATAAGTAAACGTTTCATTAATAAATATATATAATAATATAGGCCAAACCGTGATCAACATGTGCTAGATCATTTTTCTTAAAGATGCCCAACTGTTGTTTGATTAACGTAAAGTAATAATTAAAATAGTATTTAATTTCTAATAATTTATTATTAATTCCTTTTAATATTATTTAAATAGGTGTATAACGTAAATTTATAACTCTGACACATAATAACGGGAGTCGATAACACAAGTGACGATGGAACCATATGAACGTAGATGACACGATGAAGCTGGTTTTGTCAAAGTTGGTAGCAAGAATTTTTTTTAATTAAATTAAACATTCGTTTAATTTAGTTACAAATAAACCGTTTCAACGACGGATGAGATCAAGGTGAGTTCAACTCACTTAGTTTTATCACACT